>VYXF01012563.1:57927-69400 GCA_013397295.1 Polioptila caerulea
AAAATCAAGGAAATGAGCGTTGAAACAGAGCTTTTCTGCTGGGTTGGGGTTGATGTTTGGAGGGTGACATTTGCCCAAAAATTCCTCTGTGGAAAGGGCACAGTGATGCAAAACATCCCAAAAACTCTTCCTGTGGGACACTGAAGGGAATCCTGCCTCAGATGTCCTTTAGAAACAAAGAAATGCATAGAAATACTAAAAAAACATGAACCCAGCTCATGGTTTTCATGCTAAGAAAGGCACTAAAAGATTAAAATTTCACAAGCGTCGTACAAGATTGAATTAATAAATGAACCCATAATTTTAAATTTGGGCTTCCTGGGCTGACTGAGTCTAAACCAACCCCTTCATTATTTCCCTCTCCACACTGAGTGCCTGCCTGGTACCAAAATATTTTTGTTTTGCTGATTTCTGCCTTTATTTTTTTTTTTTTAACCAACTTATTTCACTAGGAAAGCAACCTGACTTAATTCAGCACATTTGCAATCTTCTGATATCCCCTCACTATAAAAACTTTCACAAAAAAAATCTTTCTTTCTTTCTTCTTCTTTTTCTTTGCCTGTGGTTTTACTGTCAAGGTGAGATTTTGGTGCCACCAGGTGCTCGTTGCCTCTCCAAACTGAGGTGACAATATCCACAATTTTCTTCCGTAGTCTCAAATATTCTCAGAGTGACCATCAAGAACTTCAAATCCATCTGTGTCAAACAGGAATTCTAAATAGAATCTTGAGATTATTTCCATAACACTGCCTGAAATTTGAGTTATTATGACCATAAATACATATTTTATCACAGAAACCCCACATTTTTGTGAGAAAATATATGTTTTATCCCATATATTTATATATGTGATGTAATATAAAATATGATCTGATATAAAATATAAAATATATCTTTTATCACCTCTTTACATTTTTGAGTACAGACAAAATCAGGATGTTCTTAATTCCTGTGTTGATTAACCCTTTAAGAGATTCCAGGTTAAGAAACAGAACATTTTCACCACAAAGTCTCAGTCATATTTTGCCCTCAAAAAATTCCGTGGTTTTCCAGCCATCAACTTCTGGATGGAATTAATTCCGTTCCAAATCTGTGAAAGATTTGTTTTTATGCCTGCCCATCTCTGTCTCATTAAACAAGGAAATGGAGAAGTGTCAGGTTCTTGATTCTGCCAGGAACACTTCAGGAATTTAAGGCAAATATTTTCACCCTGTAAAAAATGTTACCATAAAAATATGTAAAAAAATCTGTAAAATATTCAGAGTTTGTACTCACACAAAATAATCTTTATATTAATATGACAAAGGAATTGCTCAGTTACTAAATAACACTCAATTGTTAATAAAATTAGGGAATTCTTGCCTAAATTTGTGGCTTCAGACACAAATATTTGATGTTAAACCATTATCACTGATAGTTTCCTTCCGAGAAGATCCCATGGTGAAGCCAGGCTGAAAAATCCTCTAAGTTGAGCCTCAAATTCTTCCACCAGGCAGTTGGATTCTGCATGAACTGAGGATACAGATGGATGTGGAGCCCCATTTATGGAGGAATCCAGATTTTTAGGTTAAGGAATCACTTGAGGGTGAAAATGTTCTGGTTTTCAACCCGGAATCTCTTAAAGGGTCAGTCTACACAGGAATTAAGAACATCCTAATTGAGTCTATACTCGAAAATATAAAGAGGGAAATTTTTTGGGGGGGGGTAAAATATATATTTATGGTCAGAATTACTCAAATTTCAGACCATGTTATGGAAATAATTCCAAAGTTCTATATAAGACTGAAAATTACTGTTTGACACAGATAGGCTGGATGGAGAAGTTTGGACCAGAAGGGCTGAGCCTCCAGCTGGGTCCTGTCTTCAGGCACAGCTGCTGTGGGTTGTTGCTGGATGAGGCTCTCCCATCCCTTATATGGGATTTAATTCCAAAGATTTCAGCTTCTGCTCTCTAAAGGCAAGGCTGAAACCAGCTGGGACAGTTTCTTTATCTTCCAGGACCCATCCCTCAGAACTCTGGGGGGAATATCTTCTGTCAATGGCCAGCTGTTCCAAACCAGCTGGGGCAGTTTCTTTATCTTCCAGGACCCATCCGTCAGAACTCTGGGGGGGATATCCTCTGTGCATGGCCCAGCTGTTCCAAACCAGCTGGGGCAGTTTCTTTCTCCCTGCCAGGACCCAGCCTCCCTCCAGGCACAGATCTTCTGCTCAGGGCCCACTCAGGCTCCCTGCAGGGCTCAGAACATTCCAGCATCCCCCTGGCAGCTGCTGCAGCCAGCCCAGGAGCCAAGCATTCCCAGCTGGATCCAAGCTGGCCTTTGGCACAGCCAGCAGCCTTGGCACGGCATTCCCAGAGGGAGCCCAGGCCCAGCCATGCCCAGGGCACCTTCCCAGGGAAACTCCCCCTTTGTGCAGGATCCCTGCTCCAGCAGAGCCACCTCTGCCACTGCAGGAGGGCTGCAGCCCCCATGGGATGGCCCTGCCACCAACCCTGAGCCACAGGGCTCCCCTTGGATCCTGACTCTGCCCCTGGCCTTGGCTTCTGCATTGCTGCATTTGGATTGGAGTTCTCCTCATGCACAACTGTTCTTGCTGTGCCCATCTCTCTGCCTGAGAGCCCCTGAATTTCCAAATGCCAATAATGGGGAGGGAGGGGGTTTGCATTCTGCATTCCAAGGGAGCCTCCTGCCTTCCTCAGCACACACCTGGCGCTCAAACCAAGACAAACTGTGATCCCAGAAGCCCTGCTGGGATCTGAGGGAGCTTCCCTCTAACTGATCCTCAGCTCCAGACTCCTGATTGTTTTGCTTTAATGTAGAGGCAGCACAGACAATCCATCATCCCTCGTGTCATCTTGGTGTTTGGCTTTTTAAAATATTAATGAACAGTCTGGGCCCTCCTTTTGCTGACCACTGAAAACAGCCTCGAATTCCCTGGGGAGAACCCAGGCTGATTCTTTAAGCCTGGGATTGAAATTCAGTCAAAGCTCGGGGCGAACGGAAATCATTTGTTGTGTGACAGTGACACGAGGCAGCTCCTTTTTGTTTGCCAGAGAGCTCAGGGATTCTGTGTCTATTTATTGTCATCAGCTGAGGTATTGATGGTCACCCAAAACTCTGTGGCTTTGGAGAGGGGAGGCAGCTGCAGATTTGGCAGAGGCGGCGCTGGAGTTGGAACGAGAAGGACTTTGTTGGGTTTTGTTCAACAAACTCTGCACAGAGCAAGGAAACTCCAGCTGCTCTGCCGGGAAATGGGAAGGAATGGCCAGGATGATCCCAGATGATGGAAGATGGACATGTCAGCGAAGTGTAGCCCTATCTGTCCCCTCCCTGTGATGTCATGGAATCCCAGAATTGTTTGGGTTGAGAGGATCAAAAATCCTTGATCCAAAGCTCATCCAGTTCCACTCCCTACAGGGACACCTCCCACTGTCCCAGGGTGCTCCAGCCCCAATGTCCAGCCTGGCCTGGGACACTGCCAGGGATCCAGGGGCACCCACAGCTGCTCTGGCAATTCCAGCCACACTCAAGGGCCGTTATCCCCCAAATCCTTCCAAATGAATTGGAACACTAAAACACTACAGACCATGAAATGTTAATTCATTGGAGTATGTTTGCTTGAACTTTCTGTTTAAATGATGAAGAATTTCAATATTTGATCCCTTAGACCAACCCTTCCATATTATTTCATGGAATTGACACTTGTGGCCATCAAGATTTGCCTTAGAGCAGGGAAGTCCAGCCTCTGGAGGGCAGGAAATCCTGGAATGGTTTGGGTTGGAAAGGATCTTAAAGATCATCCATTCCCAGCCCTGCCATGGCAGGGACCCCTCCCACTGTCCCAGGCTGCTCCAGCCCCAATGTCCAGCCTGGCCTGGGACACTGCCAGGGATCCAGGGGCACCCACAGCTGCTCTGGCAATTCCAGCCCAGCCTCTCCTCACCTGAACAGGGAACAATTCCTGCCCCAAATCCCACCCAGCCCTGCCCTCTGGCACTGGGAGCCATTCCCTGTGTCCTGTCCCTGCATCCCTTGGGAATTGTCTCTCTCCAGCTTTCCTGGGGCTCCTTCAGGCCCTGCAAGGCCACCCTGAGCTCAGCCCAAAGCTTCTCCTGTGCAGCTGAACAATCCCAGCTGTGCCAGCCTTTCCTGCCAGCAGAGCTGCTCCATCCTCTGCCCATCCTGCTGCCTCCCCTGGGCTCTCTGCAGCAGCTCCAGCTCCTCCCTGTGCTGGGCCCAGGCCTGGGGCAGCTCTGCAGCACTGGGGGCTCACCTGGGGGGGCTCAGGGCACCATCCCAATCCCTTTCCTGCTGCTCTCCCCTCCCTGGATGCAGCCCAGGATGCTGATGGATTCCCAGCACTCATTGGTGCCTCCTGTCCAGCTTTTCATCCCTGAGAACTCCCAAATCCTTCCCCTCAGGGCTGCTCCCATGAATTCCCCTCCCAGTCCATGTTCCTGGCTGGGATTGCCCCAACCCAGGAGCAGCCCCTGGCACTGGGAATTGTTGGACTCCATAATGTTCTCCTGGGCCACTTTTCATCCTTTTGCACTTTGCAGTCTCCTGCCCCAATCTGCAGATGAGATTTTGGGTTCCTGACTCCTCCATCCCAATCCCTTCCCTGTTTGACACATCAAAAAATCTCCACATCAGATTTGTTTCTTCATGTCCCCTGAGTGGATAATTCTTTTTCTTGGTAGAATTATTGGCTCCTGCCTCAACACTCAGCTTTGGAGTTGCTCAATCCGTTCCAGCAGGTTTAGCAGACCCTGCCTGTGGCTCCTCCACCCAAGGAGACAAACAGCAATTCCTGATTCTAGGAATTCACAGCACTGCCCTGTCCTGGGAGAAAAAATTAGGAAAAGTCAACAGGACAAAAAAAGAAAAAGCAAGTTATTTTTGAAACTCGAAATAGAGAACCTTGCCATATCACAGTCTCTTAAAAATAATTGTTCTGTTTCCTGCAAAGGTGATGCAAAATCTGAGAAAAATGCCAAAGTGAAGAGATTTCTTGGGAAAAGCTTAATTATGGTGCAACTTTTCTTTTAATGGTGAGTGCTTTGGAGGAGAAAACAAAAAAAAGGTTTCCTGCTGGAGAACCCACCAAGAGTTTCAGCAGGACTGAGACTTCTAAGAAATCCCCAAAAGACAAAAAGGTTCTTTTTTTCTTTTTTCTTGTATAAGTATCTGTTTCCAATGGAAAAATAAATAAATAATTAAATAAATACGCCTTTTTCTCTTGCATAAATAATTTTTTCCAAGAGAAAAAATAGTATATATTCTTTTATTTTATATAAAATTTTTGTATAATAAACAATTAATTAATTAAATTCAACCAGTATATTTAAATAGGTGCTTCAACACAAATGTTAATTTTGTCTTGTTTCTTCGTCTCTCAGCCTTCTTAAGAAAGATGGGTGGATGTCCACATCTCTCAAACTGCAGCTGGGGCTAAGAGTNTGCAACCTCTCCATTTACAGCTGAGACTCTCTGTGACCTTGGCTCCCAGGGAGGCTTAACCTACTCTGATTAACTTTCCCATGTTATTCCATGAAATAAAACCAGTTTTGACACCCAGAGACTGAGGCATCCTAGGGATAACACAATAACCCCATGGAATCATTCCAAATTGAGTTGCAATAATTCATTTAGGTGACCATACAGATTTGTTATGTGGAATATGAAACATTGCAAAATGAAATCAATAGAAATGTTTCTTGTTAATGAAGATAGACTGGGCTCTTCTGGGTGAGGTTTGGACTCCATAGCACAGAAATCTGATTTGGATTCAGAATTCCAGGGTATCTGACTGCTTAAAAAATGAGGGAAACATGCTTTTATAATGATATGGTTGGACAGCTGGGAAATTATATCCTGAATTTTGTTCCATGCTTTGCTCATTAAGAATGCAAGCACAGAGCAGCCGACAGCACGCGGGGATTGGCAGTTTCCTTCTACAAGGGCTTCACCCTAAATTTTTTAGGGATTATGATTGGAGTCTCAGTGAAATTCATCCTCCTCACATGGATTTTGTGTTTTCAAAGGTGGTTTTTTTTTAAACCTTACAAAATTTGATGCTGATTTATTGAAAGAAAGGCAAACGCGCTCAGATGTAACGAGTGACGGGAGGAGAGGAAACGGCCTCAAGTTGCTCCAGGGGAGGGTTAAGTTGGGTATTATAAAAAAAAAAAAAAATTAAAAAATCACAGAAAGGGTTGTAAAACATTGGAGTGGGCTGCCCTGGGAAGTCATGGAGTCACCATCCCTGGAAGAGTTAAAAAACCTGTGGATGTGGCACCCGGGGTCATGGTGTAATAATGAACATGGTGGTGATAGTTGGGCTTGATGGCCTTAAAGATCTTTTCCAGTCTTAACAAATTTATAATTCTATTAGTCCATAAATGCAGTTGGATTTTTATTAGTGGCCAAACAAATCCATTTCAGATTCCCTGGAAAATCCCTGTGTTTGTGTTGCAGCGTGGATGTATCCAGTGTTTTTTTGCTTTTTTTTCCCTGCCTGTACAGAGATTCTCTCAGTCTTTGTCTCAGAGGTTTTGAGCCAAAAATCCAGGGAATTGGCAGAGCTGCATAAAGGAGATCTCTGGGAAAAAGGGAAAACTCAAAAAATCATGGACACAACAGAATATTTAAGAGCAGGTCTTGCAGGATGTCAGTCAGTTGGAAATATGGAATGCCTTTGGAGTCAGTGCAGCATCAAATTTAGGATAAATTGGCCAAATAAATTCAATTTAGGGAACCCCAGACTGGCTCCTTATAGCTCTGAGCAGAAATTTGGGACAAGTTCAGCCAAGACAACATCAAGGCAAAAATTGTGACTCCATGGGAGGAAAAGGAGCTCTTGGAATGTTACAGAGAGTTCTGGACACAGTGATTAAAGGAGGCTGAACCCTCTGACCTGGCAAATCAAATTGGTGACAGCTCTCTATGTTAAACTACATTAAAATTTATGACATTGAAGAAGAAGATCAATTCATGAATAAAGCCTAAATTAGGAGATCTCTAGAGCAGGGAAAACAATCACCTGCAGGATTTCCAAACAGAGATTTCACCTTCATTTGCTGGCCCCAAAATACTGTGGAAATCTCTTTGAAAGGGAGAGGAAAAGAGATAAAATGCCTTGGAAAAAAAAAAACCTGCAAATGGTCATTAGAGGGAAAATCTGAGGAAGTTTTACAAAATAGCTGTAAATGACTTTTTGTAAATGGCTTTTCTGGCTCAGGGAAACGACCCCGTGACAGCAGCAACCTCTGGCCAGGGTTCAGGGCACTGGAAATTCAAACACCTCGGCCTCAGTTCAGGTGTCAAGCAGGGCTTTGTGCCCTGCAAAACAAACTAATTATAGAGCTGAAAACTTATGATGAAAAGCAGTGCTTACAGCTCCTTAAAGCACTTTGGAATTTCAATAATGATTTCTGGAATTAAAGGGATGCTCTCAAGGTAAAGTCATTTCTGAGAATAAAAAAAATAGAAACCTTTTTTATTTTTGCTAGCAACAGATTTTTTTTCAGAACTGGACATGGAAAACCATTTCTTTTTCAGTGGCTTCACATTTAATTTATATTTTTTATATTATTCAGCTTGAACTAACAGCTTTATTTCCATTTTTACAAGTTTATTTCCATTTATAATCAAGTCTGATGAAAATAAAGAAACCCTCTTAACCCTTCCCTATGTCACCTGTGTTTCCAAAACAGGAAAAGCCAAAAATAAAGCACAGGGACTGACTCTTTAGAGACTTCTTTACTCTAAAACTGCTTCTCCTCAGCTCTACTTTGTAAATCACAAGAAGGGGAACTGATAAAAAGCAGACACAAAGCCAAATCAAACCAACAAGAAGCACAGCTGCTCTGATGTTAAACCAGAAATGGTCAAATACAATCTATTAATGCTTTCTCCTGATTTTCAGTACCATTAGAAATGTCCTTTACTCATCAACTCGGCCCCCACTCTGACAAATGAAAACAGCAGCGGTTTCCACCACTATTTAAATTCAATATAATTTTATATATATATAAAAAGTCCCTTTATTTTGTTCCTCCTCCAAAAGTGAAGAGCTTCAAGAACCTTTGTTCACTTTCAACATGTCTCCTTCCTTGCAAAAAAAGACAAAAATTACTGAAAGCTTGGATGTTCATTACACATTTAAGGGCAGATCTCTCAAGAATTCTTTGGAATCCTGTGAAATATTTTTGTGTATCCAAGCAAGTGACAGCAATGATCCCACAGTGGCAAAGCCAGCAGTTTTTCCTTGCTAAAGGGAATTCCTGGGGGCTTTCTGACTGTTCCAAAGTGATGCTTGGATTGGAGATAGATTCTTCCCACTGTGCCTGGATTCCGGGGACAGTCACGTCCTTGAAACAGGAACAGGGTTTGAAACCCACTGGTGAGGCTCAGTGATTTTTACAGCCCATGGTCAGGACATGAGATCCACAGGTTTTTTCATTTTCCCACTTTCCACTGATGTTCTGGGAGGGCTTGTCCTGGGTGGCAGTGCCAGCTGTGCCCAGCAGTGTGGATTCTGTCCCAGCTGCTGGAACTGCCCTGGGGTCACCCTCTGTGCATGGCCCAGCTGTTCAAACCCAGCTGGGGCAGTTTCTTTCTCCCTGCCAGGACCCAGCCTCCCTCCAGGCACAGATCTTCTGCTCAGGGCCCACTCAGGCTCCCTGCAGGGCTCAGAACATTCCAGCATCCCCCTGGCAGCTGCTGCAGCCAGCCCAGGAGCCAAACATTCCCAGCTGGATCCAAGCTGGCCTTTGGCACAGCCAGCAGCCTTGGCACGGCATTCCCAGAGGGAGCCCAGGCCCAGCCATGCCCAGGGCACCTTCCCAGGGAAACTCCCCCTTTGTGCAGGATCCCTGCTCCAGCAGAGCCACCTCTGCCACTGCAGGAGGGCTGCAGCCCCCATGGGATGGCCCTGCCACCAACCCTGAGCCACAGGGCTCCCCTTGGATCCTGACTCTGCCCCTGGCCTTGGCTTCTGCATTGCTGCATTTGGATTGCAGTTCTCCTCATGCACAACTGTTCTTGCTGTGCCCATCTCTTTGCCTGAGAGCCCCTGAATTCCCAAATGCCAATAATGGGGAGGGAGGGGGTTTGCATTCTGCATTCCAAGGGAGCCTCCTGCCTTCCTCAGCACACACCTGTAGCTCAAACCAGGACAGGGCTCCTCAGTGCTGCCTGAGCCAGAGGGACCCTGAGAGCAGAGCTGGTGGCCTTAAAAAGAGATAAATTAAGAATTGATGCTGCTTTGACTGAATTCACTCCCATCTAAACGACACCTCCGCGGTGCTGAAGGGATCCCTCAGAATGATGGATGAAAATCCAATAAAGATTTCAGAGCCAGGAGGGGACAGGGAGTTGTGTGACTGCAGTCCTGACACTGAGCCAGCCTCTGCTCCATGGGCATCCCAGGCCCACGGGGATTGGGAAGAGACCTGGGCTGGGTTGGGAAAGGTACAATCCAGGCCTGGCAGGGTACAGAGGGTGAGTTTGTTATGGAAGTTCTTTGGAAAGATGATCCCATGTTTTACCTCGGTTTTAAACTGCCAGGGGGCAGGACTGGATGGGATTTTGGGCAGGAATTGTTCCCAGGCAGGGTGGGGAGAATTCCCAGATCAGCTGTGGCTGCCCCTGGATCCCTGGCAGTGCCCCAGACCAGTTTGGAAATTGGGGCTGGGAACAGCCTGGGAAGGGGGAGGGGTCCCTGCCATGGCAGGGCTGGGATGAGATGATTTTTAAATCCCTTCCAACCCCAACCATTCCATGATTCCATGAAAATATTCCTATTTCCTCTTAGCTGCTCAATCCTTTCCCTCTCCTATCCATATGATAACTTGTGTCCCAGTGAATCCCAGTTCTTGCCCACTGTTTCCTGTACCTCTCCCTCTCTGATTTTTCCACTCGATGCAATATCAGACTTGCACCCTCCCCTTTATTTTCTCCCTAATTCCTCCCTAATTCCTCCCCCCAAATCCCACACACAAAAGCAGATCAGATGAAGTTGCACCCTTCACACTTCTGTCACCTTTTTCCATTACCTTTGGCCAAACTGTGTCCAAGACCTGAGCTTGTCCCTGGCCACGTATCCATCCTGGTGGGAACTGTCCGCCAGGAGCCGGGTGCTGAAGGATCCCACAAATGCTCAAAAATTCATCTTCTCACCAAAAAGGGAGGCAAGTTTACCCCTGGAATTATTTCATCTGCTCTTAAGGGGCTTTCCTAATGAAAACATCTTCTCCAGCCTCTCATTATCCTTTTACAAGTCCTTAATTTATAATTTCTTGGGGTTTTTTTAAAAGGTCAGACCTCGTCGTCAGGTGGTGATTGCATGACAACTCTTTATGTGGAGTTTGTGCAAGGAAAATGGAAATTAAAAGATTAATTCTGCTTGTGTGTGGCTGGCACAGCATCCTGTTCTGCCCAACACAATTTTTCCCTTCCCTGTTCCTGCAAAAGGTTTCTACTCTGCTGAGTTCTTGATTTAGGGAAAAAATGAAAATAAATTGGATTTTTCTGCCAGCATCTCTTCCTGATCTTTGAGACATCCATGACAACAAACTGGAATGTTCTGATGACTAAAAAAACCATTTTTCATCTCTGGGATTTTTAACAATTCCATTTTGTCGTTACAATATGGGATAAAATATCTCCCTTTCCTTGTCATGGCCTGCACAAAGTTTGGTGTTCTTATTCCGAGGCAGAGATGCAAAGCTTTGATGAAAAAAACACCTTTTTTCCCCGTTACATTATTTCTTTTTAAAAGTTCTGTCTTGCCAGCACCAAGGATGAACCATCTCATTTATTTTTTATCACGAATGTCCATTCCTGCCATGCTCTTCTTCAGCCACAGGACTCTCCCAAATGGGAAGGGCAGACAGAAATCCTGTTCTCCCCAGGATTTTTCAGTCATTGATCCACGTTCAGCTACATCAGCTCCCAATACTTTTGCTTTTCAGTGCTTTTGGTTTTCCTCCTGAATTTTTCAGGACGCTCATTTCACCTGGGGATATTCTATTGAATGCTTTGGGGCCCGTGCTGAGATAAAGAGTGGAGTGGAGGCATTAATGAGGAATTTTGGAAGTTGTTTTATATTTTTATGAGGGCAGGTTGTTCTTGGTAATTTATCTTATTTATAAATGGCGAAAATTTTATTGTTTGAAATCCATGACACGTTTTTTTTCTATGGATCCTTTCAATGCAGGCGAAATCCACAAATTCTTGAGTAAAAATTTCTCAGTTTTACTTTACCCCCATTTTACACGGCAGAACTCCAAGGTTCTGTCTGGAGAGCTGGAGAGATTTTCAGTCAGGATGAGCATAAGAAAAGACTTCAAGAGAAACCTGGAAGGGAAGGAAATGTGATTCCTCCTTGCTCAGCCCTCCTGAATTTGGAACTGCACAGGATTGAAGTTCCCACAAATAATTCCACCCCTGGAATTATTTATTATTATAAA
>VYXF01012563.1:69827-91828 GCA_013397295.1 Polioptila caerulea
ATTCCACCCCTGGAATTATGTTTAGGCTCAGCCATTTCAAGGAGGAGCTCTCCAGGGAGTGGACACAGCCCTGAGGCTGCCAGAGCTCCAGGAAACTTTGGACACCAATCCCAGGGTGGGATAGTGCAGGTGGATTTGGATGATCCTTGTGAGTCCCTCCCGACTCAGAATATTCCCTAATTCTATGATTCTCTGGATTCTTTAATCCTCCCAGCTCACAAGGAACTTGCCTGGTAATTAATGAGCTCAAAATCCCTTCTCCATTCTTCCACCTCTGTCCCACAGCCAGGGAATGCTCTAAATTAAACATTTTACGGAAAACAAGGACTTGGACTTCTGCCTCCAGTGCCACCGGGGCAGCCACTTAATGTTGTTAAACCAAACAAAAAAAAAAAAAGTTAATTGAATGATAATTTCTAAATTTAATAGATGTGGATCTTCACTTGGAGCAGGCTGGAATTACCTTGAGTCCCAGGGAAAGGTTACCCATTAACTCCTGGGTTCTGATTGGAGCATTCCAATATTAGGATTTTATTAGCAAGATTTATAGGAGCATCCAGTGACCGCTGTGGTAATGATTGTTATCATTCCATAATCAGAGAAATATTTTCTATATTTTCTGATTAAAGTCCAATTTCTTCTGAAATTCTAATGTTTGTGTAGCAGGAAGCCTGATTTAATGACAAGATGTGACTGCAATGTTATAACACCAGCTCCTCTTTGTTTGTCCTGAACCCAACTGACACAAATTTCATTAATTCTAATTTCAAAAGGCCAAATTCAGATTGTTTTAAATAGTGCTCAACAAGTACAACCAATTTAGAGAGGAAAATGTTGTTTGATCCAAAAGGGTGATGGTCAGAGACAATTTCCAGCACACAACACATCCCACAATCGAGGTGATACCTTCAGGGGGCTGAGCTGGAGCAGAGCCCAGCCAGAGCCCAAAGGATAAAGCTGGGATTTATTCCAAGGCCTCCCTGGACACACCTGGGCAGCACCGGAGCCCGGCTGGGCCACAGCCAAGGGCAGCCCAAAATGGGCCCAGAATGGACGCCCGGCCCCCAGGGCTCCCACTTGGAGAAGTTCTGCTCCAGCAGCACATTGCAGTTCAGGGTCCAATTCCAGCTGCAGCTTAGGAAGCTCCATCCTCCTTGCTTTGCCTTCTGCCTTCACCCTTGGCTTTGTTCTGGGCCTCAAAGTTGTCCTTGGTGCCGAGCTGGAGCAGGAATTGTTTTGTGTCCCTGCTGTGTGAGGAGAGCTCAGGAGCACTGAATGTGAAACCCAAAACTGCCCCCCAAAACAGCCCAGGGTCTGAAAAATAGAAAAGCTCAAACCTGAGGCATCACATGGAACCCCTTGAATTCTACCAGTGGGTGAAGGTCTCCATATGAGAGATCCTCCGTGTGAGGAGGGGCTGAGGGANGAAGGGGCTGAGGCTGCAGCAAAGGAGGCTCAGGGGGGCCCTTGTGGCTCTGCACAGCTCCTGCCAGGAGGGGCAGGGAGGGGGGGTCGGGCTCTGGGAACAGGGACAGGGCCAGCAGGAGAGGGAACGGCCTCAGGCTGGGCCAGGGCAGGCTCAGGGGGGACCCCAGGAGCAATTTGCCCATGGCAAGGGTGGCCAGGCCTTGGCAGGGGCTGCCCAGGGAGCTTTGGAGTGCCCATCCCTGCAGGTGGCACCTGGAGGTGGCACTCAGTGACAGGGTGGGCACAGGGCACAGCTGGGGCTCCATGGGCTTGGAAGACTTTTCCAACCACAGTAATTCAGGAATTCTGTGATTGTAAATCACAGAACACGTCACAAACACCTTTATGTGAACTCTCTATCCCACACAACTTGTGACTAGAGCTGGGTAAACTTCTTACATGAAAAAGACATGACCGTGTGTAAAATCTTCCAAATTTTCCACTACTTTTATCTTCTCACTCACACAGAAATGGTTTTGAAGTTCTGATGCTTTGGGAAGAAGTTCTAAATTATTTACTCTACTTTTCCCCTCCTCTCTCTCCTCTTAGGCTCTGTCACCACAGCGAAAGTACTGAGAGTAGTGACAAGTCCAATATCAATAAACATAATAATAATTGATTTCTGGGAGATGAAAAATCTGAAATTAGTGGCAATTTCCCCCCAGAGTGTTGTCTGATTAATTTAATGTTCATCTAAGTCTAAGTCATTCTAATACTTATCTGCTCAGCAAACCTTTGGGATGTGTCTGTGGGCCAAAGACCAGAAGAAAGTGAAGAATTATTGCACAGTCCAGGGATTTTTTAATTTTTCAAACAAAACAAAGAAAAAAAGGCTTGGGGAGATGCTAAAAGTGGTGTTTGCTGCCATTCCTTCAATTCTGCCATTGTTTCTGGAGAAAAAATGGACCGTGTGGGACAGGAGGAGGAGCAGAAAACATTGTCCCATCTTCTGGCTGCCATGGAAAAGCTGGAATGGAGCATGGGAGGAGTGAGGGGGAAAGATGAGCTTGGGCTGGGGTTTATCCAAAGAAGCATTGTCAACATGGCCAGGGACTAAAAGCTTGGGAACAAGGGAAGATTTGAGACAACTTCAGGATGTAATTCAGGAAAAAAGGGGAAAATTGTGTTAGCGGACGGATTTGGCACAAAAAGGAAAAATGTGAACCAGCAAAGGGGAAAGAANTGGACGAATTTGGCACAAAATGGAAAATTGTGAACCAGCAAAAGGGGAAAAAATGGTGTCAATGAACAAATATGGCACAAAAAGGGGAAGTGTGAACCAGCAAAGGGGAAAGAATTGTATTAATGAACAAAAATGGTACAAAAAGGGGAAGTGTGAACCAGCAAAGGGGAAAGAATTACATTAATGAACAAAAGTGGTACAAAAAGGGGAAGAGTGAACCAGCAAAGGTTATGCTGCAGCGAAGGATCTCTTTGGGGAAGTTTCCTCATGTCCCAGCAGGAGGAGGAGGAAGATGTGGCCATGAACATGAAACAAGGAAAAATTACCTGAGATTGGGATGGACCAGCAGGGGAACAAGTGAAGGTTTTTTCAGGGTGTGACGTTCCCTGTTGGGGAACAATTCACTGTTGCATCCTGCCCCAAACATGGACACAGCCCTCAGGCACCACCCCAAGCTTTGCAACAAAGCCCAAACTCAGATGACAAGGGAAGGATCCTGTGAAATCCCGCACAATTCCGAGACGTGGAAGTTTTCCTGCAGCCCATTGAAGCCATTAATGATTCAGACAGCCCCAGAATTGTTCATTACTGGGAGAGACAGCATTCCTGTTGTTTAGGCAGTGGCATCCTTCATCAGTCCTTAATCATCCCTAAATTGAGCTCTCCTGAGTGGGCTCCCTCCTCTCTGAAGGAGGAAGAAACCCTGCCCGACAGGAACTGGAGTTAACTGCCTGATTCTTTGCACCCAGTGTGGTTTCAGAGAGGAAATAAAGAGCATTTAGAGTGACTGAATCCCATCAGATCTTCCAGACATCCTCATTAGGCTGTTCTAATTAGGGTTGTGTTGTTTGCTTCATTTTCTCTCGATAGTGTTAGCTGGCAAAGACTGATGCCTTTAGCCCTCTAATAAATTAATTATTAATGGAGGAGTTAATAATTCATGTTAATTGGTACTATGAGCTACTTTCCCCAACAAATGTGAGCAAAGGTCAAAACTTGTTAACAGCAGAGGTGAATTCTATTTTTAAGTTTTCTGTTCCATAATATAGCTGGAAAATCAATGTATAGCTTGCAAAATTAACTGGTTTTCAAAAGAACAGCATAGACTGAGGGCAAAGGTGTGGCCTATGCACTTGGTTGCATCTAACTGGGAATTTCCACAGCTTTTGGCACATCCAGAGATGCAGGGAATTTGGGATTGGCCACCATGGATCATCAGGAATTGTTTCTCAGGTGGGCCCAAACCTGAGCAGGGCGTGACGAACAAAAAAGAGACTGAGAAAATGTCAATTAGTGAACACCAGGCTGTAATTTTAATGCCATCTGGGAAGTGCATTATGGAGTATCCATGGTGCCTTTCCTGTTCCATCATCATTGGGAGGTTCACCTTAGGGAACATCAAATAATTCCCTGCAATTATTCCTCGCTGCTCAGATAAGACAAATTCCCCACTCAATCCCTGAAGGAGGTGCAGTGCTTTGATCTCTGTCTTCCCAAATCCAGCACAATTCCATGTGAGTGCCTCTCCCAGCCCCTTCAGCTGGAATATTGGAGCTGGGATCTGCTTTTAATTTGATGGAAGGTCTGAACAAGGCCATGTGCTGTCACACGTGTTCAGCAAGCATTTTCCCATGTAAAGAATAAATCTCCAGCCTCTCTTCCCCAACCAACAGGAAATCATGTCCTTGTTTGGGTTTTGTTTGTAAAGCAGACATTGTAAAGGGAGGGAAGAGATGTGTGGAGTTTGGGAATAGCATAAAAGGAACCAGCAAAACATGCTTTTAATAAAAATAATCAGCTTTTTTAATGGTTGTGACAACCTATTGTAAGCAACTTATACAACACCAGGCTTTCCCAGTAGTCACCGGAACACAGCAACTCAATTTTCATCATTTAAACACGAGGATGAGGTGGGAATTCATCCAACATCCAGTGTCATCAATGGGAGCTCTTCCACTGCCTCCTGTGGGTGCTGGATCCGGCCCCTGCTCAGCAGGACGTTCTCATTCTGGGAACAAAAAGCAATCTCCTTGGAAAAGCTTTCCTTTAGGACATGGCCAATATATATTTACTCTTTTCTGGTTATTTTGGAAAATCCAGCTGATGTTTTATAAGGAGAAGAGAGCACAGCTCAAGATAAACAAGGAGAGTTTTATAACGCTTGGTTCTATTGGCAGGAAGTGTTAAAAATCCTGATGGGAAACATCTCATGTCCTGTGCCCAGTTCTTCACTCTGAGTGAATCCAGTTTCCATAACAGAACTGCCCTGCAATTCTACAAATTATGGGGAAAATTGTGGGGACCCCTCCCAGTGTCCCAGGCTGCTCCAGCCCCAATGTCCAGCCTGGCCTGGGACACTGCCAGGGATCCAGGGGCAGCCACAGCTGCTCTGGGCACCCTGGGCCAGCCCCTGCCCACCTGAACAGGGAACAATTCCTGCCCCAAATCCCATCAAATCCTACTCTGAAGCCATTCCCTGTGTCCTGTCCCTGCATCCCTTGGGAATTGTCTCTCTCCAGCTTTCCTGGGGCTCCTTCAGGCCCTGCAAGGCCACCCTGAGCTCAGCCCAAAGCTTCTCCTGTGCAGCTGAACAATCCCAGCTGTGCCAGCCTTTCCTGCCAGCAGAGCTGCTCCATCCTCTGCCCATCCTGCTGCCTCCTCTGGGCTCTCTGCAGCAGCTCCAGCTCCTTTTTGTATCCCAAATTCAGGCCTGGGGCAGCTCTGCAGCTGGGGGCTCACCTGGGGGGGTACAGGGACAGAAATGTCCCTCACTTTCACAAAACCTCCCCGTGGCCCTCCCGTCCTTCCCTTTTCCCTGCACTGCTGTATCCACTCCCTGGATCTGGTATGTGCAGAGGGCTCCACATCAATTCTTTTACCTCACAGCTCCTTCACAGCACTGCAGAGGTGGAAATATGGGAATCTGTTCCAGGAGTGATCCTGAGCTCAAGCTAACGGGCAGTGGAAGCAGGAATGGAAAAGGACAAACAGGAGCCTTGGGCTGGGAGTGATTCCTCATTTCCTCCTCTGCCTCAGGGTCAGTGTTCCCCTCTTGTGCCATTGGGGCAAAAATCCAAAACCAGGCCTGCCTTGAGTAGAGAAAAACCCAACCAAACAAAATCCCAAGCAAAACAAAACTCCACGTGATGATGCTGAGCCCTGACTCACACCAATAAAATAAACTCAATTTCTTCCTCCATACTCCACGGAACAAGCAAGAACTTCAAGTCAAACGAAGGAAAAATAAAGAGGAAATAATCCTGAAACAGAAAACGTGTAACAATCCTGAAAATCCTCCTTAGGGATTGTGGGATGTTCCAAACACAGTTTGTGGATGGGGATGTGAATCACTGGGGTTGTTTGTGGTGGAGGTACCACAAGAAGCATTTGCAGGACCCTCTGTGTTTTCCCTTCTCCATGAGCAGTTCTCCAGGCTGGGAATTGTCATTAAAAAATGTCCATCAGAGGGGGTTTGGTGAGGGATGAGCCTTTCCTGGCTGTCACTCCCAGGGAAGGGAAGGGACAGAGTAAAAGGCAACAGCAGCAGCTCTTGGCATGAGTTGTTGATAATTTTCCTTGGCTCAGAGTACCTGTCTGAAAAGCTGCTGCAGTGCAGGAAGGAAATTTTTCCAGAGATTAAACAATTATTGTTTCCTGTGGGGCTGTCTTCACTGTATATGAGAAGAAAAAAAAAAAAAAAAGAAAAAACCCAAAGAAACAACAAATCAAACAGCTCTAAGGGCACTTGAGAAGGGATTTGTCTGAATAGCAAAGTTGTTGTGATTCATCCCCCGCCTCAAAGCGCCAGGATTTGGCCAATTTCCTCAGGAAAGTGGCTGATTAGGCCCACGGATTGCTCCACATATGAGATGTCATAAAGGTGATTAATGCTGAACCCTCCATCACAGGAAGCCCAGAGTTGAGCAGAGCTATTTTCAAGGGCAGGGAAGGAAAAGAAGTCATTTGTGTTTTTGCCAAAATGCTCCCATGTTCAAATGCCTCTTTGTGCTCCTGGCAATTAATGCTGCTGCCTATCAGAGGCTGGGGGATTTTCTGGTTTTACAAGTTGGTTTGAAAAATGGATTCAATGTGTTGCAGTGTTTACCTTAGAGGATCTTGTGGAATTAAAATGAAATGTTTCCACAAGACCAGCATTTCTTATCCCTGAAACCAAGGATGTCGGAAGCTTTTTATGCCCCTTCCCAAGAAAAGGTTCACCTGGATTTTCCTCAGGAGGCAGTGCCATTATCAGGCAACTTGATGAGTGTGTGAGGAGATAATTACCTGCCCTGGCAAAAAAAAACTGCGCTGAACCTTCGAGAATTCACTGGAAGTTCTAAAATATGAGATTTTTTTAGGTATCTCCTGTCAGACACTTGTTTAGTCCAATCCTTTTTCCCACTAATTTTGATCCTCACGTATTCCTTTCATTTTCAGTGTGGTCGGGCAAAATAAACACCACAGGGCATATGGCAGAGTTAGATCTCTCTTTATTTATTGGTTTTGGTCGGGTTTTTTAGTGCTGCACCCAATCCTCTGTGTAAGCAATCAGGGATTTCCATCTGAAGTCGACCCAAGGCTGAATTTAGGGAAAACACCAGAGGTCTTCCACCATAATAGGGGACTGAGAACATCTCTGAAACACCAGGACACCTGCAAGCAATACTGTGTTGGGATGATCTACACCAGCAGGACCAGCTCTGCCTTGGAAAATAAGTCTGCAGATCAAAATCCAAAAGAAGGAATTCAAATAAATCCTGGCTCTGGTATTAACAGAGATGCCAGTTGAGCAGGCACCACCCCCAGCCCTCTCCTGGTTCTCCTTCCTGGCCTCTGCTGGTTGCATGGCAGCTTTTCCTGCCACCACAGAGCAAACATTTCATGCCAGGAATGGGATGGAGGAAACCAAATCCATCTGGGCATGGTGCAGCACGATGCAACATCTGTTAATGGGAATTAACTCAGGGAGAAAAAACCGAGGCATCCCAACAAACTGGTTACCCAAATGCATTTTTCAGCACTGTTAGGATCCAGTTTCCTCTTCTTTTGGGTTTTGACCAGTCCTGGGTGGCAGTGCCAGCTGTGCCCAGCAGTGTGGATTCTGTCCCAGGAAAATTATCACTGGACTGATCAAAATTATCCATTCTGAGTTGTCATCCACTATGAATTGCATGTAGGAATTCTTATCTGAGGGAACAGTTTTCAATTTAAAAGGAAAAGGCTTATTCTACACATTTCTTGTGTTCTTCCCAACCTGCTGAGAAATATTGAATTTTAAGAGAAAACTGCCTTTAAAAAATCCCTGGAAAACACACATTCCAGGATAGCTGGGATGATCACCTTCCCAGTGCCAGAGGGCAGGGCTGGATGGGATTTGGGGCAGGAATTCCTCCCTGGGAGGGTGGGGCAGGGCTGGGATGGAATTCCCAGAGCAGCTGTGGCTCTGGGAATCCAAGGCCAGGTTGGATGGGTCTTGGAGCAGCCTGGGACAGTGGGAGGGGTCCCTGCCATGGCAGGGGTGAAACAAGAAGATTTTTAAGATCCTCCCAACCCAAACCATTCCATGATTCCATGTTTTCAGTCTCTCCAATTATATCAGCATTTGGAATTCATGACCCAGGCTGGAAAGATCACAAAGGGGTTTTGGTTTGGTTTGCTTTGGTTTGCTTTGGCCTTCTAAGGATAAAGTGAATGCTTTGCTTGGCCCTTCACCTTTTCTCCTGCAAATGCAAGGCTGGAAGTTTCCCTGCCCATGGCAGTGGGGTTGGCATTTGATGATCCTCAGGGTCCTTTCCAACCTCAACCATTCCATGATTCCATGATTCATGGTGAGAGCAGGACTGGCTGTGCACTGGCGAGCAGGGGTGGAGCTGATCAAGATTTGAGGGGCACAAAGTGTGAAAGGTCTTTTTCAGGGGATTTGCCACCAGGAAAAGTTGGACTTCTTGGAGGAAGGTCTCAGCAGAGCTGCTCTGTCCCAAAAAAAAAAACTTGTGCCATGTAAATGGTAACACATGTTCCCAGGAATCTGAAATACCTGAACTTTGAGCGAGGTCTGTGGCCTTTCANCATCTTTAGAAGTTGATTTTGCTTCAAAAAGCATTTTGCTTCTTGGAGGAAGGTCTCAGCAGAGCTGCTCTGTCCCAAAAAAAAACTTGTGCCATGTAAATGGTAACACATGTTCCCAGGAATTTGAAATACCTGAACTTTGAGCGAGGTCTGTGGCCTTTCAGCAGTTCCAACACAGCTTTGATTTTCTGGCTTAGACTTCAGGACTGAACTCCAGCGTGGAGCAATAAAAATTGGAAAAAACAATTCAGCCTAGCACAGAGACTCTATTTAGAGCTTCCTGGCAGCAGGCAAGGAGTGGGGAGCTGTTTATCCTGACCAAGGATTTCCTTAGGCACTCCTGGCAAACATTCCCGTTGTCAGAAGGGCCCATGGTGGCACAAAGAGGGACACTCAGGAGTCTGGGATCACCAGGATGTGACAGGGGCCCAGACAGGAGGAGGATCTGCTGCCTTCCAACCATCTGACGTCCCTCAGCGCTGATGACACCGATGACAACAGCCTGGGAAGAGGGAAAAGGGTGTGGAGTTGGTGTTTTCCTGTGGGGAAATGTCCTCACCAGCCACCCACGAGGCAAATAAAGCTCCCAGCACAGGAGGGACACACAAACTGCATTTCCAGCACTGAGGGTTCCAGCTGCAGCACAAAGGGGAAGTTATTTTTCCTACCCACTGATGGTTTTTTAGGAGGCAAAAAGTGCCCAGATTTTCATGATGGCTCAGTGGGAAAAGGATGCTCCATAAAATATTCAGAATCCAGTCCCAGCCTCGGGATATGGACAGTGGGAATTAAGTCTCTTGCTCCTCATTCAGCTGAATCACAATTAATCCCCAAAGGGAATCATGAAATCATCAAGGTGGGAAAAACATTTCAGGATCATCCAGGGCCAGCCCAGCCCCACCAGCATCACCCCAAACCCTGTCCCCAAGGGCCACAGCCAGACTGCTCTGGGACAATTCCAGTGACCCCAAACCTCCCTGGGCAGCTCAGCCAGGGAAAAAAAAAATTCTAATATTTAACCTGAACCTCCCCTGGTGCAATTTGAGGCCATTTCCTCTCATCATTTCCCTTGGGACAGAGCAGCAGAGCCCGACTCTGCCTCACTGCCCCTCCTGTCAGTGCTGTAGAGGGAATTTCTGCTCCTGTCCTCAGGAATAACAAGGTATTTGATTTATCAGGCAGCTCCAACACACCCAGTCTAGGTCTGACCAGAGAGTCCAGCCAGGACCTCAGAAAATTTTCTAAATATTATCTTGAGGTTGGTCCATTCTCTCTAAAAAAAAAAAATCTGATTTTAAGCCTTGCATGTGTTTCCCTGAGACCTTTTCTACCCACTCAGTTCTAAAAGAGTTCCAAAAACTCTCCCAGGAGAGGATTTCCTTGCACAAGGACTCCAAAAATCCTTGAGGCCAAATCCTGCAAACAAAGGGAATATTTCCATTGCCTGCTGTGCAGCTTGATTTGGGATGAGGGACCAAAATAGCAGCTGCTATAGGTGAAAATATGGAAAGAGCTATATTTAGCCTTTTCAGGATAACCTCCTGACCAATTTCAGCACGTGGAACAATCTCCACCAGTCAGCACTCACAAAATAAATCCCCTCTTTTTTAATATATTAGTAGGAATTCTCTAAATGCAGAACAGATGTTATGACCCTACAAGAGACTGAGGTCTAAAACAGCTATGAGAGAGCTGCCAGTGGTAACCTATCCTTGTGTAGCCCGAGCAAAAATTGTCATTATTTGCATGTTCTGTGAGGAAATCCTCACTGAGAGCAGTGGGAAATGTGTGGCATTCAGGAATAACACGAAGTAAAGGGATTCTGAAACCCAGTTCTCTGATTTCCTTGGGTTTCATGGTCGTGAACGTGAATAAAACCAGTTCTAGCTGCCCTAAAACCAGTTCTAGGTACCCCAAAGCTATTTCTAGCTCCCCTAAAACCAGTTCTAGCACTTTCACCTCACAGCAATGCCACAAAGATTTTGGCTAAAGCTGTCTCAGCATTGTTGAAGAATCCTATGGAATATCCAGGCCAAGGAGCAGATGAAAATCCTTTTTTTTTCCCCAAAGAGGCACCTGGAAATAATTAGAAGGAAAATACAAAGAGAGATCATGTCAAATGTAAAGTTTGCCATCTCTTCTTGATCACCTCATTAAATTTTATGGCCAACAGACACCGGGAGATGTTGCAGGAAAGAAGAATTCGTTCAGATCCCATTTTTCAGACACTCGGCTGATATTTGCCACCTGTCTCATCAACATGTGGCTGGAAAATAATAAAATCTGCCAAAGTTCCTCGTGGACAAGAGAAGAGGAGTAGAAAAAGATCTAATCTGCTGTTTGACCCCAGTCCAGGACAAGGGAGAAGTCAGTGGGTGTTTTGGCACCGAGCAGACGAAGTTTGGCCCTGAGCCATGTCAGGGACCTGGACATGGTTCATTTGCATACCCAAAAATGTTTTCCCAGAACCAAAAAGTTTGGGAAAGCCCTTCAGCATCATCCTGTCCCAGCAGCACCCCAGCCCCACCATCATCAGCCCTAAATTATGTCCCAAATGCCACACCCAGGTACCTCTTGAACACTCCCAGAGTGACTCCCTGGGCAATTTATTTCAATGCCTGACCACTCCTTCAGTGGTTTTAATTTTTATATCTGATCTGGGTTGTTGCAGAGAGTTCATTAATCCTTACTCCAATTAATGGGGGAGAAGCAGCCCAACATTCACCTGTTGCTTTCCATGCTGGGAAATGTTGGACACATTTCAGGAACACCTCCCTAAATTGCAGCAGGGTTTGGGAAGCAGATGTTCTCCAGCTCAGGCTGCATTCTGTGCTTGCTCTGGTCTCCATTCCCTCTTTGCCAACTCCGTACACAACCAATTCCTGCTGTGTTTCCAAATTTTCTGTTTACTCTGCTCATCCCCTGCTTTTCAATCTGCAGAACTGAAAGCCTGTGACTTGTGGAGTATCCAGTGGCAATTCCCAGTTTTCCTACTCCAGCTGGGTCACGTGCACTTCCCTTTTTCCTTCTTTCCTCACTTCAAATCCTCCTCTTGGACCTGGTTGCCTGTGGAGGTTGGAATTTCTGTCCCTTCTCTGTCCTTTTCTCCTTCGTGGTGAGCGAGTAAAGGCTTGGATCTTATGGAACTGTGGTAGACTGATAGAAAAAAAGGGCACAAAATTTAATATTATTGGTATTAGTAGATATTCCCAATATATTAATGTGTTATTAATTTATTAGTGGTAGATTAATAACTATTTCTTCATTAAAAATGTGGGATCAGTTGTGTAAATGGAGTCTTTCATGGTAGGTAGTGTCCATTCTAAATTACCATTCTAATTCAATCAATTTCAATTAATTTCATTCAATTCCAATCCATTCCACTTCATTTCAATCAATTCCAATTAATTTCACCCAACTCCAATTGGTTTCAATCCATTTCGTTCCATTCCAATCAATTTCAGCCCAATTCTGACCCATTTCAGTGTATTTGGGTCCATTTCAGATCAGGGAATTCATTTCAAATCCCCACCAGAACCCACAGAAGGGAGGGGGTGTCCAACTTCCCACCTGTTGGAGTGTATAAAACAAAAACCTCTCTTTTTCCAGAGAGAAAAGAATGCAGGGATTGAACTAAAGCCTTTGGAAAAATTAAAATATATTAAGCCACACAGTCATTATACAGAAGTTTTAGTTTTAAGGAAGCCAAAATTAAGTTTAAGTAAGTAAGAATATATTTTAAGTGCCTTAAGAGAGTGAAAAGCCCTAAACCCTCGTTTAAAGTTCAGTAACTCAGCTCCAGACTTAATGAACACATAGCAGAACATTGCTTGCATTCCTAGATAAAAGAGATAGAACCATTTATGTGAATAGAACTATGGGTGTAAATTCTGTGTAAGAACCAACACTGCTTTTCCTGCTTTAGAATTCAGCTCTAGGAGGTGTAGAAAAAATGTTCTGGAATTGTGTTTTTAGATGATTGGTTGATTTATGAATAAAAATTCCCTGTATTGGGGTGCAAACTCTCTCACACACTCACACAGAGAAGAAAGGAAGAGGACACAGATGGAGAAGGAGAAGGAGAAGGAGAAGGAGAAGGAGAAGGAGAAGGAGAAGGAGAAGGAGAAGGAGAAGGAGAAGGAGAAGGAGAAGGAGAAGGAGAAGGAGAAGGAGAAGGAGAAGGAGAAGGAGAAGGAGAAGGAGAAGGAGAAGGAGAAGGAGAAGGAGAAGGAGAAGGAGAAGGAGAAGGAGAAGGAGAAGGAGAAGGAGAAGGAGAAGGAGAAGGAGAAGGAGAAGGAGAAGGAGAAGGAGAAGGAGAAGGAGAAGGAGAAGGAGAAGGAGAAGGAGAAGGAGAAGGAGAAGGAGAAGGAGAAGGAGAAGGAGAAGGAGAAGGAGAAGGAGAAGGAGAAGGAGAAGGAGAAGGAGAAGGAGAAGGAGAAGGAGAAGGAGAAGGAGAAGGAGAAGGAGAAGGAGAAGGAGAAGGAGAAGGAGAAGGAGAAGGAGAAGGAGAAGGAGAAGGAGAAGGAGAAGGAGAAGGAGAAGGAGAAGGAGAAGGAGAAGGAGAAGGAGAAGGAGAAGGAGAAGGAGAAGGAGAAGGAGAAGGAGAAGGAGAAGGAGAAGGAGAAGGAGAAGGAGAAGGAGAAGGAGAAGGAGAAGGAGAAGGAGAAGGAGAAGGAGAAGGAGAAGGAGAAGGAGAAGGAGAAGGAGAAGGAGAAGGAGAAGGAGAAGGAGAAGGAGAAGGAGAAGGAGAAGGAGAAGGAGAAGGAGAAGGAGAAGGAGAAGGAGAAGGAGAAGGAGAAGGAGAAGGAGAAGGAGAAGGAGAAGGAGAAGGAGAAGGAGAAGGAGAAGGAGAAGGNGTGTGAGGAGAGCTCAGCAGCACTGAATGTGAAACCCAAAACTGCCCCCCAAAACAGCCCAGGGTCTGAAAAATAGAAAAGCTCAAACCTAAGGCATCAGGAACAACTCCTGGGCAGAATCCATCGATCCCTTCCAAATTAGCCCCGCGCTACATTTCATCCCTGACTTCGTTTCCCAAGAGTGATTGCTCCTCCCGAAACACCCAGAGCCAGATTCCAAAGCCCAGCTGATTTTATTTCATTCCATTTAATTCGATTTCCCCTGACATTTGCTGTTCATATCTGCTGGGAAGCATTTGAACCTCCATCCTTTTGGAGTTCAGGCGGAGTTTAACAATATGAATTCCTTATCAGGGACAAGAACTGTGTTCATCAGGGGGAGCCAAGGAGAAGACGAATTAACAGCGATCAAATTCCAGAGGGAAAACAATTTCTGCTGCCAGCTGTCAGGATTCCATCCGAGCCAAGAATTTCCCTCTTCTCCCAGGCTCCTGATCCTCGTTTCCTCAGCAAAATCAAGATCCCAGCTCCCACTTCTCTTCCTACGATTGTCAAAAAGGATATTTTCCTTTATTCTCATGGAAATGGAGCTGGAATCTTCACCAGAGATATTCCAGCTCTCTTCTGAGCTCTGATATTTTGATACGCAAAGACAAAGCTCTCTTGTGTGAAATGTTATTTTCTTGTCTCCTTTGGAATTTCTTCTTCCAATAAAAAGCCAAGATTTTCCAGGAAAAAGGGAAAAAATAAATAAACCAGCAGCTGATTTCCATTTCCATTAAAGACTTTTCATTTAAAAAAAAAAAATTGTTTCATCAGAACAAAAGTTTTCCATTAAAAAAAAAAAAAAGAGTTGAATGGAAAAAATCATTTGTCACTCCAATTTTTTTCCCATTTTAAATAAGTGGGTTTTGATGTATTCTTCTGGGAATATCCAGCACAGATTTAACTGTTCCACTGCCTTCTCAGAATATCCCAGATTTTTCCAAGATATCCAAGTCCTAGTGCTGAACATTCTAAGCCATTCCTTGATTTTTTTTTTTTTTTGGGCCAAACGATTCATTTCTCTTCTTTCCCTCCTTCCAACTCCTAATTCATAAATTACTCAGAATTTTCAATCTTCTTTTCCAAAGCTATCGTTGTTTCTAAAGTCAGGAAATAAAATCTTATAAAAACTTGGTAAATATTAAAAACCTCAGTATTTACCAAGCAGCACTCCCTAGAAATAGAGAAATGGATAAACAAATAAATAAATAAATTTATTTAATCTGTAATTCCAGTGAAAAATAACCATGGATCTATGATTCCACTACAAGATAATTGCAAGGAAATGCTGATTTTTTAGCAAAATCTGCTGAGAATTTCTGGACTTGGGTAATTATCTAAATATACTAAAAATAAAAATATTGCCTTAAAAATTGTAAATGAAGGGAAAAAAATGTTGAAATCTATCTCAGCATTTTTTCACCTTGTTTAATTTTAGGTTTTTTCCTACATCAATTCTCCAAATTTTCACCTTGCCTGGAGACAAAACTCAACCACCCTGAGGAATGAAACAGAATTTCTTTATCCTGCAAATGTTCCACATATAAACCACATTTTTTACAATAAATAATTCTTTTGGACCCATCCCATAAATTTTACATTAAAGAAGAAAAGAATTCCAAAATTCCAAGGAATTTTTTGGCATAGAAGTGATGGGGGGTACCCAGACAGGTTTTATTGGGATTATTCCCAGAAATGAAGAGAATCCTCAAGGGAATAACTCTAGAGTAGCTGGATCTTTTTGCTTGAAAATCTACTCATAAATCCATTTTTCGTATCACAATAAATGTTGGATGGACTAAATCGAGTGGTTGGGTTATTTATTCCATAATAATAAATAATAAATTCTAATAAATAATAAATTTCTAATAAATTTTAGTCCGTGGACCTTCCTCTGCAAGCTAAAAAATGGATTTAAATCCAAAAATAACAGGCTAAAATCTAAAAATGATAGGCTGGAAATGCCTATAAAGAGATGGAAGACCAAGAATTCTGCCTGTGTTTGAAACATTTCCTGTTATCTGCTGCAAAAATAATCTCAAAATCGGTTTTCTCAAACCATCTTTGAGATGGCAACTTCATGTTCTCAGTCCCAACTGGCCACCAAATTAATTTCTGGTGTTCAAATCCTGACAGTCAAAAATGTTTTACCAAAGAAATGGTTTTTCATGGTTTTAGCTGGACTGGCACAAGAACTTGGCTTTGCCAGACAAATATAAATATAAATATAAATNATAGAAATAATATAATATAATTAGTATAAATAAATAACACAAATAATATAAATAATGCATCTAGAATGTAAATAAATGTAAACACATAAATATAAATACACAAAAAATGTAAATAAACATCAATATAAATTTAGAAATAAATACATTGCAATGCAGTTTTGAGCTCTCTTTCCCAATGTGGAGTCTTCATTAATCACAATAATTAGTAAAATTAATAAAATTCTGTAAAATAAACTCAAAGAAAGGCACATTAAAACTGGGTTTTCCAACTGATTTTTAAGCCACGCCTACCCCTACTGTCCAATTGAAATTAAGAAGAAATTATTAAATTATTGCCATGTTTTAAACTCAGACTTCTCATTTATATCCGGATTTTCAGCATCTGAGTGCAGAATGTGCCAGAATTATTTTATCCCCTGGTAGGGACAGGCAGAGCTGGGTCCATATGGAATTTCAAAAAAATTACCTTTCAAAGGATTAGTCCAGGAAAATGAGATGATATAAAATGTAATCAACGAGGGTTTTGAGCCTTTTATCAATATTTTAATTCTGAGAATTCCTGTGAGTGGGATTTTCAAAGAAAAGGACAGCCAGGAACAACCTGGGGTGGTGGAAATTTCCCTGCCCTTGGCAGAGGGTGGAACGAGAGAAATTTGAATTTCCCAGCCCAAACCATTCCGTGGTTCCATGAATTCCAGTGGAACAACTGGAGCAGGAATCCATCCCAGGAACCTCCTTCCAACAGCAGCAGAACGTTCAGAAACTTCAAAAACAAGGGAAAACCAAATAAAACAAAAGGTGTGGAGCTGGGTGAGCCCTCCCATCAAGCACAATTTAGGAATTCCATGAATTAGACAGAATTTTTGTGTATAATGACCTTAAAAAAATCCTAGATTTTATTATTTTGAGCGTTTTCATTAAAAATAGTGAAGGATATTTCAGTATGTCTTGAAATCATCCATGTACAATTGAAACAGCTGATTTTATTCTGTTTTTTAGTGTTTTTTACAGAATTGTGTCTGATTTCAGCAAGGAGATTTCTCTGTTTATGATTTAACAAAGATGCAAATTAATCCCATTTTGGGGGAGTGTGTAAAATTTCATTGCAATGTGTTTATTTTAGTTTCTCTTGAAAAAAATTGAGTTATTCTGTCAGTGCAGCTCTGGGGATAAAGGTATCAATAAGCACAGAAAGTGTTAAATCCAGACATCTAAAACCAGCAAAAGACAGAGGTTAACAAAATGTTCAGGAATTAATGTGACAGCAAAATATGGAGAGTTCCAAGGACAGCAATAAACCCAAATTGCTGGGAGCCGGAGGCTTCCCACCATGAAAAATGAAGGGGAAGTTCAAAAAATATGGGGATGTGATTAGAAAAAAAGGAAATTGCCTGGTGGAAATCAGCCTGGAAAGGATTTACAACACTGAGGATCAATCAGGCAATATGAAAATGTGGAATTGTCCCTTAAATTGAGTTTTCCTGTGGCTCTGCTTTGAAATATCTGCAGGACATCCCCCAGTTCCCACTAAACACCAGTAAGAGGCACCAGTTTACACCTCCCACCACGTGATTTATGCACAACTTTAGGATTTATCTCTCCCCCTCCTTTTGCAAAGGGATTTATCCAAATAAACAGCTGCAGTTGGGGTCCAATCTGTCCTCCCTTCCATTCTGTTGGTACAAGAACAAGGACTCAAACTGGAAAATGAAATTTTTAATGGGGTGCACAGGAGCTGGTCCTCGAGGCCTCAGGGTCCCACAGGAGCATAAATACTACAGGTTTACAACACAGAGCAAGAGGCAGGGCCATAAATTCCCATTAAAAATGGGAGATGTGAGAGCCAGGAGGAGATTTCTGGGAAGGGAGAAAAGGCAGAGAAAGTGAAGTCACTTGTCACAATATTACAAGCAATGAAGGGCGAGCTCTGCGTAACAAACAAATGAATATTTGATTGTAGACAGCTCAAAACACTGCTCAAAAATTGGATTAAACTCAGAGATGCCAAGGAAATACAACCACTTGGCATCTAAAATCAGCTCTCTCCTTTAGCCCAGAGTCTGTTTGATGGTTACCTAAATATACCAGCAAGGCAATTCTGGCGTGGCTTTGCTTAAATGTGGTTATATAAAGTCACACAAAAATAAGTTCTGGCTTTGCTGCAAATGTGCATAATGGAAAGACAAACATTATTTAAAAAAGCATTGTTTTTTGAGATTAAAATAATCCACAGCAAAGGGAAAAAAAAATAAAAAAAAGGAGAAAAAAAACTCTTCTGCAACTTTCCCAGTTGCCATTTATCATAGTTTTGCAAAAAGAAGCCCCGGTAATTTCATTTTTCTTGACTTCTATTAAAAAGATCAATACTTATGATTCCAAAGAGTCTCGGCTCATGAAAAGATGGAGCTGCTCTGTAATCATAGCTGAAAGTATTGGTTGTCATTAGCAGGAAGATTGATCTGTAAAGACAGAGTGAAAGTACTTAAAAATTTCCATTGGGCTCCTGCAGAACAACAGTGCCCAGCAACCTTTCACCTCGCAGATAATTAAATCCAGATAACGAATTACCATATTAGGAGGAAGAATTGCATTGGGGATATTCAATAGATGCCCACTTTAGGGAAGGAGTTCCAGATCTCTGAATAATGATTTTGTTTTGTGCATAAAACCTAATGAGCTCCGACAGGAAAAAGTCGTTTTTTCAGGGTGCATTTCTATCTGACTTGTCAGGGAAGAGAGCAACGAGTCACCTGAGCTCCAGGAATTGCTGGTGGCCTTGGAGCAGGAACATTCCAGAGCCTTGTCCTTCTGGGCTCTCAGAAGGACACCGGGTGGGCTTGGCAGGACAATGACTTTTCTTGGAGTCACACGGGAATTCTGGTCCTGCTGAAACTGGGGTGAAAAATCCCCCCTGAGCCCCCCCAGGTGAGCCCCCAGTGCTGCAGAGCTGCCCCAGCCCTGAATTTGGGATACAAAAAGGAGCTGGAGCTGCTGCAGAGAGCCCACAGGAGGCAGCAGGATGGGCAGAGGATGGAGCAGCTCTGCTGGGAGGAAAGGCTGGCACAGCTGGGATTGTTCAGCTGCACAGGAGAAGCTTTGGGCTGAGCTCAGGGTGGCCTTGCAGGGCCTGAAGGAGCCCCAGGAAAGCTGGAGAGAGACAATTCCCAAGGGATGCAGGGCCAGGACACAGGGAATGGCTCCCAGTGCCAGAGGGCAGGGCTGGGTGGGATTTGGGGCAGGAATTGTTCCCTGTTCAGGTGGGCAGGGGCTGGCCCAGGGTGGGCAGAGCAGCTGTGGGTGCCCCTGGATCCCTGGCAGTGTCCCAGGCCAGGCTGGACATTGGGGCTGGAGCCCCCTGGGACAGTGGGAGGGGTCCCTGCCATGGCAGGGCTGGCTCTGGATGATCTTTAAGATCCTTTCCAACCCAAACCATTCCAGGATTTCCTGCCCTCCAGAGGCTGGACTTCCCTGCTCTAAGGCAAATCTTGATGGCCACAAGTGTCAATTCCATGAAATAATATGGAAGGGTTGGTCTAAGGGATCAAATATTGGAATTCTTCATCATTTAAACAGAAAGTTCAAGCGAACAAACTCCAATGAATTAATATTTCATGGTCTGAAGTGTTTTAGTGTTCCAATTCATTTGGGAGGATTTGGGAGAAAACAAACCCTGAGTGTGGCTGGAATTGCCAGAGCAGCTGTGGGTGCCCCTGGATCCCTGGCAGTGTCCCAGGCCAGGCTGGACATTGGGGCTGGAGCAGCCTGGGACAGTGGGAGGGGTCCCTGCCATGGCTGGGGTGGGGTGGGATAAGCTTTAAGGACCCTCCAAACCATTTGGGAATTCCGTGATTCCATGGTGTCCCTCCATCCTGCAGCCACTCCTGCACCCCTTGCTCTTCCCAGTCCATGAGTGGTCTTGGATGGAAATGAAAAGAGTTTCAGGACTGCTGGGGAGTCAGTCGATTGTTTTCAAACAGATCTGTTAAACTGAAAAGCACAAATATGGAAAATTCCAGGATTTTTTGATACTTGGCTTGCACCAAATCCCTTGAAACGGTCAAGGACAAACAACTGTAGTAGCTCTGCCTGGTAAAGGTTTTAGAAATGAGGGAGGAAATTGAGAAGAGGAAAATCTGGCATTTCCAAGAGGTGGAATGTCAGTGGGAAAGAAAAAGAGCTGGAGGAAAGAAAAACTACATAATAAAATTTTTAAAAAGGATATCTGGAATGGGAAAGAGGAAGTGACAAAGTCTTGGAAGTGACAAAATTTGGGATGCAAATTGGTCGGTGAAGAGCAGGAGTTTATGTTTCACTCTGTAGGGTCTAAGGCAAAAATTCTGGGATGAGAGGGAATATAATAAAAGGGAATATAAAACAGGAAAAAAAATCTTCTTTTAGTAATGGAGAAGAGCACAGGTATTGGACACCTGAAATGTCTTTGTGAACCAAGAGCCCAGGTGGAAAAAAATGCACATCCAGGAATGTCACAATTCCCTGGAATCCAGATAATCCCCAAAGTGTGTTTTTAAAAGCTTTCTGTGACAGCTCCATGAAAGAAATAAACCCAGAAAATTGAATGTAATTTGGAGTATCCTAAGAAGGATATTCCAGAGGGTTTTTATGAAAAGTTGTTTTTTCCCTCTTCTAAGCAAAATCATGTAAGAGAAGGTGTTTTTATGGAAATGTCTTGAGGTAAGGAATGCTCGGTTCCCTGGAATTTCCTTTAGGAATGACAGAGGAAGGTGCCTCCTTCTGTAATTTCACTGCAGAAAAATGGATGTGGAAAGGCATTACTAATCCTTCCAAACCCAGAATTGTATTTCCCTTCTAAAATGTGCTTAAAATTAGAATTTGTGGGATTATTTCGCTCCTACCAAAAATCCATCTCCAATCCATCCAATAGGAGATTCAGGCAACACTTCCTGACCTTCTCTTATCTCGGAATCCTGTCACAGCCAGCATGGAAAAAACACAGTTTGGGAATTCAAAAATTAGTTTCTGGCAGAAAAACACATCTCCTGCCATTCCAAAGCAGAATAAAAGAAGGAAAACATGAAATGGTTGAGAAATTCAGCTGAAATTCGGCTTCCATATGGCCCTGCCTGTGTCGCTGTTGGATTTCAGGACAGTTTTATTCCATGTTTTTGGTTGGGTGGTTTCTGATGGAATATTTGAAGCTGGGATCAGAAGGATGGGCCTTGTGTGGTGATGAAATGTTCACTTCTCCAGAGCTGCTTCAATGGATAATTGTGTTTATGGTGTGGGGAGTGTGAGATTAATGAGATCTTAAATTATTCATTTCCCAGCTCTTGAGTGCTCGTGTTTTGTAAATTATGTGATGGAGTCTTAACTGGCTTTCCAAAAAAATAAGAGAGTTTTGGCATCTCTCAGGGGCTGAAATTGTGTCCTAAAATCCTTTATGCAAATAATACTTCCCAAATTATTCCTTTTCAATCACACATAGTACAGGAGGCACAAAGAGTTCCTTTGGAACGTTCTCATCCCATTGGGTCATGGAATGGTTTGGGTTGGAAGGGATCTTAAAGCTCATCCAGTGCCAGCCCTGCCATGGAAGGGACACCTCCCACTGTCCCAGCCCCAATGTCCAGCCTGGCCTGGGACACTGCCAGGGATCCAGGGTGTCCTGGGTGGCAGTGCCAGCTGTGCCCAGCAGTGTGGATTCTGTCCCAGCTGCTGGAACTGGCCTGGGGTCACCCTCTGTGCATGGCCCAGCTGTTCCAAACCCCCTGGGGCAGTTTCTTTCTCCCTGCCAGGACCCAGCCTCCCTCCAGGCACAGATCTTCTGCTCAGGGCCCACTCAGGCTCCCTGCAGGGCTCAGAACATTCCAGCATCCCCCTGGCAGCTGCTGCAGCCAGCCCAGGAGCCAAGCATTCCCAGCTGGATCCAAGCTGGCCTTTGGCACAGCCAGCAGCCTTGGCACGGCATTCCCAGAGGGAGCCCAGGCCCAGCCATGCCCAGGGCACCTTCCCAGGGAAACTCCCCCTTTGTGCAGGATCCCTGCTCCAGCAGAGCCACCTCTGCCACTGCAGGAGGGCTGCAGCCCCCATGGGATGGCCCTGCCACCAACCCTGAGCCACAGGGCTCCCCTTGGATCCTGACTCTGCCCCTGGCCTTGGCTTCTGCAT
>VYXF01012563.1:91905-104950 GCA_013397295.1 Polioptila caerulea
CCCTCCCAGGGAAGGATTTTTTCCATGACCTGTCTGGAGCTTTCCTTACTCTTCCAGGGAAAATGGGCTCAAGACCAAGGAGGGAAATCAGGAATCTCCCACTGAAATCTGGGATCTGCCTCCTCAGCTTCTTCTTGCTCTCTATCTGAAGGATCAAAGACAATCAGGGTTGATGTTTTCCCTCCAAAAATGTCCCTTTGTCCCTGAGGTCACGGGACACTTTTTATTAGGAATGGTCTTTTCCATCTTCCAAAGTTCCAAAGATCCCACCAACCTCTGATGGATGGGACAATTCCCATTTAGGAATTTGGAATTCCCATGGGAATTTAGGAATTGCCAGTTTTGATCCCAGAGTTTCAATAATGTTCAAATCCCACTTTTCTACAACTTCTACAATTTCCAGTTTCTTTCCCAATAAATGAAAACTTCCCTTGACAGTTTTAAACCAAAGCACCAAGAGAATTTGCTTTTTATTTCTTTTCTGAGAGGGTGAAATCTGTCCTGTGGCACCAATGGCTTGGAATTAGGACTATTCTGGGTAATCCCTTTGTCCCTTAATTTGGATGGAGATGAGTATTCCACAGGCAAAATCCAGGCAATTGCTGAAGAGAAAATTGCACTGAAAACATTTTTCTTTTCCTAAAGCGAGCTCAGGGAGGCACATTTATTTAATAAAATGGAAAATCAATATAATTTTAATTTTAAGAAGTCAGAGCCAATGCCAAGCTGTCCTTTAAGGAAGCTTGATAAGAATTCATGACCCTTTTTTTTTTTTCCCCTTTAGTAAGAAAAATAAAATTAAAACCAGCATTGATTTAATGATCCTCCTCCAACTTTGTTTAGAGCCTGGAAGTTTTGTTCATCACTTTTCCTTCAGTATCTTTGTTTTACTTGTGTAAAATCTGCTGGATCATCACGAATTTACTGAAGAGCTGGAACATGCATGGAACTCTTCCCTCCCTGGAAACTTGAGGATTAAATCCTTGTGGCAGTTGCTGGTGATAAAAATAGTGGATATGTTTACATGGCTTGGTGCAGAAAATCAAACACTGGGATTTCAAGGGTCTTGTGGGGCACGTAAAGAGAGGATGCCAAGGAATCTTGGCTTTTGGAATGGAAAGGCTCTTAAATCTCTGGGATTTTAGCCTGGAGAGAGTGATGGCCCTCATGAGTGAGGGGGAACCAGTGCAGGTCTCTGAGTCACAGATGATTTCCCTGGCAGGGACCCAAACTGCTTTTGAGACATTCCCGTTTTAACAACCTCCTGGAAAGCCACAGCTGATCCTCATCCGTATTTTTTTTAAACAGTATTAAAATCAACCAAGCTGGTTTTTCATTGTTCCTGGTACTGAACCACACAGTGGAAATCATCACAGCCAATAAAATCCACATTAGTCCTGAACATAACATCAGATCAAAGAATCCACAGTGACCTTAAAGGCCACACCCAGACACTCTGATTCCAGAATCAGACTTTAAGAGACGTATTTGATTGTGATTATAAATGAAATCCATGAAGGATTCGTGAAAAATCCATGAAATTTTCAGCCTGGAGAGGAGAAGCTTTGGGCTGAGCTCAGGGTGGCCTTGCAGGGCCTGAAGGAGCCCCAGGAAAGCTGGAGAGAGACAATTCCCAAGGGATGCAGGGCCAGGACACAGGGAATGGCTTCACATTGAAAAATTACAAGTTTAGGGGGGATGTTGGAAAAAAATCCCTCCTTGGGAGAGTGGGCAGGCCCTGGCATAGGTGAAGCCTGGATCCCTGGCAGTGTCCCAGGCCAGGCTGGACATTGGGGCTGGAGCAGCCTGGGACAGGGGGAGGGGTCCCTGCCATGGCTGGGCTGGCACTGGGTGGGCTTTAAGGTCCCTCCCAACCCAATCCATTCCATAATTCTATGAAACCTCCGCACTTGGTAAAATCCCATTTTATTCCTACCCAAATCCAGTCTTTTTAAAAATAAACAAACAGGCAGAGCAGTGTGTAGTGACTAAAAAATTGATTTCTGAGTTGAAAGCACAAATCCAGCCTAAATCTGTCCCTACTGTGTGTGTCTGAGTGGGTCAGCCACGATGTCACTTCCCCAGCACTCTGAGGACACAGCCAGCTCTGGGAATTGTTTCTTTTCCTCTGCTCCGTCGGGATATAGAGGCTGGAAGTTGGGGAAGTGGCTCTCCCAGTCTTTGCTGCCCTTTCAAGGAGTGCCAAGGTCAGGCTGCCACTGCTCCAGTGGCTGCAGTGGCCTCAGGATGTCTCAAAGCACTTTCCAGGATTTGGAGCAGACTGGTCCCAAGTCCAGAGACCAAAGAAGCCATAAAACACAATCCCAAAATGAACTGGTTTACACATGTGGGGGTTTGGCTATTTAAGGGACTTAAAAATATGGCAGTGATTACCTGAGTCATTTTCTTTCTCCTGTATTGATGAAGAGGAGAGGAATAAGACCATTTAAATATTTTTTTTTCTCTTGAGCATTAATTAAGGGGTTTCTGACTGCTGATAAACCCCCCATCAGAAAGGAAGTTTAACTCGTGTCCACGAGTCTGTGTGTGAGGGAGGAAGAGCTGCAGTCCTTGGCGGAAATTATTTATATCCACTTGGATCTGGAGGGAGGGGACTTAGAGACATGACAGGAAATTATTTTCTGCTGATATTCCCTGAAAAGTGGCAGCGTTGAGCTCATAACAAAGAGGAGAGCAAGAGAATCATGGAATCGCAGCAAGTTTGGATTTGGAAGGGAATTGAATCCTGTTCCAACCCCCTGCCATGGCAGGGACCCCTCCCACTGTCCCAGGCTGCTCCAGCCCCAATGTCCAGCCTGGCCTGGGACACTGCCAGGGATCCAGGGGCACCCACAGCTGCTCTGAGAATTCCATTCCAGCCTCTTCTAGAGAACAATTCCTGCCCCAAGTCCCACCCAGCCCTGCCCTCTGGCACTGGGAGCCATTCCCTGTGTCCTGTCCCTGCATCCCTTGGGAATTGTCTCTCTCCAGCTTTCCTGGGGCTCCTTCAGGCCCTGCAAGGCCACCCTGAGCTCAGCCCAAAGCTTCTCCTGTGCAGCTGAAAAATCCCAATTTTCCCAGCAACACATTTGATACAAAATTAAGGAAGCAGAGCCATAATTCCTCCCCCTCCTGTCCACCTCCACAATTAACCAGGGCAATGTATCCTGATTTTTATTTAAAAAAAAAGAGATTATTTTGTGACCAGCACATTGGCATGAGCATTTCTATGCTCAGTTAATTACGAAATACATTTTTTGGGGAGCTCAATATTTTTTCTGAGGAGATGGAAACATGTGAGAGGGAAGAACTTTTAGAAGTTCCATCAAAATTAGACCCAGGACTGATTTTTTAATCTACCTGACACGCAAGGAATAATCTTCACTCCTTACTCCTTTCATGAGATTGTTCATCTACACATGAACAATGTGTGTAATTCTTGTAATAAATGAGTCCAAAATAAGATATCCTAGTGCTTCCAGGAGTCTTCCTGAGGGAAAAATTCCTGCCTGCAGTTATTTTCCCTATATTAAAAGAATTTCTTTTGTCCATAGAACTTTCAGGAATGCTGGTCCCAATCCTTGGGAAGTGCAGCTGGGCCTGGATGCAGAAGGAACAAAACCCACGTGTGCTGGTTCTACCCTGGGCTCTAGGAGGTCTCCTGGGCTTAAATATCAATTGACTTTGAAATTTGTGGAAGCAGGCAGATTTCTGCAGCCCTTAATGTGATATAATGGCAGGGATTTGAAAGCTGTCAGCCCTTTTGGTGCAATTTAATCCAGGCTGGTTAAAAGGAGCAATAGGAAATCCATGGGACCAGTTTCCAGCTGTCAGCTCCAATTTGCCAGGACAGCCCCTGATGCTGCCAGGCTGAGCAGCGACCAAAGGGAAATTTGAATTCCTGGGATTTCCCCTGGAAAGATGCTGGGAGAGACATCCAGAGCTCCAGGAGAAAAATTCTGTGGCACCTGGAAGGATGGAAGAGAGCAGAGCTGTCAGTGAAAGGGATTTTATGGGAATTGGTGCTTGTGGCTCCATGTCCTCCCTGAGAAAGAGGTGCTAAGAGCAAGAGAGATCTCTGGAAAACCCCTTTGTAGAATCCCAAAATGATTTGGGTTGGAAGGGATCTTAAAGATCATCCCATTCCCATCCCCTGCCATGGGCCAAACCAAACCTAACCTAACCAAACCAAATAAAACCAAACCAAACCAAACCAAACCAAACCAAACCAAACCAAACCAAACCAAACCAAACTCCCTTTGCGATCTTTCCAGCCTGAGTCATGAATTCCAAATGCTGATATAATTGGAGAGACTGAAATAATGAAATCCTGGAATGGTTTGGGTTGGGAGGATCTTAAAAATCTTCTTGTTTCACCCCTGCCATGGCAGGGACCCCTCCCACTGTCCCAGGCTGCTCCAGCCCCAATGTCCAGCCTGGCCTGGGACACTGCCAGGGATCCAGGGGCAGCCACAGCTGCTCTGCCCCCCCTGGGCCAGACCCTGCCCACCTGAACAGGGAACAATTCCTGCCCAAAATCCCATCCAATCCTATTTTGAAGCCATTCCCTGGCTCCTGTCCCTCCATGCCTTGTCCCCAGTCTCTTTTTTTTTTTTTTTGTCCTCTTTTAGGCCCTGTCAGAGAGGAAAACTTTTATTTTATGCTAGAACAGTTCATCCTTAAAATAAAAACCAAACAAGTTGATATAGCTCATGAGAGCAGCTGTGTGAAAGCTACAAAACATAAGCCAGACACTGCAAACAAATTTTCCTTTTCCAAGCAGCTAATTCATTGTGGCCTTAAAGCCACGAAAAAACTGTTTTCTTGTAAAGAAGTCTTCATAGTATAAAAAAAGAAACTCTTCTCCCTAAGAAAACCAAAAAAAGACTATTTTAGTAGCCACAAACTCACAAATTTTATCTTTACGTTGTCAGTAAAAAAGAAAAAAAATGTGTGTAAAAGAAAAAAGTGTCATAAAGTGTTTATTCTGATTTTATTATTATTGTTCTTTTAGTTCTGTTAATAAAGTTGTCTTTATACCCTTTCGAATTTAAGCCAGCTTTACTTTTCTCCTAATCTTATCTCACAACAAAAAATAGACCCACCACTCAGGGGCTCTGAGCTCTCCCTGGAGCTTCTCCTCTCCAGATGGGCTCCCCCAGCTCTCCCAGCCTGGCTCCAGAACAGGAGGATTTCACCCCTCACATCAACTTTGTGGAGTTTTTCCACCAGGTCCATGTTTTTCTCGTGTCCTCCTTTGTGCCAGCATCATTCCCAAGTGGCAGTGACAACGATCCTGCCCACTGTCCCCATCTTCATCATCCCCTGTTTCATCTCTCCCCCTTTCGATCAAATTTAAAAACTTTGCACATCCAACCTTCAGACAGGTCCCTAAAATCACTGGGAATTGCTCAGGCCCTACACTCTGGTCTGGGGGCCAGTCACTGTTTCTAACAACTTCCTTTCCTTCCATGAACCTGAAGGATTGAATTCCCTGCAGCTCTACAGGAATTATTTTTCCATAAGCACGGAGCAGAGTGCCCATCATTCATTTTCCTGCCTTGAGGGGCACTGTAATGCCAGGCTGCTTTTTCTCCATTAGTCCCAGCCTGCCACAGTCAGCTTTAAAGCCAGGCTTTGGCACACCTTATAAATAACAATACATTTATGCAATTGAATGCCTGAGCAGTAATTCAATCAAGGCAGTTCTGCTGCTGGTCATAAACTACTTAAGTTGTTTGAGTCTCAGCTTAAGACATCAACAGAGGGCCTTGATTGAATTGCAGCCTCAGATTTACCTTCTATTATTCAAGGCTACCTCTCTGGGTGGTGAAACATTGATATGATGAGTAAATCTTGAACTGCTACCAAAATAAACTGGGTTGTTTGCTGGGTGGAATATTCTGATGCTGATGCTGAGAAAAGTTTTAAAGTTTTACCTCAGATTTTGCCCAGGACGAGGCTGCAGCCCTGTAAGAGCAGAGCAGTTTGCAGAGTTCCTGTGATACAGCTTTTATAAAGGAAGGGAATAACTTCCACCAGGTCAAAGACTTCAGGAAAAAACAAACTGGTGATGTTCGAGGCACCTTGGAGGTCTGACAAAGACCAAGGAGCAATTCAATGGCTCAGAGTAGGTTGGACTTGATCTCAGGGATCTTTTTCCAGCCTAAAATCTGGGATTGTGTGGGTTCAAGTAGGGAGTGACAGCTCTGAGTGCAACCAAAGTGCCCCAGCCTGGGAGAAAAGCTCCTGCCCTCAGCTGAGGAGACACCAACACCTGGCTGGAACCCACCAAGGGCAGCATTTTCCAGTATTAATTTTACCTCCAAACTATTCATTTTACCTCCCAAGAATTATTTTTACCTTCCTGGTTTCTCTCATTTGAAGGTGTGGTCCAGGCCTTCCCTGAGGATCAGGCCTAAAGCAACCCCAAGCAGGAAAGGTTTTCCTTGAAGACCTTCCTGACTGTCTGTGGAAGTTCTGGAATTAAGTTTGGCTTATTAAGGTAAATTTGGCTTCACCCATGTGCAAATAATTGGGGTAAATAATAAAATAAATAGCACTGGGGGATTTGTGGAACAACCAGAAACTTGGGCACATCTGCTATGAGGAGAAATTTATTTTAGGGAGATTTTGGGGGGTTGGGGTTTTTTTTGTTTGTTTGGGTTTTTTTGTTTGTTTGTTTGTTTGTTTTTTGGTGGGAATTTATTGCATCACCCACCCCATTTCTGAGGATTGCTCTCATTTCAAGGCTTCCTGAATTCCAGAGGGTGGAATTGGCCCTGACAAGTACCCAGTGGCCTCCTTGGTGGAGATCTCTGTTCCCAGCCCCAGCCCCAGCCCAGCCCCAATTCCCAGAGCAGGAGCACGTCAGGACAAGCTGTGGTCTGGCCAGGAAAAAGGGAAAGAACCGATTTTTATTTTTTTCCTCTCCCAGAAGAGCAGTGCTCATCCAGAGAGCTCCTGAGCCTGAGAGAAATAACACAGACATCTCCAAGCGTGGATTTGGACTGAAAACTTTATATGGCCCCAAGGATTTCAGCTTCCAGTGCCTTAGATAGAGCTGGGAATTATGGCAATGTTCATTGCCAAATACAGATTAACAAATCCAGCTGCTCCCACTGCAACGTGAAACAGGCTGGGGGACTCTACATTAAATTTTGTCCCCAAAAATCTGAGCTCTGCATTAAAAAAACCCATCAAAATACCCTCATGGATGTGAAGAACTCTGCTCAGAGCTTTTTCTGGGTGTAAATCACCATTTCTCACTCAAATATCAGCAGATCTCAAGCACCTCTCAGGCTCTGACACACAGAACTTTCAAGCTGCTTCAATTTTTCTTTTTCAGAGGAAATTCAGCAGAAAAGCAACAGCACTGGGGCTTTTTTTTTTTTTTCCTTCCAGTCCATGATCTTCAGAAAAAAACCCACATAACAGAAAATGGAATATTGTGAGCAGCCCACATAATTACTCATGATAGATAACTGTATTAAAAATTAAACATAAATTATTGGAGGCATTACAGTGTTGGCACAGGATGAAAAAGGTGCTTCATATTCCTGAAAGGTTGAGCTAACTGCCTGAAAGTTTGGCTCCATAGAAAAGAGACTAGGCTGGATAAATGGAAAGCATTTATTGTTTGAAATATGGATTTTAATATAGCCCAGCACAACCCCAAAACATCAGTCCTTTTCAATGGGGTTAAAGTAAGATGGATCTTGCAGATTAAAGCAGTCGGGGAGATGCTCTTTGGCAGGGAGAAGCAGGAGAATGAGGAAAGGAGGCTCCTTGGAGTCACTCCATGTCTTTGGAGGAGGAATCTTCTCTGTTTTATTGGGCTCCACGGAGTCCTGCCCGGCTGGTTTGTCTGGGAGCACTGGGACACGCTGCTGGCTTGGCATGGGAATGCCCATTCCAGCCCTGAGGGCATCCAGGAGTCAGCCAGAGGTGGGAGTCAAACTAAACTCACTCCACATCTTGGGGATCCAATTTTGGGGTTTGTAAAGTTCTGTCAGTGATGCAGAAAATCTTGGAGCATCTCGAAGGTGTTTCATGCAGGGCTGATTCCTTCCTGCATTTGGCATCGAAGCTTTTAGCAGCTCTCAGCTAAGATTTGATTTTTCCATCGTGTTTTGTAGGTTTGAAATATTCAGCAGGGCCTGATTTCCTGGAATTTCACTTCCAGCTCTGACATCAGGGACCGACTGTGAATTTAAAAAGCTGCAAATTCCTGGACAATCCTAAAACTGAGCCTGGCCTCTGACAGGAATGTGACTCTCAGAGTGCTGCCGGTCAGCTCAGAACACTGCTGAGCTGTGCCTTGCAGTGGGAAAAGGCAAGGGGAAAACTTCTGTGCTAAAATCCCTCCTCAACAGGAATTCCTGGGGAGGATTTAGCTGAAGCTGACTGGAAAACGAGTGGGGAGAGACAGGGAAAGGTGTAATGTTACTTCCACAAAAAATGAATTGAAGAATTCCAGAGGTCTCGGTATTTCCAAGCCCTTCCATGATTAAAAAGTTTGCAAATCTGAAAATGTCCTCGTGATTTTTAATACAGCAACAAAGAAAAAGAAAACGGGGATCAAGTAATTCTTAATATGAAGGTTTTGTTTTTTCTGATATAAAAACATGATTATGTAAAAAGTTGTGACAAGGAACTCACTTTTATCCGATTTCTTTTTTTTTTTTTTGTCATTTATCCTGTTGCTCCCCCAAGAGAGACTCAGATTTTTCCAGAGGAAGAGGAAATGAAGATGTGAGACCATGTGTCTCATCTTTCAGAAAAGATTCTGACAAATCTGGGGAGCAGCCCTGAGGAACTTTATCCCGAGCTGTGCATTATGGAGGAAACAATGGGATTGGGGATGGATCTGTGGGAAATGTGGGTTATACCTAAAGAAAAGCTTCTTCCCTGGTAGGCAGTGTAATATTGAGATATTTATGTCTGTAATGAGGATTTACATCTCTAATGAGGACAGAAATTCCTTCAGGAATATTCAGGAAAATTCCTTCAGGTCTTGGAAAAGGCCAGGGAGAAGCTTCTGAGAGGAATGAGGGATTTGTCTTTCCAAACAAGCTGTGGGTCTGCTGGTAGATCAAACCAGCACTTTTTAAAACTCACTAATTGGGAGATAAAAGAAACAGTGGAAAGGATTCCACTGAAGAATGGAAAAAAAGATTTTTACCTTACAAACCAACTGTAGGTTTGCTGATCAATGAAATTGGATATTGAAAGGTGAGAGAAACAATGGGGAGAAAGCATAAATTCCATCAGAATTAAAAATGAAAAGGAAGGGTTTTACATTAGAGGGGAATCTTAGGGAAGTCTGGACCTCTCAAGCCCCTCAGCCAGTGGGGAAAGAGAGAGGGANATAAAGCAAAAGGGCTCCTCTGTCTCCTTTTTGGGCATAAACCACTGGGGTTTGGGGATTCATTTTCCTGACACTCCTTTGTGTCCAGGCGCTGTTTCCATGACCTGATCCATGAGCAAAGGGTTTCCAAGTGCTGGGGCAGGAACACGCCCAAAACCAGCCCAAGGATTTCCTCCATCTCCTCTCCAGGAGACCCCAAATCAGGAATTTCACCTCTTCCCCAGAGCTGCTGCTGGCACAAGGAAATGTTGGACCCCCTCTTTTCCTCCAGCCCATCTCCCAGCAGAGCAGACCCAAGGAGCTGGGATTTGCTCCCTTTGTTCTCCTGATTTCTCCAGGTCTTGTCACCCTGTCCAGGAGAAGGAATTGTCCTGTCCGTGCCTTTCCTGCCTCCTCTTTCTGTCTCCTTCTCCAAGGCACCCTCAGGAGCTGCCCCAACTCCTGTAAAGTGTCCCCAGCACTGGAAGGAGCACAGAAAAGTGGGAGATTGTGCCTCCACCTCAGTGGAGAAGATTTTGGAAACCTCTTTGCAGTCAAGTTATCCCCTAATTGTTCTGTGTCCCACACCACAGAACAGATTTGATAAAACTCCTTTAATAGCAATTAAAAGAACATTTGAAGCTGAATTTTGGGAATTTTTCCCCCTCTCCAGCTTCTCAATGAGGGGGTTGTGCTGCAAGAAAAAAAGTTGGAGTTTTTATTCCTAATCACACATTCCCCCTCCATTCCCTATAAAATGTCCCCAGCACTGGAAGGAGCACAGAAAAGGGGGAGATTGTGCCTCACATCTTCCACCTCAATGGAGAAGATTTTGGGAACCTCTTTGCAACCATGCTACCCCCAAATTGTTCTATATCCCACACCACAGAACATATTTGATAAAAGTCCTTTTTTGTGCAATTAAAAGAACATTTGAAGCTGAATTTTGGGAATTTTTCCCCCTCTCCAGCTTCTCAATGAGGGGGTTGTGCTGCAAGAAAAAAAGTTGGAGTTTTTATTCCTAATCACACATTCCCACTTGGGCTCAGGACCTGAGCAGGATGGAGAGAAGAGCAAAGCACGGAGTGAGAAAAAGGGTGAGGTCATAAAAAATTCATCCAGGAGGGGATCCAAGTGCAGTAATGAGGCCTCACACGCAGGCGATGGAGTACTTAGCACTAAAACCCTCTCTCGGTGCTATCTGGTTACCATCTTATCAACACGACACCCATTAGCCCCTGATAATAGTAACTAATCAGCTGTTCTGCCTTCCTTTATTTGCCTCCCCGAAAAGATCTCCTTCCCTGGGCAGCCCCTCCCCACAACAATCTCAGGCACTCAATAATTCATGGAATTGAGGCGCTGCCCGTCCAGCCCTGATGTCACTTCCTCACGAGCTCATGGGGACACTCAGAGCTGCTCCCATCCCTAAAAAAAAAAGGCCCTGGTCCCTTCCTGACATCATGGATCAGGTAAAGGTATTGGCAGCATCCAGGTGAGCACTGGGACACGCTCGTTGTGGCATGGAAGGAGAGCACCATCCCTGAGATCATCCGGAGATCCAATGCTCCATAAAAATGCGCATTTTGTACGAAAATTGGTGTTCCTAAGCCAGGGAAGGAGAGTGATTTCTGGCTGAGAAGTGATATTAGGAATTTCAGGAGGAATTTCATCCTGGCAAGGGTGGCCAGGCCTTGGCAGGGGCTGCCCAGGGAGCTTTGGAGTGCCCATCCCTGCAGGTGGCACCTGGAGGTGGCANCTGGAGCCCCAGGAGGGGCTGAGGGAGCTGGGAAGGGGCTGAGGCTGCAGCAAAGGAGGCTCAGGGGGGCCCTTGTGGCTCTGCACAGCTCCTGCCAGGAGGGGCAGGGAGGGGGGGTCGGGCTCTGGGAACAGGGACAGGGCCAGCAGGAGAGGGAACGGCCTCAGGCTGGGCCAGGGCAGGCTCAGGGGGGACCCCAGGAGCAATTTGCCCATGGCAAGGGTGGCCAGGCCTTGGCAGGGGCTGCCCAGGGAGCTTTGGAGTGCCCATCCCTGCAGGTGGCACCTGGAGGTGGCACTCAGTGCCAGGGTGGGCACAGGGCACAGCTGGGGCTCCGTGGGCTGGGAGGGCTTTTCCAACCTCAGGGATTTGGGGTTCCTTTATCACTCGAAGGTGAGATTCCACACAGATTTTTTTTTTTATGTGTCAGCCAAGGTTTCCATCTATAAAAAGGCCTTGATAGCTGACGGGTTTTTTAATTTGTGGTTGAAGCTTTGAGCTGCTCCACTGGAAAATGGGATTTGAGGTCTGTGGACACTCAGAGTGTCCCCAGACTTCCCATGTGATTCAAACACTTCGTTCCCCCTCTCTTTCATTTCCCCACCCATAAAAGTGTGGCCATAAGAGCTGGGTAAATAAGTGACTTCTACCTCAGAACCAGCCTGAAAAGCCAGGAAAGAAACGAGAACCTCATACTTAAATTCATGGAATTATGGAATGGTTGGGGTTGGAAGGAACCTTAAAACCCAGCCCAGCCATAGCAGGGACCCCTCCCAGTGTCCCAGGCTGCTCCAGCCCCAATGTCCAGCCTGGCCTGGGACAATTCCAGGGATCCGGGGGCAGCCACAGCTGCTCTGGGAGTTCCATCCCAGCCCCTCCCCACCCTCCCAGGGAACAATTCCTGCCCCAATATCTAATCCAGACCTCCTCTCTTCCAATTTGAACCCATTCCCCCTTGTCCTGCCACGTTTCAAAAAATACTTTAACCATTAAAAACGTTCTTCAGATGTTTCTTCTTGCACATTTCTGGTTGTTCCTGGGGGAATATCGGAGAGGAATTCCGAGTCTCTTTTAGAACAGACAAACTCAGGGGCAGCAGTGCCTTCCAGAGTGGAAGGAGGGCTTGCTGACAAGGCAAGGACCTCGAGTGTTGCACAGAGGAAATGAGATAATCTGCCCAAACCTACGTGCCTCGAGTCCAGGCTTGAGGATGTGATTTCATCATCTCCTTCTCTTCCAAATGGAGGAGGGAGCGTTTTGTCTCATCCCAAGCATTGCCACAGACTGATTGCCAGAAATTATGCTGGAGCCTTCGAAACACGGATTGAATCACTCTGGGACATCCTTTCCCTTGAAATCTGAGGAAGTTCAGAGTCTCTGGTTTCGGATGTTCCTCTTCTCCAGTTTCATCTCCTCTGGGGGGGAGGTAAAGGCAGGAGGCTGTGAGGATCCATTCAACAACAACAAGCCGGCAATACTGAGTGGCACCAAAGCACGAGTGTGATGGTGTCATTATTCCTAGACAGCATTTCCAGCAATAATTCCATGCAAGGAGGAAATTGGGCACATTCCTCTGTCTCCATGGGGCAACTGGCATTTTGACCAGGATGCAAATCCTCCCCAGGAGTGATTTCATCTTCCCCAGGGACAGAGAGCTGGGCTGGGATTCCCTGAGGCTCTGTCCAGTCTCTCCTTAAACTCCACGTTTTTAAGGCACAGCTCATCTCTCCTTAAGATTCATCTCTTTGGGGAATCAGAGGAGGAGGAAGAGCAGCCTGACAGGGCTCCCTCCCCTCACGGGGGTTCCTGAGGGATGTAGACCCCCACAAGAGCTTTCAACCCCACCCTGCCCAAATCCCACCCCCTCACTCCAGTGGGTTCCTACTAATAAATCTATTTCCTATCCCAGTGGGACCACGGCTGTGTCAAAAAAGAGA
>VYXF01012563.1:131402-141918 GCA_013397295.1 Polioptila caerulea
TTGTGTCTATTTTTAACAAAACTCTGATATATTTCTTAATAAAATATATCTGCAAAAATTCCCCCCCAGAAAACCCTCAAATCCCTTCTTCCCTGGTAGGAGATAAGGAAGTTGCAAAGTCAATAATAAATCCCTTGGGAATTGTCTCTCTCCAGCTTTCCTGGGGCTCCTTCAGGCCCTGCAAGGCCACCCTGAGCTAAGCCCAAAGCTTCTCCTGTGCAGCTGAACAATCCCAGCTGTGCCAGCCTTTCCTGCCAGCAGAGCTGCTCCATCCTCTGCCCATCCTGGTTCCAAAGCCCCTCCATCCAATCACCCACCCTGATTTTCCCCAGTGATGCTCCAGGACTCTCAGCAGGTGAATGTTTAATCCCATTATTTCCTATTTCATGGGTGATTTTTCCCTCCCAAACCCATGGAACAACTCACGGAATCATTACTGATCTCTTGAATCCCAGGTGACTGAAAGTTGCCATGAAAATTTGATTGATTATTTAAAGGAATTAATTTAAATGAACGACATTTTGGGGATCCAGGTTCCCCCAATCTCCAGAATTTCCTAAACATGGGAAAGGAGCTGTTTTGAGGCAGTTCTGTTATGATTTTGCCTGAAAATCACTCAAATCCAAAGGCTGATCTGTCTGCCAGAACAGAAGAAACTCCAATTTTAGGAGGGTGGAAAGATTCCCCTGAGTAGTTGAACTATAATAAAACAGGCTCAGGGAAAGAAAAAATAATTAAGAATTCAGGTAAAAGAAGCATCTGAGATCTATGAACCTATTATTATAAACCTCTCTGTTAATCCACCTATTTAAATAATACATCTGCCACAAAAAGGCATAATCCTCCACCTAGAAAAGCAAAAAAATGAGTTAATTATTGTGATTTTTGAGGGCAAGAAGGTGAAACAGCTCAAATTTTCCCAGCCAGATGCTTTCCTGACACCGTGAGGGTTCTCCCCACCCTCGCCAGCGCCGTTTTGTGTCCACATGTGCCAATTTTGGTTCTTTGAAAGCCTTCAGAAGGCAGGTTTAGCACACATGAGCGCAGCTGATGCCTTTGATTGAGGATATTGTTCTTGCTGAGCACGCTGCTGTCACATTTGCTCATCTGAGAGCACCCTCGGAGGAGTTTTCTGCAGCACAGCCTTCTGCTGTTTGATTTTACACGTGTTTGTTCTCCTGAAAGGCTTTTAGCCCTCAGGTAAGGATTAGACAACGGCTTGGCTGCCTTAAATACAGGAAAAAAATACATTCTGCTGTCATCCTCAGAAGACAGAGGCCTCATTTTTTAAAATTTTTTAAATTTTTTGCCACACTGCCGGTGCTGTTTCTTCCAGCAGATGAAAAACTGGATTTTTTTTTTTGTAAACTGAGGTGCAGAATCTCAGGTTATGAGGAACTGGAAGGGATCCATGAGGATCATGGAGTCCAGCTCCTCAGTGGAGTGGCTCAAACTGGGATCAGCCCCACAGCTCGGGTGTTTTTGGGATTTCCAGCACAGAAAATTCAGCTCTGGGGTGCTCAACACAAGGAATTTGTGCAGATTCTGGAACAGTTCCAGAGGAGACCAGAAATTGGTCCCAGAGCTCTGGATCCAGGCTGGGAGAGCTGGGGGGGCTCACCTGGAGAGGAGAAGGTCCAGGGAGAGCTCAGAGCCCCTGGCAGGGCCTGGAGGGATCCAGGAGAGCTGGAGAGGGACTGGGGACAGGGGATGGAGGGACAGGAGCCAGGGAATGGCTTCAAAGTAGGACTGGATGGGATTTGGGGCAGGAATCACTCCCTGGCAGGGTGAGGATAGAATTGCCAGAGCAGCTGTGGCTGCCCCTGGATCCCTGGCAGTGCCCCAGGCCAGGCTGGACATTGGGGCTGGAGCAGCCTGGGACAGTGGGAGGGGTCCCTGCCATGGCAGGGCTGGGAATGGATTTTTAAGGTCCCTTCCAACCCAAACCAATCCAAAATTCCATGATGTTCCCTCTTGCAAGCCTCAAATTCTGCCTCTCCAAGCCCTGGGTGACTTTTTGGAGCAAGCCCCATCCTGGTGGACATTGTTCCTCCCTGCCCAGCCACAACCACAAAAACTGAAATCAATCAGCTCAGATAAAACAGATGAAGACAATGGCCCAGCCTGCCCAGCTCCTTCTGCATCATTTCAGCCCCCACAGCGTTTTGGGAAAAGCAATAAAAAGTCCCTCACTCACACAGGGATCATTCCAGAGGCAGCAAAACATTCAGGTGGCCTTTTGGGAGAGCCCAGCACTGATCAGATGTGCAGAAATAGGGGACAGAAAGGAGGGGAAAGCTTGAAATGCCCAGAGCAGCTGTGGGTGCCCCTGGATCCCTGGCAGTGTCCCAGGCCAGGCTGGACATTGGGGCTGGAGCAGCCTGGGACAGTGGGAGGGGTCCCTGCCATGGCAGGGGTGGCAATGGGGGGGGTTTATTGTCCTTTCCAACCCAAACTTTTCCACAATTTTATGATTCTGACTTTGACAGCAGCACAACCCCAGCCCTGTGATCCCTGCCTGAACAGAATCAGGATTTGTGTGGAGGAAACCTGGGTAGGAAACGGTTCCCAGACAATTCCTACCTCAGGAACAGCAACAAGTGCAGAAAATGTTCTCTGGCTGAAATCCCTGACATGTCAACAAATGGTGGTAGAGATTAAATCTGTGATAAGTGGAGTTAATGCTCAGGTTTCTCCAGAGGTGTGTCAAGAAGAAACTGAACTCTTTTAGGGAACCAGGTGACTAAAAAATGAAGCCCCCACTGTTGATCAAAGCATCAGCACAGAGCTAATCCCGAGGAGAAGCCATCTGGTTTAAAAGCATTTGGTTTCAATATGGGGAAAAAAAAAAAAAAAAGAGAGAGAACTGAACTTGGGCTACTGATCAACAGATCTGGCTTTCCTTCTGCTNACCATAGAAAAACCATGAAAAATCCATGGAAAACATGGAAAAAAATGGGGAAAAAAAAAAAAAAAAAAAGAGAGAGAACTGAACTTGGGCTACTGATCAACAGATCTGGCTTTCCTTCTGCTGTTTTATTAGGAATTATAACACAGAACATCAGAAAAGCCAACAAAGAAAGCAGCAAGGAAGCACCAAACAGAAGCTGTGATGCAGAGAAAAAGCTGAGAGAGTGAATTTTTAATGCCAGCACTGTCAGAAAAGTCTGGAATCTGTTGCAAAGATGCTTCTCCTGCTTTATCCAAAGACACCAGACATTGATCCAAGCCTCTGTTTCAAACTGGAAACACCTGGTGGGGCTCAAACTCCTTCCCAAATGCTTGAGGCTGCAAAGGGGACAGCAGGATGTCCTCACCCACGTCTGGGAGATGCTCCAGAGCATTGCTCTCCAGAGAACACTGCTTTAGGTGGTGTAATAAAGAGGCAGAGCTCAAGGTGACAAAGGTGGTCAGGGAGTCACCCTTGGTGCTGTCCCTGGGGCCTGCCAGGCTCTAAATGAGCTCAGCTCAGTGATGTCCCAATTTTTCCACCACGGTGGTCACAGCTCAACGTGTCATTGACAGAATTTGCAATGTAAAAAATATTTCGTTTCATTCTTTCCTCGCCAAAAAGCCAGAGGAACCCACTGTGCCAAAATCACTGGTTTTTCCACAAAGCTCTGCCACTTTTTGGACGGCACGACCCCAGCTGTGCTCAGTCCTTTTAGCCTGGAATGGGATAAGGATTTGTCTGGGGATGTTGCCACATTTTGTAGCTAATTGTGCTGTTAATGATGATCTGCTGGATTGTTGCTGGGGTAGGGGAAGAAATCTCAAATAATTCCGCTTGGAAGGACCTGGGGAAGAAGGGCAAGACTCAGGGAGCCCTCACTGCAGCCTTCCAGAGCCTGAAAGGAGTTATAAAAATGAGGCAGATGGATTTTTTATAGGGGCAGAGAGAGAGACAGAACAAAAGGCAAAAGTTTTTAAATCATCTTGGGCACTGCCAGGGATCCAGGGGCACCCACAGCTGCTCTGCCCACCCTGGGCCAGCCCCTGCCCACCTGAACAGGGAACAATTCCTGCCCCAAATCCCACCCAGCCCTGCCCTCTGGCACTGGGAGCCATTCCCTGTGTCCTGTCCCTGCATCCCTTGGGAATTGTCTCTCTCCAGCTTTCCTGGGGCTCCTTCAGGCCCTGCAAGGCCACCCTGAGCTCAGCCCAAAGCTTCTCCTGTGCAGCTGAACAATCCCAGCTCTGCCAGCCTTTCCTGCCAGCAGAGCTGCTCCATCCTCTGCCCATCCTGCTGCCTCCTCTGGGCTCTCTGCAGCAGCTCCAGCTCCTCCCTGTGCTGGGATGCCAGGTTTGGATGCAGGAAGAAGTGGAAATGCTCTCATTCACCTCAGTGGAGCTATGGAAGTGTCTGCAGCAGACAGGAATTCACAGTGAATTAATATCATGCATTGGCACAGCTGGGAATTCCTGTATTTCCACAATTAGCAGCCAACCCAACTCCACTGAAATGTTTTTATCCAATCACATCTCTTCTGGAACCTCTACTTTCGTAGTTTTTGGTGGTTTATTTTACTGCTGGGGCTTTTTTCTGCTCTATGACTCCAACCAATGAAGTGACTCCATGCTGGTGGGGAAAGCTTGGAGCTGGAGGAATCCCAGTGTCCTGATGGATCAGGGCAGCTCTGCCTCCCTGACAGAACTTATGGGAAAAGAGAAATCTCTTCTTCCCTGAGGAGAAAATATCCCTGGAGCCTTGCAAGAAGTGGGTGTCAACCCTTATGAAAATCTGATTATGATGAGCTGGCCAAGCTACTGTCACTGTTTGCATGGACAACACAAGGCTGAGGTGTAAACAAAACTGAACATTTTGATTTTTAAACCAGGATTGAAGTGGGTTTTCAGTGATCAGAACTCCTGGCACAGAGTGCTCCAAACACCATCTCAGACCTTTTTCCTTTCATTTATTCAAGCATCAAAATGAGATTTCATCATGCTAGCACGGCGTGAGCATAACCTTGAGACAGCACTTAGGAGCCAGCCTTTGTTCAGTTCTAATCCCTTGAGCTTCTCCCTCTGTTCTGGCTGTCCTTAGGGAGATCAAGGTGTTCCTTTTCTGTGCCCTGTTTGTTTTCAACGTTCAGGCTCCAAAGCCATATCAAAGGTGAGATTTACTGTACCAAAACACCAGCTCGGGGTTGTTTGAGGGACACAATGCAGGGAGTCTTTGTACACTCTGCCAGTGACACATTAACCCTGATTTGGAATTATTCCATGCCATCAGAAGCCATCAGAAGCCTAAATTTACAGATTTCAAAGAGCTGTCACAGATAATTGTTGTGTATTTTTTTGTCTTTCTCTTTTTGTGGTGGACAGGATCCGAGTTTTAGCTGCGCATTCAGACACAACCTCATAAAAACCATAAAATCACAGAATGGTTTGGGTTTAATCCTTGAAGTAAAAGAAGATACTAAAAAGTCTTTTGTGGAGAACAAGTTCATCCATTTTTCATCTTGTATCCAAAAAATAAAAAGCTAAAAACATCTCAGAGCTGCAATGGGGAGTGAGGCCCAACTCAGTGTCTCAGTTGGCAAACACCTGAAAACTGATGCCTCAAAAACTTCCCTTAAAACTCAAACCTGTCCTTTTTTTTTTTAGACCACAAGCCCCGCTGGGAGAAGAGCTACACAAATTCAGATATTGCAGGAGTAGCAACTGACGTCTGGCAGAATAAATTAATTCCTGCTTTTCTTCTGAGCCTCGGTTTTAAGCAGCTGCTCCTGGCCTGGAGGACAAGATCCTAAAATCCAGCCAGTCCATGTGTACAAAAATAAAGTTGTCAGCCTCTAAAGTGATGTGAAGAGGATGTGGGGGTGAGAGGAATCTCAGAGGGAGGTTTGATTTTTATTTTTCCATTGAAAGCACAAAGCATTTTTGCCATAACTCTGTTATTTCTCACCGCGCTCGTACGTCCTCGCCGCGAGTTTTTCCTCCCGGAGTGATAAATTGCAAATAATTTTTCACTCCCGAGATATTTCCAAAGGGAAAAAAAAACCCCAAAAAAACTGACGTTTAAAATCTGCATGCTTAGCAGGTCATTAATTACCTCATTTAAGAGCTGACAGGTCTCATGTCAGGCTCGACACTGTTTTTCAAGCTGTCACACCCACGCTCTGCCTAAAAGCTGCGGAGTACGAGCGTCATCATTTATAATGCAAAAAGAGGATCATTGATTATGCCCTGATTATTCATCATAATGCTTTCTTTCATGTCTACTTAATCATTGTGGTTTCTTGGAATATGCAAACCTTTCAGGCAAATCTTTCTGTGGAGCAATCCAAACAGAGCTCGGAGCTGACACCAGCTGGGCAAATAGGGCAAAAATAGGGAACAATGCAGGGCCCAAAGGCCACCTCTGCAGGAGGAAGGAGGTTTTGGGGTGGGGTCAGGGAGGAAGGACCTGTGGGATCTGCAGGGCTGAGGGTTGAGTTCCAGTGCTGGAGAAATTCCTGGCTCGGGGTCCGTGTTTGCTGTGATGTCTTTGGGATGATTGCGGCCCTCTCCACGCAGGGGATCAGCCAGCAAGAGTGAAAGCGTCAGGAAAAGAGAATTTACAGAATTCACAGAACTCACAAAATCATTTTCATTGATTCACATTTTTATTTTCATGGAAAGCTCTTCCAGCCCAGTGAGCCCCAGCTGTGCCCTGTGCCCACCCTGGCACCGAGTGCCACCTCCAGGTGCCACCTGCAGGGATGGGCACTCCAAAGCTCCCTGGGCAGCCCCTGCCAAGGCCTGGCCACCCTTGCCATGGGCAAATTGCTCCTGGGGTCCCCCCTGAGCCTGCCCTGGCCCAGCCTGAGGCCGTTCCCTCTCCTGCTGTCCCTGTTCTCTGGGAGCAGAGTCAGAGGGTTCCTCCTGAGCCTCCTTTTCTCTCTTCCCTCTTCCTTTTCTTTTATCTTTCATTATCTCTAGGTGTAACAGTGAGGTCAGATAATGATCCCCACCAAAAATTTCCCTTTATCACTCTTAACATGTCATTTCTAGGAAAAGCTGATGGGACAGCAAAGTCTATCCATATCTGACCTCCAAAAAAATGATTTTATTCCCCTGAAGAGTTCAGGGGTGGTCAATACCTTCCTGGAACACTGTGGCTGTTCTGGCTCCTGGGGCTGTCGTTGCTGCCAGACTGATTGGTTGAGGCCCTCGTGTTCCCCACTCGTGCTGCTCACCAAGGACGTGGGGCTGGGAGTGCCACCAGCAGTGTCCCCAGTGTCACAGGCTGTCCTGGTTTGAGCACCAGGTGTGTGCTGGGGAAGGCAGGAGGCTCCCTTGGAATGCAGAATGCAAACCCCCTCCCTCCCCATTATTGGCATTTGGAAATTCAGGGGCTCTCAGGCAAAGAGATGGGCACAGCAAGAACAGTTGTGCATGAGGAGAACTCCAATCCAAATGCAGCAATGCAGAAGCAAAGGCCAGGGGCAGAGTCAGGATCCAAGGGGAGCCCTGTGGCTCAGGGTTGGTGGCAGGGCCATCCCATGGGGGCTGCAGCCCTCCTGCAGTGGCAGAGGTGGCTCTGCTGGAGCAGGGATCCTGCACAAAGGGGGAGTTTCCCTGGGAAGGTGCCCTGGGCATGGCTGGGCCTGGGCTCCCTCTGGGAATGCCGTGCCAAGGCTGCTGGCTGTGCCAAAGGCCAGCTTGGATCCAGCTGGGAATGCTTGGCTCCTGGGCTGGCTGCAGCAGCTGCCAGGGGGATGCTGGAATGTTCTGAGCCCTGCAGGGAGCCTGAGTGGGCCCTGAGCAGAAGATCTGTGCCTGGAGGGAGGCTGGGTCCTGGCAGGGAGAAAGAAACTGCCCCGGCTGGTTTGGAACAGCTGGGCCATGCACAGAATATTACACCACCCCCAGCCCAGTTCCAGCAGATGTGGAATGCACACACACTGTTTGTTACATTTTGCACTGCACCCCATTGTCACGGGCCATTCCCAGCACTTTGGGCTCACACTGGTCCCAGAGCACCGAGCCCTGGAGCAAAGCTGGAAGCTGCCTCTGAAATGAGATCTGCTGTGCTTGGAGCTCCACCTTTGCTCCTGGGAATGTGCTCCCAGGAGAAAGCTCAAACCTGAAAACATTAATCAGTGAGAGGAGCAGAGCCGTGGAGGCCCAAATGCTTTGGGGAAGAGGCTTGAGGAGCCTGTTTTCCTCCAACTAAAAAAAAGATGTGCGGGCATCTCCAAACTCTGGCTCCTCACGCCTCAGCCAGAGGAGGTGGAATTCACAGAATCACAGAATGAAATAGATTGGAAAAGACCTTTGAGATCATCAAATCCAACCTATGACCTAATCTAGTGTTTTAGGTACACATTTTATCATTGGCTTTTCGCAAATATGAAAATGAATGCTATATGTATAATGTTGGAAAACTTTGCTGTATGAATATAGTTTCTTTTATTTCTGCTATTAACAAAACTTCAAAATAATACTGTGATAAATATATTTTTCTTGGGCTATAGCATGGTAATGTAAAAAGCTTTTNAGCCCAAAGGATAAAGCTGGGATTTATTCCAAGGCCTCCCTGGACACACCTGGGCAGCACCAGAGCCCGGCTGGGCCACAGCCAAGGGCAGCCCAAAATGGGCCCAGAATGGACGCCCGGCCCCCAGGGCTCCCACTTGGAGAAGTTCTGCTCCAGCAGCACATTGCAGTTCAGGGGCCAATTCCAGCTGCAGCTTAGGAAGCTCCATCCTCCTTGCTTTGCCTTCTGCCTTCACCCTTGGCTTTGTTCTGGGCCTCAAAGTTGTCCTTGGTGCCGAGCTGGAGCAGGAATTGTTTTGTGTCCCTGCTGTGTGAGGAGAGCTCAGGAGCACTGAATGTGAAACCCAAAACTGCCAAACAAAACAGCCCAGGGTCTGAAAAATAGAAAATCTAAAACCTAAGGCATCAGTCTTGTCTCTTATTGTCTTTTATTAAACTTTTTAAATTTTACCAGGCAAGTGAACCTTGTTTTTCACACCTAGCACCTCCTCATCAACTAAACCATGGCACTGAATCCTTCTTTTAAACATCTCCAGGGACAGGGAGGTCAGACCATTCCACTGCCCAAGGAATTTTATCCAAAGAATCATCCCCAGGGCAGCTTTCTTTCTCCTATGAAAACATTCTTGCTTTTCACCTCTGTGAGCAGGGAGCTCAGGCTGTTTGGCAGATGGATTACAAAATCCTTGCAAAGGCAGATCCCACCATTTTGTGGGATCCTGTGGATTTTGGGGTCACTGTGTGGCACAAGACGGAGCAGGAGGCACCCAAAGAATGGATGCCACCTTCCCTCTGGTGTGGGAGGCAAAGAGGGAGGGGGAACTTGGAGTTTTGATCCTACAGGGGTCCTTGTCACCTCAGGCAAGTCCAAAAATGCGGCATCTCCAAGGGTAGTAAAAGATATTTATGATTTTAAAATGTTCTGAAACATCTGCTGTATCTTCACTAAAAATAATGGCATATTTCAAACCATCTTCTTTCTAAAGAGAGCACAGCATCAGGGGGGGTCAGATTAAATGAGATTAATTAAATTTTAAAAAATCCCTGCCAGAGTGGTCAGGCCTTGGGCTGAGCTGCCCAGGGAGGTTTGGAGTCTCTGGGAGTGTTCAAGAAGGAGTCTGGCTCTGGCCCTTGGGGACAGGGTTTGGGATGATGCTGGCAGGATCTTGCAAAATTTGTATTCCTTCCTTGAATAAAACCTACTTACAGAAAGAAACCTCCATCATACATTTATTTTTCTGTGGGTAATTCTACAAACTTCCGAATGGAGTTTTCCAGTTTTACAAAGGAAAACTGAGACACACAATTGCTAAAAAGCTGCACAAAATCCATGGAGAAAAATCAGGGAGCTGAGCAGACAGTGCCCAGTTTGCTGCCTGACCAACTAAACTCTTCCTCCTTTGCAAAAGGCAATCTTGGGGACAAAGGGAAGCTGCTGAGGAGCCTCCAAAAACCTGCAGGCTGAGAAAATCACCACCTTTAAACCCTGAAGTTCCTGAAGCAGTGTCAATGTTGAGATTAAAACTGAGAAAGGCGTCAAAGTTCACAATGGCAGAAAAAAGTAACGCTGATAACATTATCTGTGAGGTTAATTAATACATATTCACTCCTGGGAAGCCTTTTCCTTTTGTTCCAGAGCGGGTTGTTTGCCAAGCAAACGCCAGGAGATGTGAGAACCACCTACAGCAAATGTTCCTACAATGAAATTCTCAGCAGTGAGCGGGGATGTTTGCTCAGGTTTGGTTTCCACCACCTGTGCTGGGTTTACCAAGCGGGCTGGGAGCTCTCCCTATCTTTTGTGTTTCCAGCTTTTGTTGCCCGGCTACCAGAGTTCCTTCCCAACTGTGGGAATGAAAATGAACCTGGCCGGGCTCTCCCTCTGCCTGAAGCTCAGGGAAGAGGGAAGGGAGCGTGGAAAGGTGACTCCCTGCCTTTGAACTCCATCAGATGCTGTGGTTTGAGAGCCACAGCGGCGATTGTGGGGCAGGGGATCCCAGCATCCCGGGATTCTGGAATCACCAAGGCTGGA
>VYXF01012564.1:10543-33557 GCA_013397295.1 Polioptila caerulea
TTGTGACAAAGCCACAAGAAAAACTGTTTTCTTGTGGAAAAGTCTCCATAGCATAACAAGAGAAACTCTTCTCCCTTAATGAACTGAGAAAAAAAACTATTTTAAAGGTGGTAGACTGACTGAAAGTCATGAATTTTATCTTTACATTGTCAGTGAAAAATAAAAGAGGTGTTCTGAAAGTTTATTCTAATTTTCTTATTATTATTTTCCCCTTCAGTTCTGTTAATAAAGTTTGCTTTGTATGTTTTCAAGTTTAAATCGGCTTTGTTTTCTTTCCTTTTAATCCCATCTCACAGCAAAAAATAAACCTGCCACATTAATTGGTACATTGACCAGGAAATACCAAATTAACCCCACGACAATGAAGATCATTGGCTCACTTCAGCAGAACAAAACCTTGCGATGAGTGTGACTATAACATAACCCATATTGTGTCTTCTATATCATATTTATGTAGTATAGTTTAAAAATATTTCAGCATAGATGGTTTTGAATAACAAAAAACCTGTTTATCTTTCCAGTACTTAGAAGCATCCTATCATATATAAATAATTAAAGATAAATATTTGCAGAGTAAACCCCCTCAAAAATCTTACCTCTTGAGTTTTGTTTAGAAAGTACAAACAACATATATATTATTAGATGAACATTTTTATGGATCTTATTAAAATAAAAATGACTGAAAAATTCATGACTGAATTTATTAAAAATTTTTGAAAAATTCATGACTGAATGTGGAGGACTGGAAAAATCCAACATGACCTCATTGATTTTTGGAATAGGCAGCACAGCTCTTCTGCAAGATGCATTTAAAACATAAATGATTCATATGTCATTTTTCCAACATAACTGTGAAAAGGTCCTGCACTTCATTGCCTTTATTGGAAACTTAGATAATTTTATCTTTCTGTGTGATTGTACATTTATCTGATTTACTGCAGGATCTGTTTCTTATCAGCCTTCTGCCCCATATGGCTCAAAAACCATCCTGTTGCTAAACAAAGCAGATCAGTTTGTCCTGGTCATCCTCCAGCAGTGCAGCTCATCCCCTCTGCATCTGGGCTCTTCTTGTGTAGACCAGAGAGTTTGACACCTCAAACCTCTCCTCCTCCCCCTCATCAAACCTGGCCTCAGCAAAGCACCTTAGCATTTTGACATGTTCCCAGACATAATTTGTGGGATTTGTCCACCAGAGTGCCCTATAAGCACTTCCTTGCCCAATGCAGGTGCTGGATGTGACCCCAGTCTCAGCTGTGCTGAGTTTTTGATCCCTTTCCTTCATGCCACTCCCCAGTTCTTTCCTCAGCAGACTGTCCATCACTTTCTTGCAACACTGCTGGTTGTCACCTTTTCCCCAGCCATCCCAGATTAAAGCCCTTCTAATGAAGTTAATATTTTCAGAAATTAAAAAAAAAAAAAAAATTAAAAAATATATTTCTCTGTTTTCCCCTGCAACACTATTTTTATTTTGTTGCAGATGCTGAAAAAAGAACTTGATCATTTATTCTACCACCACAACTGTATAATGTTCACCACTAAATCATATTCCAGATGACCTCTTTCTCTGAAAATGTCCTTCACTTGTAGTGGGTCTGGCTGGAACAGAGTTAATTTTCTTTAGAGTAGGTTGTGCATAGCACTATTTTGGTTCTGCGCTGAAAACTGTGTTAATACTACAAGAATGTTTTTATGCTGTGGTGAGGGATAGAGGCCAGGAGCGAAATATACAATCTACTCAGTGATTATGTGGGAGGAGCTATTTTCATTAACATCAAAAGTTTTCTCTATATAGATCCCGTGTACAATTTCTGTATTCTTTCTTCCTCCAGGATGACGATGTGGATGTGTCTTTTCTCTCAAATTTTTTCTTTCATTCCATATTATATGTATTTTAAAAAGGCTAGATATGGAGTACAGAGATTGGCTTAGATTTTCCATAATGTACCCATATCTCAGAAGTTCATGATACTTGAAAACATGCAGAAAGTTTAAGTTTCATTGAGAAGTATGAATCCTTTATTTCCTAGAACAGTTTCCACCTGTCAGAATGGAGTATGCCACACTGCCGAAATTGACTGCCAAACAGTAGACCCAGAAGAGTTCACAGGTTGTCTCTCTTGGGGGCAAACTTACCAGGGAGACAGTCAGCACCATGCATCCCATCCATAGAGAAAGGAGAGAGGATACCAGCTTTCTGGTTCCAGACCACAAAGATATTGCAGTGTATAATAACAACCGTAAGAGAGTCATAAAATCTCTGCAGAGACATACTCAACATTCCTATTTCCTTTCTATGCATTTTCCTTAACACGTGTACGTCAGTACATATTTCTTTTTTTAAAGAACTACGTTGTGCGTTCCTAATACAAGTGTGAAAATAACTGGATTCCATAGAATACAATAGGAAGTTTATTTAAACTATATGAAAGAATGTGGCTTTAAACAAAAAGTTAATACCTGTTCTTTAACTGCATCTACTCTCAGACTTGTATAGAGAATGTATTTTTTCGTATTAAGCAGAGAGGTTTTCCTGGGAAAGAAAGTGTGGGAAGGAATCAAAGATATTTTCATATTCACGCAAAACCTTGAAAGTGATACTTTCCGTATATTTCAGATTCCACGTATCTAGATTTCAGGTGAGAAGCAAATACAGCAACAGACTGAGAAACATAGATGCAAAAAGTTGCTCGATATGAGTAATCAGAGATAATGAGCTCGTGTTGCTTCAGATGTGCCTGATCATGCTGTGCATTTGAGCTGATGGAAGTAAAATAAAAAAAATTAAGTGCTGGACAGCTCATTGCCTTCCCCAAGGCTAGAAATAGCTACATTTTAGAAAAAGAAATATGCCATCTGAATAATAATTTAAATAGATGGACATAAAGTTTCTGACTTCTATGAGGTGTTATCAAAGTCAAATCCATCGTTTTGACCGTACATCATGTATGGTAGCTATAGATCTCAGTCCTTTTGTAATTAGCAAGTTTATGAGAAAGTAATGGTCCATTATTCTCTTCTAAATTGTTTGAAATTTGTCCTGTCTTTGGGAAGGGTGACTCTTGCGTTCACAAGAATGTTGGTAGATATGCCTTGAAGTAAGTTGTTCTGAAATCAAACAAGATGATGGTAACAGTTGAACAAAAGACAACAAAATGAAATTTACACTCTTTACAATAATTTTTAAATCTTATTTTAAATTATATATATTTTCAGCCAATTTAACTTTTTGAGGTAAAATAACTTTTTCTTTTTCTTTCAATTTTTCTTTTTCTCTTTTTTTTTTCTATTGTAGAAACTGAAAAAATAAACACATTTAATTTCAGTGATTTTATGTATCTACAAAGTGCTCTGAGAAAATATACCAACACAAAACAAGAAGTTTTTTTTAATATCGTGAAGAAAAGCCTTATGGTTTTACAATAAAACACATGAACTGAAACTGGAAATATAGATATGTTTTAAAGGCAGAGTGGTTTACATTCAAAATTAACCCGCCCAAAGACAGATTACAATCTGTAAACAGAAAGTGTGGGGTTCAGCTGATATAATTGATTACAGTTTCACTGAATTAAATAAAAAAATAAACACTAGTACTACTTGATTATCTACCCATGTGTATGTAATTTACCTGCATATGATACAGTGCATTCACATTTTTTTCCAATGTTATAAAATAGGATTTGACATTTTCATGATCACATTATTATAATGGATTTTTCCCAATGTCAATTCTAAAACGCCTAATCTGTTTCTATTGTTTCACTCATATTGTCATCAGGCCAGATTTTTTTAATTTTTTTTTTGAATGACAACTGAAAAAGAATGTTAAAATAAATACAAAATTTGCCTATGTCAAAAGCACAGGAATTTTTTTAAGCTATGTATATCACATTCTGTCACAGCATTATTTTATTTTCAAAGTATTATAAAAATTGGATTGAAAAGAGCTTTGAACTAAATCTTTTACTTATGCTCTTCTAGTGCTATGGACAGTAACTGACATTTCAAAATTCTGTTAATTACTTTGTATTAGAATTCATGTTTTTTTATTTTATTCAAGCAGAATATTTCCTCTTGAAAAACTTCTATGATTACTAGAAACAATATGTGCATGCAGTATGTACACTACATTTCATTTATTTAGCCTAGAGAAGAAAAGACTCCAGGGAGAACTTGTGGTGTCTTTTCAGTACTTAAAAGAGGATTAGAGAAAGATGGATAAAGACTTTTCCTCAGAGTCTGTAGTGACAGGTTGAGGCAGTGGTTCTAAACTGAAAAAGGTTAGGTTTTGATTGGACAGAGTATTTTTCTTTTTATGAAGGTGGTGAGACATTGAGACAGATCGTCCAGAAAAGTTGTGGATTAGTAATCTAGGTCAGGTTGGATGTGGCATTGAGTAAACCGATCCTCTGGAAGATGTTACTGCAAAGGGGGTTGAAACAGATGATCTTTAAGTTCCCTTCTGATGCAAAACATCCTGACTGTGTTATTCTAAGACTGCAATGGCATTTTCACATTCTTCAGCTGTGTAGTTTCATTAGATGGTTTCAACAGATTGGTCATAAGAGATATAAATAATCTCTTTTTATACATAGCAAATTCTGACCAGATTTGAGTGAGTTCCAGCTTTGAGTAATATGTGTACCTATATGTTGTTCTTTTCCAAGGGCAGTACATGATATTTCCTGTTGTTGGACTTCATGAAATTCTTGTTAGCCCCTTTCTCCAGCCTGTTCAGGTCCTTCTAAATGACAACATACCAATCTGTCATACATACACTGAGTTCTGTAGAGCCTACAGTCTTGCTGAGGTTGCACTTTTTCTCCTATTACTCAGGTTAAACAGTGCTGAATTGCTGATTGCTGGGACACATTGCTAGTGACTGCTGTCCATCTGAACTTGATGTTGGTGATCACAACCCTCTTAGCTCAGCAGTTCTGATTGTTTGCAGTCCAACTCACTGTCCATTTTCCTGTTTGCTAAATATCTTGTGGATGCCAACAGTATAAAATTCTTATTGACCCCTTGGCTTGAGCTATTTAATACTAGTTAGGGACAACAGTTAAGTTGCTTGAAAAGGGCCTTGTAAAATCAGAAATATAGTTCAGTTAAACCTCCTTTGCCTGATGAAAATAAAAACCCAGCTGAAGAAAGATTTTTATTGATCAGAAGCATTTAATTTTATTTTTAAAATTATTTTACAAAGATGATTTCCTCATGATTTAATGTCTTTTCCAGTTATTTAACTAGTAGCTATTTGACTAGTAGTTAATTAAGGTCATCTAATGAAGATTTTCTATAGACATGAATTCTTGAATAGTATGTTTTCTGACTTCTCTTTTGTGTTAGGTAGAAGAAACCTAAGTGCCTAATTGGATCTAAATTCAAAATGTTGTGCATCAGCTTGTGTATGTGACTCCCTGCATATTTTGTTCTCATTAAAATGCCCTGGGGAATCTGCTTTGAATAAAACTAACTAACTAACAAAGCCACGCTTGAGATTAATCCTCTTCTTGGAAGAAACACTTAATAGGGATACACATATGAAATCTATTCAGTCTGTCCACAATAATATTCATGATCCTTATTAAGAATATGAAAACAGAAAAGTATGAAATATAGTTTGCATTTTACTTTCCTTAAATTAGCACAACGTTTGATGACCTGTGAAACTGCCTCAAAGTTTACATTAGTTGAAAAGACAAGTTTGAATAAGTTGAGTTTAATTGCTGACAGAAAACCAAGACTAAAATTAATTCAGAAGAAATTCTACATTTGACTAATATGGTAAATTACGTTTCAGTTTCACAGACATATATTTGCCTTTTTAACTATATTAATAACATAAAACAAATATGATATACAACCTGCTGGTTCTTGACAATATTTTTTAGAGATTTTTTTAAATGTAGAGGAGTTTACTTAAAAGCTGTGTGTTCATATATATATTAAAAATGTTTATATATATATATATACATATAGAAAATTATATGCATACACATTATCTTGATACATCATAACAATTGTGGTGTTTTCACTTTGAAGGAATCTTAACTTAGAATTAAGGTAGTACAGATAGTTTTGAAAGGAAGATTTCCTCACCCTAGGATGAAATTATTACATCACCATTCTTCCTAGTTTTTGGTTTGTTTTTTTTTTCTGATGAGAGAGAATATGTGTGACAATTATCTGGGTTGAATTAAACCCTTATTGATTATATTTTCCTAGACAAGTTGGGAAATTTGTACAAGTGTCTGACACGAAAGCAGGGAATACACCTGAAGAAACTGCAGCCTATGGAAAACCATCCAGGCACAGGCTTATCCTGGGGGACTGCAGGCTGTGGAGAGAATTGTTGCTCAAGCAGGTGAAAAGCGTGAGAAGGAAGGAGAAGCAGAGTGGAGATACGGAGACAGCCCCCATTCTCCAATCCTTCCCTCCACTTCCTGGGTGGGAAAGGTAGAGGAGTCAGGAATGACAATATGGAATTCAATCTGGGAAAAAGAGGAATGGGGTAGGGCAGAAGGTCTTTTAGGGGGAGAAGGGGGTCATTGTTTTTCACCATCCTAGTTTATTTTGACTGATGGTAAATTAAATATATTCTTCTCAAATTCTGTCTATTTTGCCCATGTTACTATTTGGTAAATTAGTTCCCTGTCTGTCTTGACTCATAAATGTTTTCATAGCCATTTCCTCACCTGTTTAGGAGGGAGAGTGAGAGAGAATCTGTGTGTGTATGTGTGTGTGTGGCAGATGGTCAAAGTCAATTCCTTACAGACTTTTATTATAAAAAGGTACTCAGTCTGAAAAATATATCCACAGAGAAATTGTTGTGTAAGAAGTAGGAAAGAGTTCCTGAATTGATTGATTGATTGATTGATTGATTTACTTACTTATCTGATTTTTTACGTATCTCTTTATCATTCTGGATGTTATAAAAATGGAAGTCTTATGGTTTGACTGAATTTTTTTTATGATGAAGAATTTATATAGTGTTACTAAAGGTGTATGATAAGGAGTTTTGAACATAAAATTACATGCTGGCTGTTCCCCTTGGTCAAAGAATTTTGAGGTTGTAGACTATTTCTGAAGATGTAATTGAATCAGAACAACTTAATGTTCATTTAGTTCTAACAAGAAATATTTTGATCAATTTTCACTAGAATGTATTTAGTTGGATAATTAAGAATAGAAAAATAAAATAATTCGCCAAGTCATCGGAAATCTATAAAATAGCATGAAACAGAACAATATGCAATGTTGCAATTTTTGATCGATCCTAAAGAAGTAGACCCATCAGCTGAATGCCCTTTAGAGTTCTATTTTCTTCTGACTTTTTTTCTCAAACCCTTGTTCAACAATGGACAGCTAATGCAATGTGAGAACTGTACAAGCTGGAAAATACAGTATAACTAGACCATGACTTTCCTCAGTGAATCAAAGAGAAAATGTCCTTTGTGAAAATCAGACAGAATGTTCAGTAAAAAGAAATCAAAAAGAAATAAACCAGGCTAAAAGGAATAAAGCAAAAAAGAAATAAACCTAGTCTACATTCATCCTGCATTAATTGAACACCATTTGATGTATTTAAATAATGAGCCAAGCTCTTTTACACTTCTATATGCTCACAAAAGAGAGTTAATTATCTCCAGAGAACAATTAATATTTTAAATTTTAACAATTTTCTGTGAAAAATATTTCTGTATAAAAGCTTTGAAAGAAACATAAAAATCACACCACTGAAGAAAGGACTTGTATAAACTTGGTCTTGATATTGTCTTCCTTTCACCACACTATTGACTTTCTCCTACTTAAAAGAGTGTAATCTAGTTTTCAAAATCAAAGGCTCAAAAGATTGGAAAACTGAAATGGATACTTGCTGTGCATATTCATTATAATCTCTTTAACTGCATGATTTTCTGACATTTTTCCAATAAGATCTGCCATTCAATGTACATAGTTAAGATAAAATTTATCAACACTGTGCAGTAATTCACATTTTAATCTGCATGTCATGTGGAAAAAAATTGCAAATCTCAACCCAACAGAAACAAAACAAATAAACCCCCAACCTCAACCACAAAAACAATCAACAAATCACAAACGTCTATAGTCAATTCTGAGTGAAAACTGGAGTAGAGTAGGAATTTATGTCTGTTATCTGCCAGGGTAGACAGTGAATGCTCACTCATTTTAGCACAAATAAAAATAAAAGCTGTAGAATTCAGATGTAGTGTAATTCAAAAGTTTCAAAACTTGCCAATGAATTGTAAAATATTGCTGAACAAGCACAAAAGAAGACAAAACTGTGAAATATAACTGTGTTAATCTCAGAGTAACACATTAATCATATGCTACTAGCTGTTATTTAATGAGATAGTAGTATTCTGTATGGGAGGAAATTTTACAAAGTACTTGTGAAATACATGTATTTTGGGTTCATTTATGATATCCTATGATTTGTCTTTCCAGAGAACATAAACCTCTCGTATATGCAGCATTAATTGAATGATGCATTCTGGGCTATCACAAGTGAACAAGGAAATACTAAGAGGGTTTTGCAGAAAGAAAAAAAAATAATCAAAAGCTAGTTATATCTTGATTCCTTTCCAAGTGCTTCTAAGGACTGGTTGTTCAGGATTTTCAACAAAGAAACCTCAAAATAGTTGAGGCTTCAAAACTCATTTTTTTTTTTCTTTGATTTCAGTGTATTTTCAAGATCATTAAACTCTATTCTTTAAACACTCAAATATTTTCTTGCTTTCTGAATGTTTGCTCAAGTACAAATACCTGTGTATCACACACTGACTAATTAAAAGTTTATATTCCATTTATTTGTACTAAGAAGCAATCTTTGAAAAACTGCAGTAGAAAAGATATATTTTAGTTTACATGGAAATTAAAAAATGTAAAAATGCATACATACAAAATTGCAATTTTAGCTGTGCTCTTGAATATTTTGGCAACTAGTACAACCCATAAAAATGGCCATTCAGAAAGGAATGTTTTATGCTCATGTTGATGTGAGTAATAAAATCAAGATGAATAATGTTGTTCTTGACTGAAGTAAACTGGATTCATAAGAATTAGATTGACTACTTCTTGGTAAAATGAATATTTTTCATCTATATCTTCAGTAAGGGTGGAATGTTGGTTTTCACTCCTAATGGAAGCACACACTTGTATATTTCATACATATAGAAAATATGCAGCACATTTGAATGCACAAGGTTCCTTGAGAATAACCTTTGACCAGAAGAGAAATCAAATTGCAAAATATCTTTGCTTTGGAGAATGCTATTTCAGCAACTTCTGGCAAAAAAAAACTAGACTGTCTGCCCAAAGACACATATAAATGAACATTGTTGGCATGATTGAACTGATATTTTTTCCTTGAAACAGAAACCATGAGTTTTTTGTTTACGAACCTTTTTCTTAATGTGAAGAGAAATTTATATACAAACCTCTACTCATTACAAATATTTCTAATTCTCAAAACTTCAGGGTAGGCAAAATATTTTAAAATTTTAGTAATCATGAAGAAAACTGCAACATGTGCAGAGCTGTTTCCTTGCATTGTTCTCACAACCACTACTGTTCAATTTCATGGTACTATAAGGATGAATAGATGACCAAGGTTAAACTTTCATTTTACTACCTTTCATGGTTTATTGAACTATGCTGAATGTCAAAGAAGTGTAAATCCATTTCTGGTGGACATGGAAAATTTAGCCTTGGATATACTAGAAAAACATCTGAAATGCAAAGGAAATTCATCCCGTGTCTTCGTAACAGCCATCCCTGCATTGGTTCAGTGATGTGTGAGGATATGTACTGAAAGGCTACTGCAAAATCAGATTGTGTCAATTTTGCAAACTGTCTTTTACTGCTATAGTCCAGGTTGCCTAGAGGTGATCTGAAATGAAGAAAGCCAAAAGCAGCAACCTCTTCAGTATCCCTTCTCTTACCCAGGAGAGCATAAGTGGTGAAGCAGAAGCTATTTGCACAGAGATGTCTTGAATTCTGTTGACTTAACTCCACTGACTTACATCAGAATGCTGAAACTGATGACATAACTTGGGCTAAGCCCAGCATTATGTACTACCAACATTAGCTGGTTTCTGGGGCCTAAAAGCCAAAGAATGGGGTTATGTTTAATCCTGTGCTAAGCATTGGTCTGGTTTGGAATACTAAATTAGAGGAGACAATTTTAAATGATGACAACACCTGTTTCAGAAGATTAAATCTGTCAGAAAAACAAAGGGAAATGGCTTACTTTGTAAGTTTTCATTAACTGCCAAAACAATTCCTAAATCCCAGGAAACACTTTAAAAGTACCACATTTTTTCTTCTTTTTCTGTTTTATTTCATAACTATATATATATAAAATTTATTTCAAGGCTTTCTTTTCTGGACTGAGAAGAGCATAACAGCCTTAGAGTTTTTATAACTTCTGGTTGTGGTATTAAATATAACACAATAACAAAAAAATCCTGAAATCATTGATCCTCTATGGAGGGATGAAGGAAGCAAGGTATCTAACTTCCAAAACCTCTTTCACAGGCAATCTTAGTATCCTCAGAGAGTGTATAGTAATACCATCTGTATAGATGAAGACTCAGTTTGTAGCAGTAAAACAGAGAATATCGAGAGGCAAAAATAAAAGCAAACCAGAAAGAAAGACAGAAAAAGTACAAGCAATTTTTTACATCCTCTCTGCCATGTCTAGAGCAGAAAAATATATGTCACATTACTTTGGTGCTGATTTTGTGGTCCAGGGGGAGAATGAGGGAGATAGAAACAGAGAGATTTGTTTTATATTTTAATCTTCTAAGAAAAACGTCTTTGAATAAAACTATAGGAATTTGATTCATCTCTGTGGACTAGTAAATGTATGTTGCTATTATTAGTAGCAGGTCAGAGGTTTGTATTTAGCTGAAGGTTCTGAAAAAAATTATCAGCTGTGATTTGCCTAATTTGTGAAAGAGCCTGGAGATATTTTTTTAAATTTTTTCTTACCTTTAAGACCAATGTCTTACCAACAGAAGACTAAGGATTTTGGTGTAAATTGCTTTAGTTTTGCTTAGCTTTGAATTAATGTGTGATGTAGCATGTTATCTACTTTTGATATAGCTATGTAATTTATTGATAGTGGAACACGGCTCTTCTGTGTAGTGCAAAAAGTGACCCCAGGATAATGATGTAAGGAACAGGAGTGCTATCACAGAAAAACTGCAGAGGCTTCACAAGAATGGGGTAGGGTGAAAACAGAGATTTCAGGACTATTAACTAATCACCAACAGTCCATTTCTTTTTTAAAGGAATGTAAATTCAAGACCTGGGTAAATTTAGTCCTTTTACAAAGGACAAAGCAAAATTAACAAGAAACAGACATAAAACATGACATATAAATTTTGGTATAACATGGAACTGCAGGCCAGTGAATAAAAAAAGTGTAGTGGATGCTGCAAAGTATGAAAGATTATTCTAAAAATTTCATAGGATGAAGAAGAAAGCATGAACATCACTATCACCATCATTCTTTTGGTGAAGAGCTCCAAAAGCTGGTGACTCACCCCAACCTTCCTTCTTGTTGAGAAAGAGTACAATCACCAGTCTTAGATGCACTGAAACTAGAGGGGTGCTTAAAAGATGAGAATAAAACCAGATTCAGGAATAAATACAATTTTTTCCCATCCTGATCAAGAATTCAATTAATTACAAATCTGGCAGTTCCTTTTCTACAGAACATTGTGTTTTTGCTGAAACAAAATTTAGAAAAATTAATAATTTTCCAAAGCTCTTAAAAACATTAAACAAAAGTATTTGCTATACTCCTGAAATGAGTCCAGCAGACAATGTTTAGGGGCAAAGATATTTAGGGGAGACAGTTGGGGGGCCACCGCTCTTATGAGAGCTCATCTCTGAGAAAACTGGAAGGGGACCTCATCAATGTCTATAAGTATCTGAAGGGTGATTGCCAAAAGAGTGGAGCCAGGCTCTTCCTGGTGCTGTCAAGCAATAGGACAATGTGTAATGGGGAAAAACTGATACATAGGAAGTTCCATTTGAATATGAGAAAGAACTTCTTTACTCTAAATGTGGAAGTGCACTGAACAGATTGCTCCTTGAGGTTGTGCATTTTCCCTCACTGAAGGTAATTCAAGACCCATCTGTTTCCAATCTTGTGCAATGTACTCAAGCAGGATAACCCTGCTTGAGCAAGGGGGATGGACCAGATGTCCCACTGTGATACTTCCCAACCTTATGCATTCTGTGATTCTCTTGGTCACCTTTTACTTGTGCACTATGCCTTCAGAATAACCACAAAGAACTTTAATAAACCCTTAGAAATTTATTTCTGTCTGCAACCTCAGTGTACATATTTACTTTCAAGGTTTTTACCTAGGTAATTTTTTTAAATCAATAGGAAGAAGGAGAAATATTTAATATGTGATCCCTCTCATACCTTAAATTGAAAAGTTATTTTGTACCTGGAAAATGTCTACATCTTATTAACATATAAAAAATACAACCAAACAAAACTCCCAAGTACTTTGGCATTGCAGACAATTATGATGAGAGTTGACTTAACCAGTGTATGTGCACTGTCAACATGTGGAAGGAATAATGGTCATAAATATTGTATCATTACAGACAGCCAGTGGCAGTTTATATGTAGTGTTTTAATTTGAAGGCTTGGAAGTTTGTAACTGTAGAGAGAGGTTTCAATTTTATTGTTTTAGCCTAAATAGTCTCTCTACATTAAACAGTCCCTACGCATTAGGTTTTATGGTGTATACATATATTAACTGGATTCTTGGATTCTCAAAGGAGTTCCTTTCTTGAGTCAGTTTAGTCTTTATAAACCCCCAAACCCAGTGTACAGATTGGTGAGGTGCCAGGGAACAGCGTACTAAAAATCAGTTAAAATAACCTTTCACACAAAAATTTTAGAGTGGGAACATCTGTACCTGAATTAGTCATTCTAGGTGGTCTTTGGAGACAATGGAAAGAAATAGGTGCTTTTAGAGTTCTTACTCTAAAGAATATGTTTAAAATAGGTGAATTGAATCTTAGTCTTGAAGACATATTTAATTGAAACTACAAAGAATATGTATTGTGACCACTGAGAAGTTGAAACTTACATTGTAGATGGCTGAAGCCATTTGAGATGAATCCTGTTACTCTCAACTACAAATAAATTCCCAAATCTTTTTCACAATTTCTGCACTGAACAGACAAATCGCATCTTAGGCTATGCTAACAAATGATAGGATTTTTCACTTGCTGCCTCCATTTGTGTGCCTTTTTCAAAGGCTAGGTTTAGAACCCAACTTTTTCTATGAACATGTTCTACTATAAAATCAGTCTAATTTAGAAAATTACAAACTAACAAATTATTGAGGAAAAAAGGCATAAAAATATTCTTTGTTGATTTTATAAAGAAGGAAAGATTTAACCAAATTTCAGTAAACAGAATTTTCAGTAAAATGAATCCAGTTATAATCAGAGTATTATAAATTATTCAACTTAAAAAGTGAAGAAAAAATATATTAACTGATGCTTATAAAACTGTATAATAAAAAAAACCAACCTGACATTACTGAAAAAGTTGTAGGTTCAAGAAAGCAAATAATATGAAAAATCAGAATTTGCCTTTTAATATTTCTATAAATTTGAAACATTAACAACAATAAAAGCAGTAAGTATTAATATTGAAATATAAAATCACAGAAGTATAAAGCTACAGTACAGTAAGGTAGAACGTAAGAATAGAATGCGCTTTAAGATACATGAATGGCCTGAATTAGTATCTAACAGTGACAATAAATGGATGCCATGAAAGATGAAGAGCAGGCCAAACATATCTTCCAAGAATACATGTCCTAGGAACATTCTAGTTTTAATCTAGTTTCACCTCAACTGATTTCTGCAGATATACTACCTGTTCAGCAGGACAGTAAAAGTTTATTTGTTCTGAACTTGGTTTGTTTTACCTCCTTCTGACAGCTCATAGTTCAATATTCTTTCTCTGGAGATGGCTTCTGGATTCTCTGAGATAGTCAGGTTAGCAAAACTGTTAAAAGAAGGAGCACACATTTTAAAAATCTGATCATAATTATTTTGCAGTTGATGACCAGAAATGCTGCCTAACAGAAGTGATGCAGAGGCAGGGAGTAGTGAAACATGTAGGGACAAAAACATCTGGGATTCTATGTATTGGAGAAGGGGTTACAATCCCTGAAAATTCCTGTATGTCATAGTGCCTGTTGTTTTGCTGCAAGGACCATGGATTTTTTTGTTCAATAAGATGGCATTCTTGTAAGGAACAAACGTTTTATAAAACAAGATTTTATGCGTACAAAAGCTGCATCTTTGAGGCAGAGCGCAATTTAACAAAGATATAATATCTCATAGATTTCAGTATCTCCATATGTATTTCAACAAACTAAATTTCTCTTTTGAGGCCCTCCCAGAAAACTACTGATATTTGGTGTCTCTGCAGCATTTTCAGACTAAAGCTTTACTTTGATAGATTGCTGCCTGAGGGAAGGTGGAAAGATAATGAGCTAGAGAGAAGTGTGATCTGAGGGAAAGAATACAAGAGAGGAAAGCTGACAGTAAGTCTTAATTTAAGGCTAAAATCTAAAAAAGAATTTAGGTTCAAACAGTTTCTTTATGGCAACTGATACCACCAGTCAACCTTGAAGGTTCCTATGTTTCTGCCAGGATGATTTCAGTGTCTGTGTTTCCACAAAGGGCATAAGCTGTGCTGTTAAATTCATTCCTGATACAATCCAAATACTGTTTTGCAAACTGGAAATTGGCCTTTACTGATCGCACCTGCAGGATTGCAACTCCTATTCTAGCGTGAGCCACTAAACAAGCTAGATGTGAAAGATCCCAAAAGCACTGTAAGAAGGTACTGTTTTGTGCTTCACATCAGTAAGTTATCTATCTTTTTTAAAAGCTGTCACTCTTATTCTTCCCAAATTCCCACAGCAGCGCAATGTGAACCCAGAGGTCTAGATTTAGCCGGCCATGAGCTTTTAAGCACCAGCTTTTGTGTATTGAGAAGATCTGTTGCAAAGAGGATGAGAGGAGAGAATGAAACTAGTAAAGAATGTTTTGTGATTTTCCAGCTTGGAGAAGATAACTGAGTCCATGAGAAGTTAAATTGCAGATGAATATTAGGGAGAAAATAAACTGACACTCAAAATTAAATTTACTGCATTTTTGAATTATTTTATTAAACAATGTCAGTATCCTCTCCCGTCACTAAGACAAGAATGTCTGGGAGATATCCTTTGTGATTCTATACTATACAGGAGGGCATGATCTTTTATGGTTCATTGTTTCACTGGTCCTTCGGACTCCAGATTTTATCAGAAAAATCCCTGTTTCTTGTCTATGAGGTAATTTAGGAATGTTCAGATGTGCTCTGAACTTAGTGTAAGTAACAAACTGGAACTTCAAATTTTATTTCATGCAGTAATCTTTTTTATTATAATACACTTCTTTGAACTGTAAAAAAAATAATCCAGCAATAAGCATTTTTGAAATTATTAGCACTTTTTTTATTGATCATGTATATGTCAAAGATTATGAATTTCATTTTAATCCTGAAAGAATGGAAAATTTCTTACTGACATTTTCCAGTACATACGCACTTTAAGTGACAATTTAAAGTTATTGTTCTAGAATTGTGAATGTATGTACTTGTTTTAAACTTTTTCATCCTTTCACATTACTTAACAGTCCACAATAACATTAAAATTATGAAGTGAGAGAGAAGAAAAACATTTAAAATTGCAGTTTGACAAGAAAGAAGGGTAGTTAGTGGAAGGAAATAATAAAAGACAGGAGATATATGTCATCATATTAGTATAAAACATCTTGAGTAGCTGCTGCAGATTTTCTTTAAAACTGAAAAAAATTTAGCCAATATATACATGCACATATTATATAAGTTGTACAAACAATAGTTGTAGGCCTGGTTTTCCTGTACACAGAGAGTATCTAATCCTTAGAGGATTTAATACTGCAATGAAATGAGTTGCTGTGAATAGAACTGCAATGTAAATGACTAATTTTCAATATATTTCAGTTTAAAATGCTGTCACAGTTAAGTAACTGCCTGCAACTCTGGCAGTATCTCTCCAGCTGTCTCTTCAAATGAGACTGGTGCTCAGGTCAGACTGTATTAGCTTCTAAACATTGTATAACTTCACAAATATTTCAGTTTATCATTTGAGCTTACCTGACTCCTTGATACACATTTTAGAAACCCATGATAAGCCTCAGACACCATTTAGTAAAGGCTAGGAAAGTAAATGGTGGAGTTTAAATGTAATTTCTAGGTAGAAGATACTAAACTTGAAATTTGACAACATATTTCTGTGCAGTTAAACTTGAATATTGAACTTGGTACATACTAAAATGAACATAGTCTGTGAACAGACTGGACTTTTAGGGGGTTTAATTTTTTTTTCCTAACTATATTTCTTTCCTGACACAAATATATGATGAAAAAACTTGAGAAGAACTACTGTGAAATGCAAAAGATTTGACTAATACCTAGAGGGGTTGTTGGTATGCCTCTCTACAGTGAACAGTGTGTTGGACAAGTAATGCATCAGGGCATGGTAAATTTACACACACACTGTCTTAATGTGCTTGAAAAAAACCTTACAGCCTTGTACAAGTAAAAGGGTTTTTTTGCAATTCATAGCGTATACTAAAAAAAAATAAATTCTAATAAGACTCAAAGAAAAACTGAGTCTTTATATATTGATTAAAAAACCTTTTTAAATATTATTCAGGAAAAAAAAAGACACTGCTCTGTACATTACAGCTTTCTGGGATATTTTCTATTGTTTAAGAACCTTATAATAGTACTTTCCTTACAGAGCTGGCACACAAAATAAGAGAGTGTAAAAACAATGATAGTGAAAGCTATCTGTAAGTATTAATTTAAAAAAAAGAAAGAAAAAAGTACTGTATTCTAAAATTCGTATTCTGAATTGTCATAATCCCCTTTTTACAAAAAATATCTATTTTTTCTATAATTTGTTCAATTATTAAAATCATGATTATAGTAAGGTATATCGAAGCTTGAGTTCAGTCATTTTATTTTCTGGAGTGCAGATGTATATGCACTTCAAAGAGGATTTAACTACAACATTAATTTCCTATTTAAAGGATCATATTAACAGTAAGAGGCTATTGCTAAGAAAAAAAAAAAGTAAAATGTTCTTAAAAAAACTTTCTTGGCATGGGTATGGTGTGTTTTAAATCACATTCTCATTTTTATTGGGCAACAGTACGACAGCAGTCCAAAACGAAGCTGGCAATTGATCTCCAGCACTGATCTCTAACACTAGTTATCCATCAAGGCTTCCACTGAGAGACTCTTCTTATGATTTCACTGATAAGATTCTGTATTCCATTTTCTTTGAAGTCAGTTTATTTCACTACTTGAATATCCCTGGTCCTCACTAAAACTTTAGGCTGTCATTTGTCAAAGCTTCCCAAGTCTGGCAAAATAAGAAATAGTTGATAGCAAAATTTTATCTCAGTAGAAGTTCATGTGAATTGCTACTGCATATGTCAAAAATGCTTGTTATAAATATGAATATTATTCACAATTTTAGTATTTTATTCAATACCAATCCATAAATCTTCTCCAACTCTCTTTTAAGTTTCCAGGATACTGAACAGAATGAATGGTGGAACAGAACCTGACACAAAAATTAAGGAAAGCACTTTTGAGGGGAAAAACTTGTGGCTTCTATTGCACACTTGAACCTTGTATAAAAACAAAACAAAAAAGTCAGCATGTCTCAAGTGCCTCCCACCTCTGATGTTATTACTCCAAGACTGAGGTGAGTAGTCCATAACATTGAAGTCACTTCAGAAGGTTTATAATGCATATTTAATTCACCATTAACAAGAAAAAAACAATCAAACTGCCATTATATAATAATACATAAGTGTGAAAATAGATTTGCTTGCACTCTAGATCACTTGAGGACTGGATGCTCCCATAGTTGTTTGTGACAAACTTCTCCATATGTGTCTACACTCCCAAAAGGACTGATTAAAACATTGCAAAGAAGTTTGTAAAAATAGTCCTTCAGAGGAGATGGTGATAACAGGACTAAAAACCTACAATGGTAAATGTCCCAGTGCAGTACTGTGATTTACATCTTTACTGTGAAAATAGAATGGTCGTGTCAGAATTCCCTAACCTTGGCAGATACCAGTTCATGCTGTTGTCTGAATCACATTTTGACATGGTCTAGGAAAGTAACATGGCAGTCAAAATCACACTCTGAGTCAAGTGAATGATTAAATAAATAGCGAGGTCCCTGGCTTAGATTGTGTCAGGCTGTGGCTTGCTTTATTAGTAAATCCTTAAAAAAACCTAAAATCCTTCCAATTCACTAGGGATACCCTAGGGAAGAGAAAAATAAAAGTGAGTATTTTCAAAATAACCTACATCATCTGATATTGTGTAGCTGTATGATTTTACCAGAGGTTAGTTGTCTCGTCATATTCAATTTATGTTGGGGTTTAACAAAGGAGTTGAAATTGAAGTATAAGTCCTTGGGAAAACCCACTTGGTTATGGAGAGAAAATTGCTCACTCCTAGCATCCCCTGCAACCTTTATGCAAATATTACTAGAAAGTTCTCTTCTCCCTATTGTGTTATTGTTTAAAAAAACCCTGCAGCGATTTACATATTCCTAATTCCTCGTTCCTATTGGACCCTCACCCTCAGATTCTGCCCCTATCCTATGTTATATAAGTTGTGTTCACCATGGCCCTTGGCCCTTTTGGTGCATCCCTTATACTGTGAACGCCTTCTCCAGTTTGTTGTTTTCATATTGATAAATCTCTTTTATTTTTGGGTCACCAAACTGTGCCCGCCCCTCATTTTTACTGCCGTGACTGGGATCTCTTCATCGATCTCCCAAGGTCATCCATGGGTCTGTCCATCCAGGCTGGACCCTGAGCAGCCACAACCATATAGTTTTCTCTGTAAGGTTGTTAAAATCCTTTTTCAAGTGTTTTCAGTTTTCAGCATCCACAGCTACCACAGCAAGCCCAATCCCATATTGAATTAAAAAAACCTGTTGATTGTCTGTTTTGAACCAGTGATCAGTCTGTATCATCTGGTTCATTCTGTTCCCTCTGCTAGAGAATTGAACAAGTTCTAGAGAACTTTCCCTGTGGCACTGTGCAGCTGTCATGTGTTGGATCTGATTTCAGCAACAGGGTAAATGATCAGGGCGAGATCTGGAAGGCACCCTGAGAGAGCCTTTAGAGAGAGCAGAGGGGACTCTACACCTGGCCCCAGGCCCATGGGTGGTATCCTTATGCTGACCTACCTGAGCATGCTGTCAGGCCTGAAGGACAGAGGCGTCAAGTCTCTCCTGAACATTGAATTTACCTGTGACTAAGTGTTCGATATCTGAGCATTGTAGTAATCACACTCCCAGTTTAGTCCAAAACTGTGACAGGGACACAGGATTTAGAGTCCCTTTTATATCCCACTTCAGTCATCTGTCTTCCATGATTAACTATCCTAGTCTAATGCTGTTTTTACTTATATGAAACCATTATAGTTCATAGATCATTCTTTATGACTTCTTTATACTTCTCCCGGCTCTACCTTATTCTGAGAAATACTCATGGGTCATCATGGAGGTACACAATCGTTCACTTTCTGTTCTTTTACTAATAATCATATATTTTTGTTATTTCTTTTTTGAATTGGGTCAGTAATTCACAAAATTATCAGTTGCAGCCCTACAAGAAGCTTACTTCCACCAATCTCAGAGCCAAATATTTATAAGATTGAGATTTATTTTTTGTAGGTGTTTGTTTTACATCTATTTATGCACCCTTTTTTTTATGTTTTTCACTATATCTCTACAGAAACAAATGAATATCTCAGTGAACTCTCTCAATTTAGTAGAGGAAAGCTCTACTATTCTACTACACAGATATAATACTCCTGTAACCAGAATAAATCAACAACTGCAAAACCTGGACACGTGATAAATTCTAGGTTACATTCTGGAAATATTGCTTCATATTTTAAAATTAGGTATGTTTTCAGACTTCAAAATATATAGTGATGAGTTGAAAGGTTTAGTTTTTAGTGTGGTCACTGTCATTACACAGATGTAGGTAAATTTGGCTCCTCAGTGTAAACTAGGGTATGATCTTCCCCACAGAATGAATAGTCACTAATGGTCTGATGCTATGCACTGTTACTTCCACTAATATGGTAGAACATAGCCAAGGTCATGCTTAATAACCAGATTGATGAGGCAGTAATGTCAGCAAGAGGTGTTCTTTTGACTAACCAGAAATCTGGAGCAATCAAAAGACTAGAGTCAGGCAAGATTTAGTAATCTAATTATCACAGATTTGGAAGGGATTAGAAATGAAGGAGAATAAGATTACCCAATTATTTGGAACTTTTTTTCATAGCTGGATTGTGTGTTTAAAATATAATTTAATCAATGGTGACCTCAATTTGATTTATTTTCATGCAGTAAAGAAGGGTTTTGAAAAATCACCTTCTTTACTTAAATAAAAATTTACATTATTATTACCTATACATTTTATTAAAAATCTCCCCTATTTATTTCATAAATGATTCCTTTTCGCAATTGCGAATTAAACTAGAAAATTCCTTGTTTCAATCAACTTTAATTAATTGTTGAGCTTACATCATATCTGTTATCAATTACATCATATAATTGTTACTAAAAATGTCTTTTTCTTTCTATAACTCCATAGGAACAAGTGGCGCTTTAAGAATAAAACTGGAAATAATGACCTTACTCAGGGCAGCTTAAAGTCTAAATGAGATGGGGAACACAATGAGAAGTGGTAGCATGGAGGGGATGAATAAACAAAATGGAAGGAAGAAAACTGAAGGAGGAAACTGTCCTTGGGAGTGTTATTTGGGAACATAGAATAGTTTGGTTTTTTTAAACATTTTTTTCTACCTTATTTTTTGTTGTTGTTTCAGTCTTTGTAAACATGTAAATTTAGACAAAAAGGTCTATGGTATCACTGTAACATTTCCCCTCCCTCCCATGCATGCCATTAATCTCATCTATTAGAAGGATTTATTCTGAATAATTAGAAGAATGGATATAAAGTTCTAGAATTCCTATGATGAGCAAAAATATATATAAAGATGAAAACAATGCAATAAGGCAAAAGCAGAAGGCAGCAAAACTGCTGTCCTTTGGTGGAGGTGCATACATTCATGTATACATACAGATCAAGTGACGTTGTCATATGTCAAACTCAACGGCTTCAGCCATTTTCATTATGTCTCATTTTTCAAGAAGATTAAGTAATTAGAGCAGAGTATTTTAAAGTCAGCATAGTGAAATAACAAGTAGATTAAAGAATACTTATTTTAAACAGAGATATGCATCACATGCAGACAGGCATAAAATATGGAAATTATATAAATTATAATAAAACAATTTTAGCATTGGTATTCATCTAATCTATCTTATGTGCAAACTTTTAAAACATTGCAATAAACAAACAAGCAAACAAACCTCTTCAGCAAGTAATAATTTTACTCTTCCAATACTGTGTTGTTCAGTTTAAAGTTCCATAAAATATGAAATTTCTTCAATTGAAGTATTAAAACCTTTTATTTTTCCATTATAATAGATCTTTTTTCAATATCAATTCTATTATTTTCTGTATTTTAGAAATAATTGCTTTTTCCTGAGTGATATTTTTGTCTAGGAAGAGAAACATAAGGAGAAACTTCTCATAACTCCTCTTCCAGTGTGTTGGGATATGACCAGTTGACTCCAATTAGGGTAACGTATATGTGTGCTATAGGGGCACCTAAATAGTGTAAAAAGCAATTAAAAAATTCCCGTAAACAAGACATATATTGAACATTCAAGGTCATTAGCCATCCTTATTTTTTATTAACATGTTTAGAGGTCCGTTACATTAATCAAAAGTATAGGAAATATCATCATCATTAAAAAAATGAAGACTATTTTTAAAATTGAAATGAGAAAAATACAATAAGAATTAAAATTAATGCTTAAAAATTAAAATTATCCTTATAATAGCTTAATAAATATATGTATTCTATACATAGAACACTTTCAAAATATATCAAGTCATAAACAAAATTGTAGGAAAAGAGAAGCTGATATCAAGCAATTCATTCACATACTTCTAAAGGTATTTAAAGATAGAAAGAAATAGTTTTTCCATCGTTTTCTGCTTAATTATATGCAATTATTTATCATTTAAAATTTGAAACCTCTTATTCCTTTCCTGATTCCTCCAAAGAAAGAAGCTGTACTATCTTTTCTTGGACACTGTTGCAAACTGAGGATGGCAACATCAGATGGACATTGACTCAAAGAGAAATAAATAAATATTTCCATACGAGAAAATGTAGTAACTTTTCAAATATTTATAATTCCAGTTGTGAAACCTCTAGGTTAGCCCCTTGTCTTACAAGTATCTAACAGGAATGAGTCTTACAAGTATCTTACAGGAATGAGTGAGTGCACTGCTCTGCACCAACTTTGTTTCATGGGACTGAAATCAGAACACACGTTAATTAGAAGCCTTGCAAACAGTGAAAAATGTGACAAGTCAAGTAAAATCCAGGGGAAAAAGGTGAGGCAAACATAACAATCCTTGAAATAAATATTACCTTGAAATAAAAGACCGTAATATCAAGCAAATAATAATAAAATAATAATAAAATATATATAATGGTTTTATAAACTAATTTGATTAAATCTTTTCATCTCCTTTTTAAACATAACATTTGAAATCATTCATGACCTGTGAAATATATATATTTTTCCATCTGACAAACACCTGACATGTTTCTCCTCAAAAGAAAACCCGAGCCATCAGAACATTTTTCATGAAATTTTTCGTTTATATTAGTGAAATATTATTATATTTTATTAATGATTAATTG
>VYXF01012564.1:34036-60722 GCA_013397295.1 Polioptila caerulea
GCATAGTGAAATAACAAGTAGATTAAAGAATACTTATTTTAAACAGAGATATGTATCACATGCAGACAGGCATAAAATATGGAAATTCTATAAATTATAATAAAACAATTTTAGCATTGGTATTCATCTAATCTATCTTATGTGCAAACTTTTAAAACATTGCAATAAACAAACAAGCAAACAAACCTCTTCAGCAAGTAATAATTTTACTCTTCCAATACTGTGTTCAATTTAAAGTTCCATAAAATATGAAATTTCTTCAATTGAAGTATTAAAACCTTTTATTTTTCCATTATAATAGATCTTTTTTCAATATCAATTCTATTATTTTCTGTATTTTAGAAATAATTGCTTTTTCCTGAGTGATATTTTTGTCTAGGAAGAGAAACATAAGGAGAAACTTCTCATAACTCCTCTTCCAGTGTGTTGGGATATGACCAGTTGACTCCAATTAGGGTAACGTATATGTGTGCTATAGGGGCACCTAAATAGTGTAAAAAGCAATTAAAAAATTCCCGTAAACAAGACATATATTGAACATTCAAGGTCATTAGCCATCCTTATTTTTTATTAACATGTTTAGAGGTCCGTTACATTAATCAAAAGTANGCAATTATTTATCATTTAAAATTTGAAACCTCTTATTCCTTTCCTGATTCCTCCAAAGAAAGAAGCTGTACTATCTTTTCTTGGACACTGTTGCAAACTGAGGATGGCAACATCAGATGGACATTGACTCAAAGAGAAATAAATAAATATTTCCATACGAGAAAATGTAGTAACTTTTCAAATATTTATAATTCCAGTTGTGAAACCTCTAGGTTAGCCCCTTGTCTTACAAGTATCTAACAGGAATGAGTCTTACAAGTATCTTACAGGAATGAGTGAGTGCACTGCTCTGCACCAACTTTGTTTCATGGGACTGAAATCAGAACACACGTTAATTAGAAGCCTTGCAAACAGTGAAAAATATGACAAGTCAAGTAAAATCCAGGGGAAAAAGGTGAGGCAAACATAACAATCCTTGAAATAAATATTACCTTGAAATAAAAGACCGTAATATCAAGCAAATAATAATAAAATAATAATAAAATATATATAATGGTTTTATAAACTAATTTGATTAAATCTTTTCATCTCCTTTTTAAACATAACATTTGAAATCATTCATGACCTGTGAAATATATATATTTTTCCATCTGACAAACACCTGACATGTTTCTCCTCAAAAGAAAACCCGAGCCATCAGAACATTTTTCATGAAATTTTTCGTTTATATTAGTGAAATATTATTATATTTTATTAATGATTAATTGATGCAGACAAAGCAAAGAAATCTTTTCTGATAGGGAGAACTGCCTTCGTGCTGGTTGGGATAGACTGATGGTCTAGGAACCCCTCCATGGAAAAGTATGAATACATTTTGGATGTGATCTCTTTCCAAATCAAGGTAGCTGGACAAACTGAAGAAGAACTCCGGAAAACCCTCTGTACCTCGTGCTCCCAGAGATGAACAGTGACTGCACAGTGACTTGCAGACCACACTGGAGCACTAGAGGTCAATATTCTCCCCCCAGCTGACTTCAGAGAGTCATAGATACCTCTACTGTATTTTCACTGTCAACAACTGGGAATGCCTCATAGTACTCCCAGAGCCAGATGGTATGGATAGGCTTTCCTTTCAATAGACAGCTTTGCTGCAGATTACCCTCTGTCATGAAATCAAGTTATGCCACCAAAAACCCAGCTCATTGTACTCTGAGTGTGAATTAATGCACATACAGGCAATTCCAAGAACCACGAACTGGAATGAGGCAAAGCTACGCTGTCAGTATGAATACACCAACAGGAAATATATCTAATTTCAAAAATGCATAGAAGCTTGTCCTTTCCTAATGCTGAGTTAAGAGTTAGTTCCATTTGTGCCTGATAAGCACTCTTTTTATTAAGGATTTGATGTCTGGGTTGTTCAAAGGCTCCAAAGCTGATTTTAGAAACAGTGAGTTTAGAGATAGTTGGCAATATTGTTTAAAATTATTACTGTCTAATTCATAACACTATACTTTTGACTTGAAAGTAATCTTCTTGAGAATTGAAAAAAAAAAAAAAAAACCAAAAAACAATTATGTTGCACTTGCCAAGTATTCAAAGCTTAATAATTTTTAACTGGATAAATTATAAACTGGATAAATATTTAACTGGATAAATAATAAAACATGTTGTGGTTACATAGGTTTTATTTAAGAGAATTTCCAGATTTTAAGCTTTCTGAAAATGAAATTATGGACAAGTGTTTTTCAAGATCTTAAAGTAATGTCAGTAACACATAGAAATTCAAAATCTTACAACAATCAGGATAAATTTTTATTTCCACCTTCAAAATATTTTTTTGTTTTAAATATATGATTCCATTTACAGGAGTAATGTTTTTAAGGGATGGTGCTATATATCATCCAAAATCTCTTAATTTACTATAGCAAATCAGTTTAACGTACAATAAAGCTAAAAATACATCTTAAGCACTAAGATGCGAGAAATAGAATACCATTTTAAGGAATGTCTGGATCACTGTTCTACAATTCTACTGGTGTTATTGGAAGAGTTATTTTCTTGATGGCAACAAAGATAAATAGTAATTTCTTTTCTCCTTTTCTCGCAAATGCTGTTCCTTCTATCTCTGGCTCCAAATTCATAGCAACTTTCTTATTTATTGATTTTCATCAGAAGGATTGACCAGGAGATGTGGAAAAGAGTTCCTCCTTTTTCTGTGAAAATTCTCTAAACCTATGACAGTTTTCAGAAATAAAACACATACATTTATAAATCATTCCGTAAAATTATTAAGTTGATAAAAAATAATGTCCATAAATCCACAATATTTACTTTATAAGATTTTATTTTGGTTTATTGTCTACTTTTTAGTTTAGCAAATCACAGCTCATCACAGAGCTGTTAGCACTCTGGAGCTGGGACAAAGACAACTATGTTCAAGTTCAACTTCCCAATCAAGCAAAACAGCACTTAAAGCACCAACTAAATTAAGTGCCATAATTGCAATAACTTGGTCATATAGGCCTGATATTTACAACCAAAGTTGTATTTTGATCTGTCTTATAACAAAGGCTTTGTCAAAACTATCATAATTTTCTGTACTAGATTTCAATTTGAACCTCAATGCTAATTAAAATAATGACAGCTTTTGCAAGGTTTAGCTGGCTCTTAATCTACAATTAAGAGAGAAGGAAATTAGAGTTACTCTACCACAGGACGCAGGTATGAAAGCCAGGCTGGATGGGGTTTTGAACAACCTGGTCGAGTGACAGGCAGTTGGAACTAAATCATCTTTAAGAACCCTTCCAACACAAACTGTCCTATGATTCTATGATTCTATAATGTTATTTTAATATTCTAGAGAGTAAACTGTTACTGTAATATTACTTTATTTTTTTAATGAGAACTAGAGAGCAAACAGTAATGAGTAGTGTACATAAATATTCTATATTGGGACAAATATTATTTAAGATCTCTGTCAATGTCGTGGACAGTGGGATTGAGAACACCCTCAAAAAGTTTGCAGATAATTCCAAACTAAGTGGTATGTTTGATCTTCTAGGAGGACAGGATGTCATCCAATGGGGCTTTGACAGACTTGAGGAGTGGGCCTATGTAAATCTCATGAAGCTCAACAAGGCCCAGTACAAGGTCCTCTGCCTGAGCCAAAGCAATGTATCAATAAGGATGGGGGATGAATGGATTGATAGCAGCCTTGCCAAGAAGGACTTGGGGGTGCTGGTGGATGAAAGGCTGGATGTGACCCATCAGTGCACACTCACTTCCCACAAAGCCAGCCATATCCTGGACTTCAAAAGAAGTGTGGCCAAGGATGTGATTCTCACCCTCTACCCTGCTCTTGTTAGACAACACCTTCAGTACTGCATCCAATTCTAGGACTTCCAATACAGGAAAGAATTGATATGTTAGAGTGGACCCACAGGTGGGTCATGAAGAAGATCAAAACCCTGGAACACCTCTCCCATGAATAAGTGCTTCTAGAGCAAGGTCTGTTCATAAGACAAAGCTCTCAGAAGACTTTATTTTGGTCTTTCAATACTAACAGGGCTCTTAAAGAGCCCTGTTAGTAAAGTAAAAAAGATGGAGGGAGATTTTTTACCAATAATGGAATCATAGAATGACATTCCTGACTTTCCATCTTCTTCACTGGCATTATATCTTCAATATTATTAAATACATGGATGAAATACTAGTTCCCACATTGCAGTGAAAATTCGAAATGTCTTTGAAAGATCTACATCTCATTCATTAAAACACTGACTCAGGAGTCATTAATATATTCAGGAGTTCTTTGGACGACAGGACTGAAATTAATTTCAAGTTGGTGACATTTAAATTTAGGTGTCTGCTTCCATTATCATCAGTGGAGATCAATGGATCCTACAGAACAAATGCCATGTGAGGGCCAAGTCAGTCAACTGTCCAGACATAACTCTTAATACCTTTTGAGAGGCACCAGGATTTGTTAGAGATCCACACAGAGATGTTAGATATGACACTCAGGAGACCAACATGACTTTTAAATGGCAGCTGGAGGACTGCCAGTATTTGCTATGGTATCTCTCATCTTCCTGGACAATTCTGTTGAGGCATTTGAACAGAGTCCAGTGTATCTGTTAAATGTCTAAATGGAAGGCCAGAGAAGAATTACAGTTGGCAAAGCTGAAGTTCAAAACTAATTTAGTGGTCCATTTGCAGTTTATAGGCAATTGTCTTAATGAAAGGTTTTTACTGATCAGCATGACTGGACATAAGAAAGGCATAAAACATAACAGAGACATAAAGAAAAATTTAGATGCACAAAAAACTTGAACAGAAGAATCCAAAATTTCATTCTTTGTACTGGTTTCACATCTTCAAACATCCAAACTTTTTCATTCCTGCTTGACTAGAATAATCTAGAAGAAAGTGTATAAATATGGTGACATAGCATTATGACACAAAGACAGTGTACTAAAATCGATACCAAACACTTTCAAAAATATGGCCAAATCCAAGTGTCTGCTGGTGCAAGCAGTTCCTTAGAGAGACATAAATCAACCTTAGACTTGTTAAAAAGTTTTTATCACTGAGGTAGTTTAACATTCTGGCACTCCACTGAAAAAAAAAAGGAAAATTCAATCTTTTAACTTTTATTATTGGTAAATGATAAAATTCTGGAATTCCATATATATTTTATAACATTAGTGAAACTGTGATATTTAGTTTCTTATCTACAGTTTCATTTTTTCAGCATAATCGCTAGACAAATATGCCACCAGGAACAAGTGTAATTTGTTGTGAAGATGACGTATCAGCAATTTTATAGAACTTGTTCATTTTTTTTAACACAAAAATGAAGATCACATTTCTGACTATAACTTTGACAAAGATATAGCTAGGTATGTATAAAAGCTTTATTGTTCATCTGTTGGTCTACTCTAAAGATACTACCAAAATGTGTTTCTCATTGCATTGAAACAAAATGAGTCCATCTGATTTTTAATTTGTTGTCAATAGCTATTATTAAAATTAAGATAACCTTTCAATACATTATTATTTATTACCCTTAGAATATTTGACTTTTATATTTTTTTCTGATTATTTATCTACTTACACTTATTTTTCTTTGAAGTAATTCCTGTATGAGGGTTTGGGTAAAGAACTCTCCAAGAATTATTCTCAAAATGCAATCTGAACGTGACTGCACCAGTTTCCTGTGTCCTACACAATTATTTAGCATGCTTTGAAAGCGCCTCACCTCAAGACAACTCTCTAAAGTAATTCTCTTTAGATAACAGTTTTCCACAAAAATATTAAACTTGTATCCATGGTGCAATTCTAGTTCTATAGAATCATGCTACCAATTAAATTCTTCATTGCTTTTGATATTCTAGAGTTCCTTTTGGAAGCCAACTTAATTTCTGAAGTTTTTAATCAATTCTGCTATTAAGCCATTCTGAATCTCTGTCATTCCTTAATTAATATTTGCTTATCTTTGGTGTCTGTTTAAGTTATGCATTATTTTCTTAGGGTTTGTTCCTGGACCCATTTTTTAGGGTTTATGGCATGCTTACCATATAAAGAAGTTTTTCTGGTGTGTGTTCTATTTTTGTGTCAAAGTCTTCAAGTCCTGGAAAAACTCTTTACTCTGAGAACAAGAAGTATACTAACTTTTTAAGACAGAGATTTCTATATTCCATTTTGTAGACCTTCGTGGAAGGCAAGGAAAACCAATTAATAGTTAAGACTAATGAAAGGCCTCACATATTTTTATATTTTTGGAGGTACTTAAAAAGGGATAAATTGTAGGTCAGAAATAAATCGTACCATAGAGTAATGTATTTTTTTAAGTTTTGGATCAATGTTATTGCAAACATGATAATTGAACTACGGTTTGGGAATTCATGTTGTGAAAAACAAAGTAGCTGTTTTTTGTAATAATTTCTAGTTAGAAATTGGACAATTGCAGCTCTGTGAATTGGCAGAACCAGGATTTCTGTAAGGCCTACTTTAGAAATTGTTAGAAATGTCACCTTTAGTACTTTCAACTTCTAATTTAGTCATTACAGGAGAAATGAAAGTGAATAATTTAAAAGTATCTGCAGGCAGAGCAGTTTTACCACTCTTAAGGAATGAAGAAAAAAGTTTAGAATGTCATCTGTCTGAAGGCATGTTCAGAGATGATAGCTTGACTACTGAGATCCAGTACTGGCTGTCGATATCTCTGTAGACTGGCAGGCTTTTTCCATATGTTACTTTTAATTTTCTCTTAGAAGAAATTCTTAGGTTCTGGGACAGTTACAGATCTCCTAGGACAGACAGTGGGCTTTTGTTCTGTTCATAAAGGCAGATTTACTTTCTCCTTAGCCTTTAGGAACATACAAATTAACTTAATTTTTTAAATTATTGTTTTCAGATAAGTCTGGGTGGCTGGATCTCCTTATTTTAGGATAAAGGGAGAAGAGAATAACTCATTTTTGTGTCTTTACCTACAGGCCAATTCTCTGTCCTGGAATAGCTGTGCAGACGGTTAGTAGAGAAGTTTCCATTAACATCCAGGGCATATTAAAATCACAGTATGAATATAGTTCATGTCTCTTGAAATTATTCCTTTCAGTTAAAATAATAACAAATTTTTATTTTCATGTCTAGTCCTTAGACATAGATTGTGGAGGAATTTGAGGAATTTCCTGCTAATGATATTAGAAAATTTATTTTGAAGATTATAAATAACTAATAGCTAAAATAATCAATTTTATATTTTATATATAATATGTATTATAAAATTAATTAAGCAATTAAGCACAATTTTAAATAATAAAACATGTTTTATATTGGTGGGTTTTTTTTTTAGATTGTGGAAATTAGTACAAAGCTTCTCCATCTTTTGCTTTTTGAGAGTAGAATATAAGACACCAAATAATAATATTTTCTCAAATCTGAATGAACTGAGCTGACATGATATAACCATATCAATCTTAATATCTTTGATATACTGGAGGTGTACATTATTTTTATAATTTTCACTGTCTACACATATACAGTATTATAATACAATGACTCATCTCTAACAAGAAATTACTACAGTGAATTATTAAGAAACAAGAAATTACACAATAAGGCAGACAGAGAAAAGGCCATATCAGGTAAGAATGTATGTTTTTCTAACCAAATACATATACTTTGAAAAGCAAGATGTAAGATTCATTAATGTGTGTTCTGGGGAAATAATTCAATTTAATTATCTATTCCCTTAACCTTGAAATTCAAATTAGTCATTATGCACCTGATAAAAGGAAAGACAAATATGATAGCAAAGCCGACAATGATTTAAGTTTGTAGTGCTAAGTAAATAATAGTAGAATGCAATGCACAACTGTTGAAATATCAAACAGCTGGTAATTTAAACTGAAAGATAAGTGAAGAGATTTCTGCACTGCAGAATACGCATTATGTTCAGACAGGACTGCTCTTCAAAACATTATCAGACTGTCTTCATAGTAACAGGACTGGCTAAAATTAATAGTCATTTCATTAAAGGTAAAAGAAAAAATTCCTTGATGTTATATTTAAAAAATGGAAGACCTAACCTATTTAGAAAAATATATAATGTTATAATTAAAACGAAATAGACCAGAACCCATACTGTAGGTCAGGTAGACAGTTCATACAAACTGTTGTAAGTCCATTGACTTCACCAAGAAAATTTTTGTATTGAACCAGTAGGAAAGCTGATCTGAGAGAAGAAGAAAGCAAAAAAACTCTTCCTGCTCTTTATTTGTCCAAAATTTAACTGGTGAATGTAGCAATAAATGACAAACATACACATGCATTTTAATTACCTATTATTGAATTTTCACTATGCAGTTGTGAATTATGGCGGTATTGCATCTTAATTAGAGGGCAGGACAGATGGTGAAAGCTTAGTCTGTGTTAAAATAACCTCAGGTGCCAGCTGACTGTGCACTTCATGTAACATTTTATAATAACAAAGCTAATTGTCCAGCAAAAATACAAAAGATGTTCTATGTGAATATTTAGTACTAAAAGTCATTGAAATGATGTGGCTTCTTCATTTTTTTTTTCATTTTAATTTCATAATGGCTGATAATTTTATTTAATCTTTTACCTATGGGCTAGATAAGCATTAGATTGTTGAGTTTAGAGAAACAAGACAGAAATTTAGTTTGTGTCTCCATTGCATACATGTACATCAGCCAACAAAAAGTTAAATACTTTAAATTCTTTATGGCTATAATTCTGTAGTGGAGCAACACAGAAAGAAATGTACATCTCCTAATCAGAATCTCCTCTATGACAAAAAGTTGAATATTTTTTCTCTTCTTACCTACCCTTTCCTAGGATATAGAGTCAACAAAGGTAGGGGAAAACATAACAATAGGAAATGGTAATCGAAAAATAATTTTATCTACAGGCCAATTTTATCTATGGTCCTGTTTCATTTTTCTGTGGCACACCAAAACCTTGACTTGCTTCCTCTGGATAATTGAGATAGCAAATTCCATGTTTTCTGCCTGGTAGAGTCTGTTATGTTAATGCAGTATAACCTCTTCAAAGCAAAGACATAGGCCATTCATAAGAATTTAAAAGGAACAGTGCCAAACGCTGTGGTAAAAGTGTATATTTGTGCACATAGAATTAATTACTTTGTGCAAAAATAGTTTTGCCTTGAATGTATATGGATAGACTGAATCATTGTCAGGCTAGTTATGGTTCTCTCTCCTAGCTGGGAAATTGGTGAATGAACACATGGAAGAACAGGTCTTGGGAAAAAAAAAAAAGCAGTTCCAAGACCATCACAACAGAAAACCTTCCTCTGGTCCATTGCGATACTAAGTACAGAGTGTGGTATAATTCCATCAAGTGTGAGACAGAGAAATGCTATCTAGCTCCCACATCTTAGTGAAATTATTGACCATGTCACAGCAGCTGTGAAGGGAATATCTAAACGGCATTGCTATCCTAGTGTAATGGGTTCCTGTCAGGAGAAAATTTCTATATATGGGCTAAAAGGGACCGCAAAGTATTTTTGTAATCCAGTCCAGATGACGGCAAGATACACCATGATATTTGCTCACCTCGTCAATACAGGACTCAGTTTTAGATCAGTTTCATCATGTTTCAAAAGCATTTTTCTGCTATTTCCATATTTTTACGCTGCTATATTTTAACATTTGATTCTTTTTATTATGGGAAAGTAATTACAATAATTCATAGGAACAAGACTTTTGGGGGGTTTTATGAGGGTTTATTGTGCTTACTTCCAATCCAAGATATTCTATGATTCTATGGTAGCTGAACCATATGCTAAAGCAAGTATTTAAACAACAGCTGTGGTCTGAATCACTTCAGCAAAATACTGACTGATATATTCTTCAACTATGCTTCAATTATTTGAATGGTTTACAAACAGTATACAATGAAACATGTTGCTCCAGTGGGGGCCAAACTCCTAGATGAACAGTAAAAAAATAAAGACAGTTAAAAAAGAAGATAACGGTGGTCTATCAGTAATGATTAAGCTTGCAAGTCAATAAACCTCTCATGTTTCTTTGTTGAGCAGGCAAAAGTTATTTTAGCATTTCTCATGCTGAGCATATGCTGCCGCTTTGGAAGGTTTGTGCTGATTCGCCAACTGACAAACAACATTTTTCAAATACACTTCTGAGGGCAATATTCTCCACTTTATTTTCTAAGGAAAATGGGTTTGCAAATGTAAGTTCAAAACAGCAAAATTAATATAACAGCATTTAACCCCAAGCAATTAGAATAGATTCAAATACACATATTTGCTAATATACATTTTCCATAAGTGTAACAGAAAAAAAGCTTTTACTAATTACTTCCCCTACAGCTGTTTTTTTTTGTATTGGAAATATATACTGTTTTTCCTAGCAGATTTGCTTGTTTTCTTTATCTGCTGAAAACCTTATTGCTCAGATTCTCTTCAAGTCCAAACACATGTTGTAATGTTGAAATGTGTGGAGTGCTGAGGAAAAGAAACACAAAAAACCCAAGAAGGAACTCAAAAGAAAACAATAATAACAAAATATAAATCTCCTGAAATTTCTCCGAAATTAACAGATTTATTATTGTTATCTTTACCTCCTTAGCACCTAGTGATATGAATCAGACTAGTCATGTGTGAGCGTGAATAGCTGCAGGCAGGCACATCCTTTAAAACATGGTTTTGTGATAATTATTCCACAGTGAGAATGGATCCCTATTGCTTATAAATTTTACCATAAGGTGGAGAAATTAAATTACAGAAGCAGAGATAGTAACTGAAAGGAACACATGAAATTCAGAGCAAAGTACTAATGACAAAATACAAAAATCAAATACGCAAGGAACACTATGCCATTTGAATTCAGCTCAGTGAGGAGAGCACAATGCTGTTTTATGGCTGCTGGAGAAACCGCAGAGTAGCTGAACAGTCAACATATACTTCCTCGTTCTATATGCAAACAGATTTTTCTGGAGATGATGCAGCATCAGCTTTAACTATGATTCGTAGAGTTAAACTGATATGCATATTGCTAGGGTGATTACTAAAAGCAGTGGTCTATATTGAGTCAGAGATGCTATTCTTTGAAATGCTGGCTGTTTAGTTACTGTGTGTGTATGTAGTTAATAGTTTCTTGAAAGACTAAACAAAGATACTCTTTACAAATTTAGGAGTATCCCATCCTGATGAAACAAATGCCTACTGTCCCCTCATGTCAAAATAGTGGGTTTTGCTTGCATAATCCAGCCTGTCATAGTTGTGCTAATGCCATGCCTATCATTGAGCAATTTCAAATTGTAGAATCATTTGGATTGGAAAAGACTCTTAAGATCACTGAGTTCAACCATAAACCTAACACTGCCAAGACCACTAAAGGAAAGATTAACTGAAATGAAAGTCAACATAAGGAGATAGAGTATGGCCTGAGACTGACACAAACAGAAATGTAAAAGCTGTACATATAAGACATCATTAATTATCTGAAGACCATGCTCCTAAGACAGAGTACTACAAAGAATGAAATTAATCTAACCAGAATAAATATGCTCTGTTATGATAAAACAGATGAGTTTTGATCCTAAATTAATTTCAACATGTTGGTTAATAAGAGTTAATAAGTTAAATTATCTTAAAATTTACAGAATTCAAGCACAGTAAGCTTGTCAAAAGCATGTCAGTTCTGGCTGACATGCCACAAAGTTGATGACTAACAGGTGGTGATGAGCAAATTCTGAAAATAGCTCTCATCTGTTTCTGACTATGTAAGTAGTTCTAGTTTCCAAAGCTCAGGACCAGAAGCCTTAACAGTTTGTTTTTTTTTTTCTCCTTCCATTTATAGAGTATTTAGATGAGCTCACAGTTATGTGACAGAAGTTAGGGTTTCTTTTTTACAGCTAGGCTTGCTTGAGTGAACACCACTATTCATATGAATAAAAGGAGTGTTTAGGAACTGGCAATCTTAAAGCCATATGGAGCAGTGCAGGTATGAAGGCAGGAAGAAAGGTTGGTGTGCAGGTGAGATAGGGGCAGGGAATATATCTACAACTTAGCTAGTTTTGCAATGGTTTAAACCTTATTAATGCTGTTTTATGAAATTAGGGTGAGTGATTATTGATTTCCTGTTTTCATTATGAAATTCTCTTTTATCTTTAAAAGATCCTCCTTCTCTTACTTTTAACTAGCTTTTTATTCTTCAATCTCCTTGTTGCTTATGTATTTGCTAGTCTTCTCCATCCTTAGGATATTAAATTAAATCATCATTTGTCTTCACATAAGCACGAAGGAAGAATGTTAGCAGGATTTAAAAATATTTTTATTGAATTGTAAGTTATTTTCATAAAGCAAAACTCAAAATGTCTGGTTAAAACTATTCATCCTATTAATCCAATTTATTTTTCAATAAATTAATACCTGTCTCAGGGTATTAGTCTAGTACTAGCTCTTTACATGGGTGTGAAGTGCATCTCCTTAGCTAGCTTGTCTCCCTGACATTTGTACAGTATTTGTACATAACTGTTTGAGAACGTAGGCATAAAGCTTTGGAGGAAAAGTGATTTTCCTTTCTTTTCTCTTTTTTTTTCTTCAGTTTTTTCTAAAAAATAGTTTATTCTGGCTAAAGGTCACTGAATCTTGCCTGTTAGTATGACATTTTGTGTCACCATATGGCAATTGTTAGAAAAGAGAGTATGAATTTTTTTTTAAAAAGAAGACTATCTTATAAACAAAGCAAAGGTCTGCTTAATAATAATAGTAAAATTAAATCAATTTTTGGTGTGAATTTGAGGTAAGAAGTGATGTCTCCCTTTCATTTGTATTTATTCCTATTAACTGGAGTAGGTTTATGTGATCAGATACAGATTCTTTTGCTAGCAGTGGAAAAATTTCCATTTATTTCAACATGACAAAACAGTCTCATTTTTTTTTTGTTTGTTGGCTTCTCTTGATAAGTGAAATTAACCCATTTGAGTAGAACATAAAAAGCTTGCAAAGAAGAATGTTGTAAGGCTTGGAGAAATCAGTGGTACATTGGTTTCAGAGAAAACTTGGTGGGTCAAGATTATTATGATCAAGATTAACTTGATTATTATGATCAAGATTAACTCCATTAGCATTGATATGAAATCTTATGCATCAGCAGATTCACATGGCCACAAGCCAATGATTAGTTATAAAGATGTCATGATCCACACCAAATCCAAAAGCACGCTTTAGATATATAATATTAATTAAACATATAGCTATTCTATGTTTGTAAAAACTTGCATAAAAAAGCATATGCCTATCAAAAGAAAGAAGAATGGGTTAAAAAAACTCAAACCAATAAAAGCCTAAACAAACCAAGAGAAAACTTATGGATTTATTTCTTATTAAAATACATTTTCATTATGTTGGTTGGTTCAGCTGTTGTTCTCTTGCGTTTCTAAGAATAAATGGGTTTATTATTTGCTCTTATACCAAAGTACCACTCATACTAAAAAATAGGTTCGGTGCTCTTTAAAGTTACTTTCTAAGGGCCTGTTCTATAAGATGGACCAAATTTCCAGGTTACATGATGTTCCTTTTGTGTCTTCATACACAAATTTTTAATATTATTATTCCACTCATGCCATTACATTTAAAGCCTGATTATAATATTTTTTTCAATTTTTATGTCATTTTCATTACCAGTTCTGCAAAACAGAAGAAAGTCCATGGTGAAACACTCTCCCTCAATTAGTTCTTTATTTTATAGCTACCATTCTTGCTCATCCTGCATATAATTAATGGAAGAAAAGATAGTAAAATCCCGTAATACTTTATGGTCTTCCATTTTATTATTTTATCTGATGCATACCAGGCCTATTTGTCTCTTTCACATAGTCCGTAATTCTAAAAGATTAGTCAGTGCACAATACTGCCAACTGTGTAATATTTTATATTAATCTCTGACCAACCTGCTAGAATAATTTATAGTTCAACTCCTTGCATCTGGACAGAGTCCCATCTTCTATATTTAGTCCTAATATCAATATTATCTACTTTTCGATGCATTTCGTTTAAAGGACATCATCCCAATAAATAACTTTCCTTCATCACCACATTTTGACAAAATACTTCTAAGCTACCACTGTTTAGGGAATTTCTCCTCAAAAATATTCTAATCCATTCATTTTGTGTTCTTCTTGAATGGCTTGTTATCACCATCTGCTTATAGTCCAAAGCATCCTCAAGTTCTCGAAGTCCTTTTCTTCAATCCTGTTACTTCCTTCTTTCCAGACCTCCTGTTCAACTTCTTATGACTAAACTTTTTAAGGTTACTTCTGCAGCAGGATACTATAAAAGGAGAGAAACTCATATGCCGATTATATTTGTTAATTGAACTTTGATTTGAAGAGATTTATTAATCTCTTCACTGTTTGTGTTTGTTTGTCTGTTTGGTTTTTTTTTACCTTTATCTTTTCCCTTGTGTTTTCATCCTAAGCTGTTTTATTTTGGAAAATATTTGCATAGTTTCAATGGCTGTCATTATTTCTAGGACTATTGTTTCATTATCCAACTTAAGTAAGGGCTAGATTTCATTCTTAGTTTGGCCACTACATTCAGTCTTATACCTATGAATGAGTCATTAAGTTGCCTCTCCTTTTAGTTTTCAGTGATTTTGTCATATAGATAACTCAGCACAGGGTACACTGGAAGCCTGATATAACAGTGAAGAAAGATAATAAAGAATCGCCTGTAGAAACATCATCCTCATTTAGAATGTTGTAGACAATTTTCTTTACATATTGCTGTGTTGTTTATTAAACTCCTTCATTTATTACTTTTTTGTCTTTTTTTTTCATCTGCCAGGAATCTGATTACAGTTTGCGTTTGTAATTGCAATTTATAGTTTATTATATTTGCTAAGCAGAGCAGTAGCCATAACCTGCAGTTGCTAATTCTATATATTCAGAAATAGATATATTTCATTCTATAAAAGGTAAATTTTTTAATACAGACTGGACACATCATATCACCTGTGTGTGTTTGGAGTTACTAAAGAAGTTCCTTAGTAATTCTTCAGCAAGCTCTTCAATTTTTAAGATACTTAGTTCAACACAAGCAAACAATATCTTGCTTTGAGAAATAGCAAGTTTACTCTCATGAAAAATTAAGGAGGAAATATTTTCCTGTTGTTAGAACATGTATGATGTATAAGTATGCATTCACTTGTATATTTAATTATCCTTTCCTATAGTACCTAACAGATAAAAGAGTTATGCACCTAAAAAGCAGAACAAAGTTTTTATGAGTACTAATATGATGAAACTTACATCTCTGAGTAACCAAAATTTTCATGCACTTCACTGTAACATGATGAAAAGTCTTGGGTAAATGCATAGTAAATGAGAACTGGAAATTGTTTCTTTTTTTCATTATGAAGCATTTTTGTTTAAAGATTATTACAGGGAACAAGAAATGCAAACCTAAACAGTAAAAAAAACTTAAAGAAAATTATTGGTAGTATCACAGAACAGTATTGATTGAAATTAAAGTGAGTTTCACTGCTCTGGGTTTTTTATTTCTCTTTCAAATTTCTTTTGTATTCTAAATGAACTCAATTTCAAGTCCAGCAGAATATATTCCAGCCTTCTCTGGAGATCCACTAAAGATTAGTTACACAGTTAATCCTGTGGAAATGCAGATCTACTTATTTATTTACTTATGTTTTAATTCAGCTGAAATTTGCACGGAGCCTTGATCTCTTTTTTTCTTTTTTCTATTGCCTTACAGCTTGAGATATAACTGTAGGTTTCCTTCTTTATTAATATGCCACTGTACAAAAGGGAAAAGAGGAAAAGATGAAATCTTGCATGCTAATTCTTGTAACCCTCCCAAAGAATTAAATGCAAAACTGAGTATTTAGAAAAGTGTATCTGTAAACAAAGGATATCATAGACAAAACAAACATAGAATAATATGGTTTTATGTAGTGAGCCCTATAAAAGTCCTACTATGTTAAAATATTGGTGAAATAGCCTCTAGGGTTCACCTAATTTCTTAACACTTTACCAGAAATATCATCTGTAATATTCAAGGTTCAAATAGTATACAGCTGAAAAATGCTCCATAAATTATCAGATTATATCTACATCTATAATTGGTAAACAGCTCCATGCAGCTAAACTTCAAACTCAACTAAATCTGGCATCGTACCATGTGGTTTCCTCCAATTCATGAAGATAAATGAGTGTTTCTTTCTGGCTAGCTTTGCTGACAAGGATTGGCCTGTATAAAACAAGTATCATGTTTCAAGTCTCAGCCATTAGCAGCTGGAAAGCAGGTGTGCAATCACCTGGTATCCTTTAGCAACACTTCAAGTCCATATTGACTTTCATCAAAGAAAAAGAAGAAAAAGTAACCATGTATCAGATGACACAACTTTTACACTGAAATCCCATGGAATTTTATTAATGTTTAACTTTACAATATTCATACAGGCATCTTTTCCTGCCAAAACTTTTTTGATGGTTGATTTAAAACTTATCAACATACACTTGGAGATTAGGTGAGATGCCAAAATGCACGTAGAGTTTCAGGAACTGAATTTCATCTTACATACTCATTGGCTACAGCTGGGATATAAAGACCCAGAACTGAATTCAACTAATTAGTTGAATTAAAAAAGTTAAAGCACAAGACCTAGGGATCTGTAGGACAACCTAACTTTTCTGGATGAAAAACTAGAAGCCATACCTGGTGACACTGGCTGTCACAAATGGTCTTATATGTATCTGGCTGTACCATTTGTCAAGCCTGTATGTCAGAAGTAGGCATATTTATTTAAGCATTTAAAAGTAGGAATTACAGTCTTGAGCTGAAACCTGCCCTGACTACTGCACTAACAAGAACTTACTCTGCCAGAACATTTTTCTCACGTATTAACATTCATGGTAAATGCTTTTATTAACTTGAGAGAAATGTGACCCTTTATTCACATCTGATCTGTATGAGAACTTTGCAGAGAGTGGCTCCAGATGTTAACAGATCCCTAAATGTGTCTCAATAGGGTTTTGATCCCTTTCTGTGAAACTTGATAGTGCAGCCTGAGATTTTCAGGGTCAAAAAGATGCCAATAGCCTTGAACCTTACATAAAGACATTGTTTAGAACTGTCTATCAGAAAGTAAATTAAATTAGCGTGCCTGTAATCCACTGCTTGTTCAGAGCAGAGACATAAAACTGAGCTGGTAATATCACTGTCATTTTTATAATAAATTAGAGGCTAAATATACCTCAGAAATTCACTTATCTTTAGTGCCTCTTTTGACTTGATCTCAAAAGTTCCCCCACCCCAGAAGAGTATCTTCACCATTGAATGTGGTTTCCTTTTTCTCCCTGTGTCATTGCATAGGCTAACTCAAGTGAGAAGAGAATGTAGAAAGATTCTAGTCTGTCTTCCTTCTTGATACAGGGCATCTCTGGGGTCCAAAGACATTTCTGTCCAGTTGCATCTTGAGACTCCCAAGGCACCATCTCTCTGGGAAACCTACACTGTACAGTGGTCTTCAAGACCTCGAGCCCTGGTCCCTCAATTGTCCCTCACAGGGCAAGTGTACTGCTCTGTTCTGATGGCCCTCTGCTGGACTCACTCCACTTTACTGATGTCTGTCCTGTTCTAGGAACACCAAACTGGATGCAGTAATATTGGTGCGACCTAACAAGTGTAGAGAAAAGGGGATGATACTCATTCCCTTGGGCCTGCTGTCTGTGCTGCTGTTAACACAATTCTGTATGCTGTTGCTATTTCTGCTGCCAGGACACATTGCTGACTCCAGCTGACTCCCCTCAGGGACATTTTCCCCAGGCTGTTTCCCAGGTAGTCTGTGTCACTGTTGAATTTCCCTATGCTCCTGTTGGCCTATTCCTACAGTCTGTCACAATTTCTGTGGCTGACAGAGGCCCCAGCCTCATATTGCCTGGTCACTCCTCTTTACAGTCAAAAGAAAGCTTCAAAGAAGTGAACTGTGTCTTCACCAGATGCTTGACTAGGATTTTGAACAAGATACATTGATGTTTCCCAAAACACTGCTAGAGTTAAGTGTTAGTATTCTAAAATATTTTGTAAGTAGATGGAATTACTTTGTGTAAAGTAGTCTACTTTCGTGCACAGTGATGTCTGAAATATATAAATATGCACATATTTTAATGGAAAATCCCTAATATAATTTAATGAACCATAATATTTTGATTTGGAGCACGAAAACATAAGTAGCTTAATTCAAACTAAGAAAATTATGAAAAGCATGCTAAGCATTCCTAAGAGATGTTCAGAATGTAATGATGCACCATTCAGACAAGTCAGCACTAAAGCTAAAGTTTTTGAAATGAAAATTTGGAAAAGCATTGTGGGTTGTTTGTAAATATTCTTTACATATTATACAGCTGTTTTAATTTCCCAGCTTTAATGGCAACATGCTGGTGAAAGGAAAATTGTTTTTAAGAAGAACCAAAAGAGAATGAAGGAAACAAGACATGAATAAAATAATTCTGCAGTTTAATCCAAGAATTAACTTTTATTCCTCCTACTTGCTACCCCCTAGATTTCTGAAACTTTGACAGCATGAGGTCATCAGTTGTTATTATGTCTCATGGCTTGGATTGGCACTGGTATCAAAACATTAAATCATAATAAATATTTGAAATTTTGTTGGTTTTTTTTTCCCCAAATCGAAACTATACACTGCTTGGTAGATCTCCTTTATTTAAATCTGACACTTCAGCATCTGTAAATTATTCTTTGAATATCTGAACGTATTTTTGTTGATGTAATCAATCAGCATATTCTTACTGTGCTGTCAGAAGGCAACATGGGCATCAACATTAAGGCATCAACTACATCCTGCTACATCAGAGACCTGTAAAATTACTAAATAGATTGCAGTTCTACACAACGCTCCTAAATCATTGAGGGATTTTTGGATTTTAAATGCAGAACAATAAAAAAAAAACCATCTGTAAATCAAGAACTATGAAATGCTTAATTATTTTCACATAGAAAATAAGGGTCTTAAACTGGTAAATGTTATAATTTGATCTGTAAGATTGAACTTCTGAGTTTGCAAGGGTTTTTCAAATGCATTTTTAATTTTCAAACTTAAAAAAAATATATATTTACGCCTGATACTTGATTTTAGATTTCTCTGCTCAGCTACTTCTCCTAGTAAATTGATCACTTTAGGCTCCCTTTGAAAACAGTGGAAAGATTCATAATTTTATATTATATCTGCTTTTAAAGTAGTTTTACATAACAAGTGGTTCAGAAACACTTATTTTCTTTTCAATGACTACAAATAATATTTGATTAGTCAGATATAGACATCTACATTGCACCTGTCTAAAGCTAGGTGAGATGAATCCCACCTCAACTTAAGAAATCAATGAAAATCTTAATGTAGTCATGCCTTGTGTCCTTCTGGAGCGAGAGTAAGAATTGCTAGAAATAAATTAATTAAGAAGATAATAAATAAACACATAGTTAACAAACTGAATTTCTATTAGCTCTACAGGCTGTTGCTGGAATTTATTCAATTTTCTGCAACAAGCACAATTCTTCTGTGTTCTTTCCCATCCATTTCATCCACTATTTGAAAAAAAAAGTATTATTTTAAATTGTCCTGAACCTTTCTGCAAAAACAGAATGTTTTAAAACATGTAATATTAAGAACATTTTATTACGGCATTTTCATCTCCCCTTTCAATATGTAGTGTTCACATGTGGCAATCATAGCTATGATATACCTTTAGTACAAGATCAAATGTTTCAGTAATATCAAATGAAAGCTGATGTGTGCAAATATAATAGTTACATGTATCAGGCTGCTAATATCAGCTTTTCCTAGTATAAAATAACTGTTTGAACCCAGAATGTGTTGCACAATGTTACATTTCTAAAAGTACCAGGGGTCCTTGTACAAACACACCTTGACTGCAGGTGTTATCCTTCTTCTCAATACACTGTGTTTTAAGTAATAAGTAATCTATCATATCTAAATAAGAAAAAATTTCAAAATACTGAGGTAAATTCATTATCTTTCAAAATTTTTAATACCAATGTTAACATCCAATTAAAATTTGTCTTCATTTATCAGTTTAGCTCCTGCTGTATTTCAGTAGTTTATTTCATCCAACTCACTTTCCTGAATTATTGCCTTATATCTTAAGCCATGTAAAATCACACTTCTCTTTGTAGTCAACAGACTTCAAAAGTGAAAATTCTTGCTTGAAAGAAGTCCTTATGTTTATTCATTCAGAGTCAGACACAAGTCCAAAAGATGGAGAAGAATACTGATATAGAATTCTTTATACTTGACTATTCATCATTTAGAAGCTAAATTTTGATAATTTATAGTAGTTAGCTAACATATTTGCTAGTTATGGGAATGTAAATGTAATAAAAGTAAGAGGAAATAAAGTAATTTATATCATCCTATAGGAAGTGACACAGAGTGACATTGAAGGTTGTTTGACTCAAGGCTCCTGTTTAAAGTGATAATTAAAAGTAATGCATTCATAGTCGGCCAAACTGAGTCCTACCTTCCCAAACTCCTATTTGTGCTCATTGAAGAGTAAGTAACTGTCAAGTGGGTTAAAAGTGGATGTCTGCTGAAGCTGGGAATTTCTACAGTATTCACAACATCAGCCTAGGGCTCACAGGAAAGACCTACAAACACTCAAACCTTTCTGAAAACAAAACTGCATACCAGATAGGGAATCTCTGATAGCACTAAATATCTGTCTTTAGGCAACTCTCATAGGAAACCTACCTTAAATGTCATTGGTATCTTCAGGGGAGTCTTTATACTTACATAGTTGTGACATCTATACAAGAAATTCTCTAAACTAACTGTGAATATATTTTTGCCCAAGTTACAACTAACATTTTAAAATGTAAACCAAATAACTGTGTTTTATACATATTTCTAGTTACAAAACAAACTTGAGAAAACAGAGCCAAAGATTTTTATTAATAGGTTTGACTGGAAAATATTTTGATTTTCTGCTTAAACTTGTATCCACTAATTCCTAATGAAAGACATTTAGTTTCTTCCTGAGTTAAAACTGGATGAAAGAATACCTAATCTTGTTTAAAAGTATTTTATTACAGTTCTTAAATATCATAAATGTCTCGCCTAGTTTTTTCCACTTCTAAAAAACAAACAATTTTACCATGACATCACTGAAATAATCATCTTAAATGAGAGAGATATTTCGATTTTAAATGGACATTGTTTTTACCTTTTGAAATGTAACAAACATGTTCTTGATCTGATGCCAGCTATGAGATACAAAGCAGAAGGTCTCCAAGATAAACCTGCATTATGTTTTTTCTTCAATATTATCTTAACAAGCACATTACATCAAGTCATCTTCTGTCACTTTGAATGCATTAGTTCAAAACTATACTCATTTTCTGCTTTTCTGCATATTTTTTGTTATTCTTCTGATTAACCCAGAAGCTTTGACAGATATGAGGGAAAGGAAAATATAGTATTTTCTGTACAAACCTTATTTATTTTTTTAAATAGCAAGTGAAAAAGGTGTGTTCACTTGAGGAAATCAAGATTCAGTGCAAGATTGAGCTTTCAAAAGACTAAACATTTCCCTCTAGAATACAGAGAGAAGCAGACAAGCATAGCAAGCTTAGCTGTGTCAGAATTAACTCTCAGACAGCTAGAAATCCCTAATCTAATCTGGATCAAGCTACTCTGGTGAACCCAAAGCCTTCTTTGCTGCATTAGGTTTATCCAGTCTCCAATGCAAAACAGGACTACTGCTGACAAATCATTCCATCATTTAGTATGAGAGATTTTGAGGCCTATTCCTTCTAGGAAAAAAAAGGAAAACAAAACAAAACATACCCATTGTAATTTGTATTGATTTTCTTTTTTTTTTTTTGCCATCACATCGATATGCGAAAATGTACTTTTTAATTACTATTGTGGTAATAATTTGTTGAGTTTTGTGTTGAGTCCTGGCCAATGTACTAGCATTTAAACACTGCCATTAAAAAGAATGCTATTTAAAATGTGATGAGAAAAATGAAATTGCACAGAGCAGCTACATTTTTTACTGTGTAAATGTATGACAGACTTCATTTTTAAGGTACCAATGAAAAAGCATATGACTGGAAGTTTCATGGTAGAAAATACATTATGTGCTATTTTATTATTTTTATTTCATTATACTTGTGAGAGATAGAACTCAAACATCACTGAACAATGTATTGTACACATCTGGAACCTCCACGACAAATAGTTTTCTAAATAGTTTCACTTTTTGTTTTGAGATAGTTATGGTAAACACAGTACCTTGAATGTTCTAAGATGTATCCTTCATAATATTAGAAAGTGTCAAGTAAGAAATCAGGTTTCTATTAAACACTGGGATCAAGGCAGTTTTTCTATGACCACATTTATTTTACAGTTGTGGGTTTTTTTGCATTTATGATTTTAAGCTTTCTTTGTAAGCTTTAAGTTACTTCACAAAAGTAATTTCATGTTACATTCTTCAGTTGTGAAAACTCAATTTGTTTCTAGATTTCTGTGTAATCAGAGAACCTGTGTATCTGTGACCACTAACTAACTTTTTTGTCACAGAAGGGACAACTCTCACTTTCCTCAAGCAGCATCCCTGCTCCTTCTCTTCACTCTGGGAGTTTCCATCTGACCCAGCTGGTTATCTCAATGGCCATCCACGCCTGGCATATGGGATTTGTAGGGGAGAGTTTTGTGCCACTGTGGTGAAACACAGGCCCAGCTTCAAGTCTGTACTGCATCTCCATAAGGGCCTGTGTGGTCTGAGCAGTAATTGTGCCTCCTGGCTGCTGTGAGGAGCTGCATTCCCAGCTGCAGTTCATGCCAAGGCAAACTGAACCAGCCAAATTTTATGGGATACGGTAGATATAAAGGATGATCAGAAGAAGCAGTCATCATCCTTGTAGGAGCTTGGCAAGGTGGGAAGAACATATGGGCCATTTTCAAGTGTTTGCAGGTAGCAAGTAAAATTTTTGTATTACCCCTTAGCCCAAAAATGGAACTAAAGGACATTGGTTTGCCATTACTTTGATTACTTGGCTTATTCTACTCCAACTTGCCAAATAATGCATTTCAATGAATTTAAAATTTCTTTAATGAAACCTTTCTCTCACCTCTAAAGATAAGTACCTTTTAGACTGTAAGCTTTTCAGGGCAGGGATTAGGCAATTTTATTGTGTGTGATTGTGGGGCTTTTTACACCATGCGCCCGCCTTGAAAATGGACTTTAATCAGCAATAATAGTGCTGCATAAATTCTTAAAATTTAGTTTTACTGGGAAGTTTCCACTGCAAGGAAAATGACAAGTGAAACTTACTCTGATGAATAGCAGCAACAGAGAAAAGCATCAGAATAATTGTAATGGCTAAGTTCTGCTGGCTTCTGTGTAATGTAATGAAGTCAGTGCCTGCTGTGGCCAGATAAATCAAGTATTGCTTTATAGTTTGCAGCTGGACTTTTTAGTCAGATTACTCACAACAGTGCTGCTCCCATTATGGCCATTATGAACAGCACATTCAAAAAATAAATAAATACACAATATGCTAATGTAATTTTGTGATGATTTAGTAACAGCATGTAAAATGTGCCCAGTTGCTGCTGGGGGAGGCAGAGGAAATCTTACTGCTTGACAGAACAAGATGATCTATCAATCTTTAAACTTCATTTACCCAAGGTCAAAATAAGAATCTTATCAGATTTTTCTTTTCTTCTTCTGTGATTTTTTGGATCAATAGCCAGGGGTAGAAGACATTTGGTGATGTTTAAAGTGAAAGTGAAAAAATTCTTTAAGTGCAGTAGGAAGACTTCAATCATTTTACCACACACAGAGGCTTTCAGCTCATTTAGAATAAGTAGAGCCTTTCTACAGATTTCTGAGGGCACAGTTTCCTCTAAGCTAAATGCCCTCTGACTATGTGAATACAACAGCTACTTGCAGGTAAATTTCATGAGTTGCATCTCAGCTTATTATTAAACAGGCAGCAGCCAGACAGTCTGGCAGCACCTGCTTAGGCTGGTACAGGCATACCTTCAAACCATTCACGATTCCATTTGTTCAAAAATGGGATATAAAAAGAAATATTTTGTGTTTTCTCAGTTTTTAAAAAGAGATACTTCTTGACTAAGCCAGATCCGAGGGTCCTTTATACTTAATCCTGTATAGCATACTGTTACTAATCCTGTGTAAATTTAGATGAAACTAATTTCATTAATATAGATTATGTATAGATTCCTTTGCTGAGTTCTGTAAAATGATAGAGGCCTGAACTTTTGTAACTTCTTACTTGGGATCTAAAGAGAAAATACTGGTCTAGTGTAAACCATTGCTATTTCTAGTAGCAGCATTGTTATTTGTGTCAGTTTTCCATACCTAGATACAGAACGAGAACTGGTTTTCTTCCTGTGTTCACTCTTGCAGGAGCAGGATCTCTATTCTAATGTTACTCTTTTAAAATTGCCAAACTTTCAAATACTTAGAATAACTCCATTCTTTCCTCAGATACACATTAGAGCCCATACTTACAAGCACTAGCCATATTGGAAAGAGTCAATGTTTTGTTTGGAATACAAGAAAAAAGAGAGCATTGATTAGAGAAAATTCAAAAGCATATGCTTATGCTTTTGTCAATTATCCTTACAAGCTGAAAAAGTGTTCTAAGAGGCAAGCTTCCTTTTGTTGAAACTCTCACAGCTTCTCTTTCTGCTGAATTTATCTAGGCCTAGCAAAACACTGGTTTACATAGATATCCTTTTTTGATCTTCAGGAGGTGTTTTTCTTGTTGTAATCCTGAACTGCTGCTGCATTTCATGGGCTCTTTCTCTGCAACCATTTCTTCTGGATCACCAGATGATTCATTGTCCTCTCTGTGACTGTAAAATTTAACTGACCTTCATGAGGCTTACTTGGTCAAAGTGATTTTATCTTTCAGGTGCAGAATAAAGACACATCATGACTTTCTGTTTCAAGAGTTCACTAAGATCTGCCATTGATATGTGAATTTTTATCAGCAACAGTCCAGTTCTGAATGTTGGCTATATTTCAGCAGGGTCAAGCTGATTTTTGGAAGCGTTGGAAGTAGGTCAATGAAGCAGTAAGAATTATCAGAAGCTGAAAGGTGCCAACAGAACATGGCAGTACATATGGGGCACTGCAGAGGTGTCAGGGACCATTATCAGTCGGTAGGAGTAGAGGTAGGGGGGGCAATTCTCAATAAACAGAGGAACTTGTACTGTTAGTGGGAATAGCTGCCATTTTCATGGAGTCCAGCAAAATGCTGGAGAAAAAGCTTTGTCCCAGGTCCTGAGAAAAGAGTACTTAGGGAATAAAAAGAACTCAGTGCTATGTCTAGCTTCCTAGAAAACAGCTTCTGTTATGTGTGAGGTTTGTTTGGAGACAATTTTCCCAGAGAAATGATGAAATGTGCCAAATGACAGTACTTTCTGCAATGTGTTTGAATTTGCTACCTTTGACTTTGTCTCCTCAATTTCCATTGCATCTCCATTATGTACAATAATAAACAGATGACACTTCCTGTCTGCCTATAAAATTCTGAAAATAATAGCCCAAAAACAACTGCATTTCAAACATATTTGAGAAGAAAATGACAGAACTTGAACTCCACAGATGTTACTCTCGCCTTTAATGCACTGCTGCTCAGATGTTGAAGTGATGAGCATCATATAAAACCTTGCAGAGAATGCAGTTAGGATATTCTCAAGTGGAGTGCAGTCCCATTCAGAAATGCAAAACAAAACCCATGCTCCATTTAACCTCCAGTAAAACCCTTAGAATACGACTGAAGTGGAGCTTGAATGATATACATGAAAGTCTTTTGGCTCTGGGTAACAGAGCGAATTTTACCCGTGGTGATTCAATGACAGGCCTAGCCTATTGCCATTCATAGAAAATTGACTATTAATTTCTTCATAATAGTTCCCCTTGTAAATTCAAGTGCCTCTCACTCACAAAGATAAATAGCAAATCATAATCAGTCATGTGTTTCCACATAAAGAATATATGTTTTAACTTGACCATATTCTTCATTTTATGACTGTGAAGAACAACTTTCTTATATACAATAGTGCCTTGACTTCTTGATACATTTTCATTTATTGTGATGTTGATCTTCATTGTTGTTTTTTTTTTTGCTCTGGGTACTACTGAAAATAATTATAAACAAAACCAAAACACACAAAACAAACAATAAAAAAAGAAGACAGGTAAAACCTTGAAAATAAACCATCTATACTTTTGACAGCCTTGACAAATCACAATGAGAAAAGATATATTAAACTGTCATGCTGAAGTTTGCCCAAGGAATAAGGATGAAAATTCAATGAGGAATAAGACTGTTTCTTTTCTCTTTCACTTGTTCTCATAAAACCAAACAGAATATTGAGGACAGCATAGAAAAAAAAGTATTCAAAAATACTTTTTCAATGATCTTTTACATGTGACTATATCCTGTCCTGAATTTTTTGACCTATTTTTGTGCTTTTGGTTCCAGCTAATGAAACAGTCAGTAACACAAATCAGAAGGCTTTATAAG
>VYXF01012564.1:61803-81266 GCA_013397295.1 Polioptila caerulea
ATATAAAATAAAATAAAATAAAATAAAATAAAATAAAATAAAATAAAATAAAATAAAATAAAATAAAATAAAATAAAATAAAGCTTTACTCTTTGCACACACTGTGCTAAGAGATGGGAAATATCCAGAGAGCAGTAAATCAAATGTGGTCCCTAACCACTTAAGCCCTCTACAGCTTTTGAAATATTTTACCTGTAATAATTTCAGCAGAGCGTCAAAGGATGTCCTCATTAATTATGTCTCGGCTGTTGACAAGCTATACCATAATTTCAACATTTTTCTGCCTTTTCTGCTTGCAGTATTGTTTAATGTCCATAATATAAAACCTCTCTTGATATAAAAAAAAATTACTCCTCAGATCTCTTTTTTATATCATTATATACAAGCAATGAAAGTTAAAACTAAAAATGATAGTTAAAAGTCAGCAACAACTGATAAATTTTATTCACAAAATAGGTAGAACTTTAAGCAATTTAAGATCATTTCCGGATGGTCATAAATTATGGCAGTGTCCTTACCAACAATACCTTGCCACATAAACCCACTACAAATATATTCTACTTTTCATTCCTTTTTATTTTTCCACAAAACACTTCAAAAGAACACTTTGAAGAAACCCTGTAGTTTCTGGTTTAAAGTTCCACAAAGTGAAAATGGACCTGAGATAGTGTAAAAAATGTTAGTGTTGGTACTGTTGATTGCATAAAAATATGTGAGATATATGTAGATCTAGATATACATATATAGAGATTTTTANTTGAAAATAAAGCATCTATACTTTTGACAGCCTTGACAAATCACAATGAGAAAAGATATATTAAACTGTCATGCTGAAGTTTGCCCAAGGAATAAGGATGAAAATTCAATGAGGAATAAGACTGTTTCTTTTCTCTTTCACTTGTTCTCATAAAACCAAACAGAATATTGAGGACAGCATAGAAAAAAAAGTATTCAAAAATACTTTTTCAATGATCTTTTACATGTGACTATATCCTGTCCTGAATTTTTTGACCTATTTTTGTGCTTTTGGTTCCAGCTAATGAAACAGTCAGTAACACAAATCAGAAGGCTTTATAAGGCCGACTAAATTATTTTATTGTTTTCAGTAACATAATCATACTAAATAACTGGAAATTGATTGATTAAAAAAAATAGTAAAGAAAATAAATGGAAATAACAAAATGGTGAAGCTCTACTCAGACCTGTCATGGTCTTATTATAAATATTTTGAGTATCCGTTTCTCATTTTAAGCATCAAATGCAGTCTTTTTGACTCTTTAGTCATAATTAAAACCTATTTAAACAGCTAAAGATTTCAAAGTTCTATTAAATTTTCAAAAGAACCATGTCATGAAGAACAGTGTATACTTGAATCTGACCAAACATTGAACAAGATTGTTATAGGTAAGTTGCCTATGACATGATTTGCTTCAGCAACCATTTTGATGGCTATGGCCTATCTTACTTTCTACTCAAAGATCTAAAGAGCTGTTCTTCATGTTTATCCTTTCTTCAGTTTTTATGTATTTCCTTCTATTCCCGTATTATTTTCAATTTGTTTTCTAAGTTATTATTGAGTTATTATTATTTAAGTTATTACTATTACTACTATTAAAAAGAATAAATTAGAAAGCAAGAGTAAGGAGTTGGACTGCAACTCTTATTAGTTGGTTTTTAGAGATATTTAGCACTTTAGCATTTAGAGGGTATTTAGCACTCATTTCAGTTGCTTGTACAGAAACATATACTGTATGTTTAAATACCCCTGGGTAACTTGCCTGTGTTTCAAGCCCTGTTAAAAATGAGCATTGGTAAACCTGGTAAAAAAACTTGGTAGGCCCTGCTTGGTACCTACAAGGTTTGTCTCAGACAATGCCTGCCATCTTAAATGAAGACAGATGGTTGAGTGTAGACAATGAAAGCCCAGCTCTAAATTTTCCAACAAAATGCTGGTGTAAGATAGTCTTCAAAAACACCTTAAAATAAAATAAAATAAAATAAAATAAAATAAAATAAAATAAAATAAAATAAAATAAAATAAAATAAAATAAAATAAAATAAAATAAAATTTTACTCTTTGCACACACTGTGCTAAGAGATGGGAAATATCCAGAGAGCAGTAAATCAAATGTGGTCCCTAACCACTTAAGCCCTCTACAGCTTTTGAAATATTTTACCTGTAATAATTTCAGCAGAGCGTCAAAGGATGTCCTCATTAATTATGTCTCGGCTGTTGACAAGCTATACCATAATTTCAACATTTTTCTGCCTTTTCTGCTTGCAGTATTGTTTAATGTCCATAATATAAAATCTCTCTTGATATGAAAAAAAATTACTCCTCAGATCTCTTTTTTATATCATTATATACAAGCAATGAAAGTTAAAACTAAAAATGATAGTTAAAAGTCAGCAACAACTGATAAATTTTATTCACAAAATAGGTAGAACTTTAAGCAATTTAAGATCATTTCCGGATGGTCATAAATTATGGCAGTGTCCTTACCAACAATACCTTGCCACATAAACCCACTACAAATATATTCTACTTTTCATTCCTTTTTATTTTTCCACAAAACACTTCAAAAGAACACTTTGAAGAAACCCTGTAGTTTCTGGTTTAAAGTTCCACAAAGTGAAAATGGACCTGAGATAGTGTAAAAAATGTTAGTATTGGTACTGTTGATTGCATACAAATGTGTGAGATATATGTAGATCTAGATATACATATATAGAGATTTTTATTTTTTTTTCACTTCTGTATGAAAGCCTAGAAGAAAGAAGAAATGTAAGAAGCAAACTAATGTTTGTAGTTTTGTAATCACCTTTCTCTGCATGAGCTAATGTCATCATACAAGACAGGCTGTGTTAGTCTCTTTAGCCTGCAAATTTCTTGAGTTCCACAAGAAGTTGGAAACATCTTCTTTCCCAAATTTTGCTCTAGCTTATCTTTAGTCCTTAAGATATTTTTCTCACAGATTTTAAATAATAAAATTAAAACACATTTAAATGAGAGCTGCATCAGGCTCTTCGTTCCTTGATTTTGTGACATTGCATATAAGGAGTGTTCTGTGAGGCTTGTATTATTCTTTGGAGAAAATATGATTAAAAATATTTCAGTAGAGCCAGTAAAGATAAATACAAGAGTCATGAGGACAATAATGCAAGTTTGTAAGAAACGATGATGATTGTTTCATTGTGGGATATACAGAAATAATTTTCTATTAAAATAATTTTGTGACCAATACAAGAGGTAAACTTAAAAAACCATTAACAAAAGAACAAAAAAATTGTAAACAACTCCTTTTAAATAGAAGAATAAAACTATTTTTTACATCATTAAGGACAAAACCATTTTAAGTGGTTTTTTTTGCAGTTTTCCAGACACAGTGGCAACAACTGATATGTATACTTTCACCTTAGTGTTAGTAGTTGCTGTCCTTCTTGTTTATATTCATTATATTTTTCTTATTCCACGTACCTACTGAAACATTGGAGTATCTGTATGCTCGTGACTTACATCTGACATAGGCTCAGTGTGCCGATGGGAGACAAAAGTCTGTTTCTTATGTCTCACTGTGATTATTTTGATGATGGTTTAAAAAAAAAATGCTTTGGTCAATATGCTTCTTTAGGACATATATCTGCTAATTCTCCTTAAATAGTACTTAGCTTCTTTGACTTAAAATGTTTCAGCAGATCATAGGAGCAGAGTCTCAATATCAGTGCTTTAGCAATTCTGTTGGCAACTACATTGTCTTCTGTGTGTAGCTGCAATCATAAAATTATGACATTTTTCAAATAAAATACAGTGAGAGATTTTTGTGTAAAATAATAAATGCTGAAAGATTTTGTGAGTTTTTGTGAGTTTTTTTGTGTTTCAGACTGCACTTTGGGTAAGGTTCATTGCTAGATATCCTTGGTTAGCTGTTTCACAGATACTGCCAATCCCCAGCATCTGGCAGTGCCAAAGGATCTGTCTGTGGAAACTCTCCTAGAATCATAGAATATCCAAGCTGGAAAGGACCCATCAGTATCATCAAGTCCCAGTCCTGGCCCTGTGCAGGGCACCCCAAGGATCCTACCATGTGCCCTAGAGCATTGTCCAAACACTTCTTGAGCTCAGGCAGACTTAGTGCTGTGACCAATTCCCTGGGGAGTGGTCACTCAGAAACCTGTATCTTTGCTACTAAGTCTGGCTATTCATGACAGAATGAAAAGCTTAAAACATCCCACAAGTTATCTATAATCTCTCTCTAGACTATTTATGGGTCACTTTAGCTTTTGGCCTATGATAAGAAATGAGAAATCTATTATTTATTTTTTTCCCTTATAGAGTAATCCTCATTAAAAATACATGAGCTGAGCATTCGTAATGAAAAAAAAAAAAAAATTCAATATTATCTTTTACTTTCCTGAAAACTGGTTAATCAGTAGTCACAGTTGTGTAACTGCTTGTTTTTGGAGTTTGTCCACTTCCTCTAATTAATTTATTATTCATTTAAATATATGCTGGAATAGACATGATAGATAAAATGGAAATAAAAAGCTGTAATTTGTTCAGTCCCAGTATAAATAAATATTTGGCTTAGATAATTATAACACTAGAAGTGGTTTTGCTTCTGCTGATGATAAGAGAATTGGTGGTATTTTTCTGCCCTTTCAAATTTATTACAATTCATACATAAATGCACTGAGAAAAAAACCCAAAAATCAACTCTGGCTCATTTTTTCCACTGAAAGTATGAAAAATAACCACAATCAAAACAAAACAAAATGACTTTGTTCTAATCAAAACATCAAAGTTCAGGGTCATATTTTCTCAGAAAGTGAGGAATCACAAAGAACACAGGGTTATGTCTTTAGAAACAATAATATTCTGATTAAATAATCATTTTCATTAAGAAGCTTATTTAGAAGAGCAACCAGACTGACTTTTAGTGCCCCCAATGTATCATAACAGAGTTTCTTTCTCTCTACTCTAGGATTTCATAAGATCACCTTTTCTATTAGAGAGGAGTTTTTCTCAATGTCACTTCCTAACAGAATGTTAACAAACTGTAAATTATAAAAGATAGTTTATGATCTCCCACATAAATTACTATACAGAAGATTTATTACTTAATATAATTTCACTCTTTAGGCGAAGTGCTGCTTTCAATGTGCAAAAAAAAAAAAAAAAGAAAAAATAATCAATTTACTATGTTAGATCTGACCATAGCAGAAAATTTTTCATATGTGTGGCATAATAGGAAAACATATAAAATGGCAATCAAAACATTTATGCAAGATGAAATAATCTAATACAATAAAACTAGGTACTCAAACGTATTTCCTTGTCAAATCTTTTAGTGATTTATACTGTTCAATGAATTAAAGAGATTCAATATGTAGGTAGTCAATTTAACCCATATTTGAAGTATTAATATATTCTTGTCTTTTTTGACTGCAAACTATAAAAATTGTAATACATTATTGCAGTTTTGTATTTGTAAACCATTAAGTATGACAGTTTCAAATTTAGCACTAAGTAAAGGTATAGTCAATACTTATATAGACAAGTATTGCTTGTATTCCATAAAAATAGACACAGAAAGGATGAAAACAGAAAAATAATTAAAAAAAAACAAAACCATGATAATTTGGAAGGTTAATTAGATTCTGATGATCAAAAATACATATCTTTGAAAAGTTCTACTGAAAATGTTGTGGTGTCCTTGTATCTTGTGGATGTTGAACTTTTTGCTTCTTAATGAAATTTTGATCCTCTCTGTATTATATTTATTTGCTATTTTGTCATATTTACTACCTACACTTGGCAACTAATTCCTATTCACTGATATCCATTCCCCACCAAGCTAGCAATTTTCAGTTACATCATCTTTTCTCTCTATTTTTTATGGATGTAGATCTTCTCTGGAACAGTTATTATTTATTAATTTATGAAGTAGCCAAAGCAGAGCCCTGGTGCAACTATAAAGTAACATGCAAATATTAAGTACGTTATTAAAATATTTGTTTTAAACTTAGGCACAGACATACTGAAATAATGTAATGGAAGGAGCACACAATCATTTTGCAACATGCTAACAATACTAATAATAATTACTCAAGAATGCACTAATGTTTTATGAAAAAATTAATCAGACAGAGAGAAATATAATACATAGTCACAAAGGAGCAAATGGAGATTTGTGATATAGCTGTACAAATAGGAGTACAGAAAAATGTGTAAGTAGTAAGATCTATCAGATCAGATTGAAGGCTGTAGAAGAGCCAGGAGAGATGGCTGTTGGAACTAGAACTGACAAGTTGCCTAGTGAAACCAGGATAAGTTCTGCTCCCCAAAAAACACCAAATGTGTTAGGCCATATGAGATCATCACCCCTTATACTGAGGAGAGAGATGAGGAACATAAACCATGTTGATGGTTAGGGACAACCAGGAATGAAAGAAGGGGACCTCTTGAGTCCGGCTTCCCTCCTCAAACTGCTCTGAAATCTTGCCACCTCGACCTCAGCAACTTGGGCTAAAGACATCAGTGCTGACTGCACAGGATGAACACAGGAAAGGCAGAAAATGGATGATTAAGCAAGATACAAGACCCCCTCATACTGCAAGTGGACAACTTCCCATTTAAGCATGTGAGCATGAGCTTTTGCCTTTCATGTATGAGATATATTACTCTCATTCAGCTTGGCAATAAATCAAGCTGTTCTTATTACTTTAATGTGCTAAGATCCCTTTTATTATTACTGTCTGTATAAATTACAGTTTAGCATCTGGTTCAAATTCCTCACATTGCAACAGAGTTGGAGGAAATGTGTTAGGCGGCACAGGACTCTCTTGTAGAGAACATGAAGTCACTGGGTTTTTTTTGTAAAAGACCACAGATAACAAAACAGATATAACAGATCTCAGGATTTGTCATGATATTCCAAGGTTTTTACTGACCTTCCTTTAGTCACTCTGTAATTCCCCACAGTGTCTTGAGGGAGACAATTGGAAGAGTAAAAGTGAAATACCCATGGGCTGAGATGAAGGCAGTTTTACAAGGAGAGCAAAAGTTGCTTGTTCAAGCAAAGTAAAATAAGGAATTTCCTACTGTTCAGTTATTTTTCATTAAACGAGCCATCTGTGACTTCAGAATCAGAATTAAGAGTAGCAGAATATACACTTGATATGACAGCAAGGGCCTTGGAAACACAAAGAGAACACAACAGACCTCAAGGCTAGAAAAAGTTCAAAGTAGATATTTGGTGTTCATTGAAGTAGTGTAAACTTGGCAACTGTTTAATGCCTGTGTTAAATACATAAAGGGATTAAACCCCAGTTTTCCAAAACATGTAAAAGACCTGGTACTTTGTAAATTAGAATACAAGATGGTATGAGAGAGTAGTTAAGAACAAAGTGTAGAATGGATTAGAAAGCATATGAAAGTGATTCCAAGGTGATCTGTGATTTAGGATGAAATAATAGCATGGCAGTCCATTGTCTCCTGGGATTGATGCTAATGACTAACCATAATCACTCTTTCTCTTTCTTTCTTTCTTTCTTTCTTTCTTTCTTTCTTTCTTTCTTTCTTTCTTTCTTTCTTTCTTTCTTTCTTTCTTTCTTTCTTTCTTTCTTTCTCCTTCTTTCAACACAATCAGAATAGCATGAAATAACGTACATATGGGAGCAAAAAAAATAAACAGTTTTCTCACATTCCAATCCTACTTCAGTGTTCATCTCTACACAGGTTTTTTATCAGTCTTATGTTTTTGATTTCTTTTCAGAGACTATTGAGTATTTTAATGTCTCTGTGCATCATAAGAAAGACGGAACTGTTGAAATGATCAAGTTTTTTAGAAATATTGATATTCAAGTCCTCTACTTGGGCAAAAATTTCATAAAATCCCAACTGAATTCTGAAGTAAAATTTCCACAGATTGTTGCAATATTGTCAATTTCTGTTGCTCTTTGGACAATCACTATATAAAGAAGGTAACAAAGCATTGACTGAGTTCCGTATCTGTGCTTCTCTGAATTGAAAGGATAAAGAGATATGTAATCAATTAAGGATTAAATCCAAAGGAAAAAAAAATTCACAAAATGAAGCTCATATCAATTCATATTATACCCAGATACGTGATGTGTGAAACTAATGACAATATTACTAATAATGTTGCTACTAATAATAATGATATAGAACAAGGTAAGAATTGATGATATTTCTAGGGGACTTCTTGCTATTATGATGTTTTATCATGAAAAGCAAGCAAAAAACTATGTAAATATATCCTGAATGGTAGCCATGCAGCCTCTAAAAATAATTTTTAAATTGTCAAGGCTTCATCTGACCAAATGTTCACAGTATTTTTTATATTCTGGAAATACTAGCAAGTTTTCGGTTTTACACATTAATATTTCAAGACTGGAAGGTGTGGGGGGAGGAGTATGAAGAAGATGAAATTTAATGAGTAATATTTTGCTTCTCAAAATTCCATCCTGCTTTTTCCCGTACACCACAGTGCACTTTAAAAAGACAAGTACCATGAGTTGCTGATGGGATTTGCTGGCTTGCTCTCCTAGTTACTTTTTGAGAGAATTGTATCTAGGTTGAATAAAGTGTTGTTTCATGTGTAGATCAATCAAAAACGAATAGTCCTGTTGCAGCTTTGAGAGAGGTAAAGCAGAACCAAAATATAAAGAATTCATAGCACAGATTTTGTTTGAGAAAACTTTGATAGACCTGAAGCTATGAGCCCAACTCAACTATGCATGAAAAATATTTAAAATCTTCCTTAAATTAATTTTCTAACTCAAAAGATATGAAATAATTTAAAACTTACATTACTTAGTTCAAACCGAAAGTAGTCTTTTATGTTTTCTCTGAGTTATAACTAAAATGTAATACCCTTAATTCAAGCCAAAAATAAGATAAAAAAAAGAGGTTTTTTTTTTTTTCAACAAGAAAAATAATCTTCAAATTCAGCAAGAGAAGTATTTATCCAGTCATTCAACCCAGGTGGCAGATTAATAGAAGTGATGAATCAAAAAGTGGAATTAAAAAAAAAAAAAAAAGTAAACCAACCCAATTAATTGAGATTCAGACATTCATTGAGGCATTAATTGTGGCATTCTGGGCTTCTAAGCCTGTCTGCCCTCTGATCATCACACTCACACCAGTGAAAAAAAGAGCTTGGATAAAACTAAACAAGAACGGCAGTACTGGAATCAGAACCGACTCAAATGTGCAGCATGCCACAATCCAATACCTCATACCATTGGCCCTGTTTGGAAGATTCTTACTGGGGGTGAAAGCCAGAGTCATGGATTATATGGAGGGAAGGAGAGTCTGACATTGGTCAGTGGGTGGTGAGAAATTGTTCTGTGAATCACTTATTTTTTCCTTTTTAGTGTCATTTTAAGTGTCATTATTATTATTACCATTATTACTTTATTTTCAATTATTAAACTCTTTTTATTCAACATGCAAATTTTACTTTTATTCTTGTCTCGATTCCCCTAGGGTGGGGAGGGAGACAGGGAGGCTGGGTGAGTGCCAGCGTGGAGCTTGATTTCCAGCTGGACTTAAACCACAAAGCCTATCAAATCTATGTCTCTCTATTTTAGAGACAAGGATTTTTGNAATCTTCAAATTCAGCAAGAGAAGTATTTATCCAGTCATTCAACCCAGGTGGCAGATTAATAGAAGTGATGAATCAAAAAGTGGAATTAAAAAAAAAAAAAAAAGTAAACCAACCCAATTAATTGAGATTCAGACATTCATTGAGGCATTAATTGTGGCATTCTGGGCTTCTAAGCCTGTCTGCCCTCTGATCATCACACTCACACCAGTGAAAAAAAGAGCTTGGATAAAACTAAACAAGAACGGCAGTACTGGAATCAGAACCGACTCAAATGTGCAGCATGCCACAATCCAATACCTCATACCATTGGCCCTGTTTGGAAGATTCTTACTGGGGGTGAAAGCCAGAGTCATGGATTATATGGAGGGAAGGAGAGTCTGACATTGGTCAGTGGGTGGTGAGAAATTGTTCTGTGAATCACTTATTTTTTCCTTTTTAGTGTCATTTTAAGTGTCATTATTATTATTACCATTATTACTTTATTTTCAATTATTAAACTCTTTTTATTCAACATGCAAATTTTACTTTTATTCTTGTCTCGATTCCCCTAGGGTGGGGAGGGAGACAGGGAGGCTGGGTGAGTGCCAGCGTGGAGCTTGATTTCCAGCTGGACTTAAACCACAAAGCCTATCAAATCTATGTCTCTCTATTTTAGAGACAAGGATTTTTGAGGATGATATATTTTTCTTTACTTATAGATTCTTTGATTTATAAGAAACTGTCAAAATTCATTCAAGATTTAGCTTTACTTATAGAGACAAACATAATATGGGACAGACAATATCTCCATCTTAGGCTGAACACTTATTAAGAACTATGAAATAGCTTGCATCTGAAATATCTTTGTATGAAATAATTTTCTTTGCTTCTCTATGTCAGTTTCTAAGAAAATTTCTCTGAAAATAAGCTTTCATCCTTTAAGATTTTTTTATAAATTACATTTTAATAAAGTAGCCATAAACCAGGAATGTTATAAAAATGCACATTATAAGAGTGGGCAAAATATAGCCAGAAAGATCACTGTTCACAATGCTTCTCTTTTTTCTTTTATTTTTTTATTATGACAGAAATTATAGTAAAATTGTTTGGTGATTAATAAACCACTCCCTAAAGTCTTTGTTGAAATGAGAAGTGAAGGTAATTAAGGATTATGTCCTCTGAAGACAGCACTGACAGCAAAAAATCCATTAACAGAATATAAAAGGACTAACAACTAATGCTTTTTTTTTCATGTGTTTGGAGGCTATGAAGAAAGTTGAAAGTATTGATTACCATTAAGTGAAATCATGCCTGATTTTTTTTTAACCTTGTAATTATTTTTTTCAGTAAACTGTGGCTGGATCTATAGATACAATTTAAATGAAGCTTCATCTATAACTCATTGCTAAACTTCTCTGTAACCTTTTGATCAATTAAGATATTCTAAATTCCCCAGTATAGCCACACAGTTTTGGAATTTTTTAGCTTTTATGCAAACAGAAGTCATACTAAATAGTTGAAATTCATATTGGTAGTTCAAAACAAATCGTGTGTTTAATGCAAATTTCTGACATTCTGTATGAAGTCATGTTGTTTTTCGGTCAGAATATGTCACATTGTGTCATGTCACACACTGTCCTGAATGGTACTACTGTAACGGGCCATGACAAACCAATAAGACACACATAAAGAGAAATGAAGTATTTTTAAGACTATTTTGCAACCACTGGAATCACAAGTATCCAGTTTGAATATTACACTTCAAACAGATGAGTGTAATTTTAGCCACATTTGTATCTAACTATCAAGTTAAATCTCCTTTCTTTATACAGAATTATCCTTCACGTACATGCAGGTATAGGTATATAAATACACATGTATGTATATAAGTTTTGGTCTGTGTAACTTGTTATATGTAGCATTTTGAACCTAAGTGTAGTAGCAAGGTGTCTCCACTCTGTCACTGTGTCAGTGTTAAAAAACACAGCTAATGAGCTAATTCTAATGGGGAGAGTTATGTCCATAGCAGACCTTCTGTGTGATGGTGTATCTAATCCCATGCTTGGAGTACTGTCCTGTGGTCTTCATACCCCTTTATTTCTTTTTAGGGACAAGGACAAAAGGACTTGTTTAAAAGCATCCTTTCAGCCTCAAGTAAGTGACAGTTACTATACTGTTCTACCCTACAGGGAATATTTTAAAGAGAATGACTGTCACATTCATGATAACTTAGCAAAAAAGACTGGTCAGGAGTTTTGATCAGCCTGTAACCAGTGTTTTACTGGTGTTAGCTGACATGACATAAGAAAAGATTTTTTTTAAGATAAATTTTCATGGGTGTTCAATGAAATATTGCTTCAGAAAAAATAATAAAGACTATGAAAGACTTAAAAAATTTAGATTCTCTCAAGAGTATACATCACAGGTGGTAGTTTTTGATTTGCCTCTTCTCAAGTGTCACGATTTCAAACCCTAACAAGAAGAAAATATTTTCTTATAACATTGTCAGAAGCCAGCACATTAGCTATGTCCAAGTCAATTAGTTCTTTCCCAGACAAGTTTGCTTTAGAAGGAAGTATCTGAAAGCCTTGGAGACATGAAAAACTGTATCTGTCCACCTCAGGGTCCCTGATTGCTTTTGCGTTTTATATATTTAGTATAATAGGCATATTCAATGGAATCCCATAATTATTTTTAATTAATTACCGTATAATTTATTTATCAAATTCAAATCTGCTATCATCTTGGCTCTTTTAATTGTTTGTAAAGACTCTTTTCACAGAAAAGAACAGAATTTCTAAATGTTAGGCACTAACAGTTATACAAATTATAGTAAATATTGTTTGGATTGAGTGCACCAGCATCAAGCTGATGGATGTCACCCAGTTTAGTGTTATGGATACAACTCTACACTTTAAACAATGAGGGAAGTGAGGCACTAGAACAAGTTGCCCAGAGCAGTGATGGATGCCCCATTCCTTCAAGTGTTCCAGGCCAAGCTGTACAGGGGCCTGATCAACTTGGTCTAGTGGAAGATGCTTCTGCCCATGGCAGGGAGGGTTAGAACTAGATGGTCTTTAGGATCTTCTTTACTTTTGTTCTCTTTTCAAGTTATACTCCATATATAAATACATAGATGAGATCAGAAATTAATTATGATCCTAGATTTAAAGCCATAATTTTTCTGTTGGCATATATTTAGTGATCTATTAGTTCTTGATCTTGCAAGTCAGAAATCTTGACTTTCACTGGTAAAGAACAGCTTTTAGTCAAAAAAATATAAATAACTGATAACATTGTACTACCACTGGGCAAATGTATTCTTAGAGGCAAACACTGACTAATGTAATTCACACTGTCTAGGGAATCAAGCACATACTGATTCTTGAGTCAGAATTTGCCAGCGTAAAATTCATGATTTTCATCACACCAGCATCATGCCTTTTGCTTCAGTGCCCATAAGAAGGCCTCTGGGACTTGCTAACCTTTATGAGAAAAGTCTTTTATAACTTATTACCTGTTCTAGAGGGCTTTTTTTAGCTTCCTGTAAAATTTAATAGAGGATAGAAGTGCTATAAAATTCTACAGGAGACATGACACCTAATATGAGAATGACAGTTCTCATTCAGTTCCCTAGATATAACTTCTACAGTATTCCTTCCCTATATCACAGAATCACAGGATAAATTAGGTTATAAAAGACCTCTGATATCACTGGGTTCAACCTATGACCAAACACCTCCTTGCCAACTAGGCCATGGCACTAAATGTCACATCCACTCTTCCCTTAAACCCCTCCAGGGACACAACTCATTCCACAATAAAGTGTGATTTCCAACTCATTTATGTTTTGTCCTTTTCAGTTTTGTTAATTTTTTATATGGCTGGTTTATACATAATATCTCATATTTTCTTCAAGCATATAGATAATTATTATAATATATGCTTCTTAATGCTTTTGATTCCTAAAAAAACCCACCATACTTATAGATACCTTTAAAGAAACAATATATAGATATTCCACATTTTTTAGGTTCAGTCATTTTTGTACATTGCTTTCTACTAAAATTTTTAGTGAAAAATTAAACTCCCTCAGCTGGTTATCAGTATTCACTCTTTTTTTAGCATAGACTTAATAAGCTGATTCTGCACTTTTTAAAGATAATGTTTTGGAATGGGAAACCATTTTATTGAAAACCCATTGTTCTAAGTTGTTATGGAAAAATTCAATTGATCTCCATTCAAATAAGTCAGACAGATGTCTGTACATTGTCAAGTACAGCCATGCAAAGACACGTTTGTAAGAGAATCCATGCTCTTCTCGTGTGCACCTGCCGAAGACAGATGTATTTGCTAGCATAAAATCAGGATAATTAGGGAAAAAATGGCAACAATCTGTTTTTAAAATGTTTTAACAGGTTTGAACTGCATTTCTTTTCAAGGCAAAAGTTAAAGGTGAAAATGTGCGTATGTTTTCCCATAAATATTCACCAATTATTTTTGTAAATGGCATTTTATATTATAAAAAGATTGCCATTTCGTATAGAATCATAATTCAAATTAAATTAAGATATGCATGCTGTGGGACATACAGGCTAATCGTGTCAAGGTCATTCTGTGTAAAGCTGGAGCATGGGATCTCAAAGGGACTACATTTCCTTTGGGGCAGGTATTTTCTGAAGTGCACCCCCTAAATCTTGATTCCCAATGCACATCCTATTTAGACCAAGACTGCATAACCCAGGTAGTTAGAGATGATGTTATACTAGGTACTTAATTTTTTTTTCAAAATAAACTCAGAATACAAAAATATCTGTAGTTCTTTGCAGTAGCAGTAAGTTTAGGGAATTGTTTATAAGTACATTGGCCCTGAACCTCAAGTCTGTCATTAATGATGAAAGACTAGAAAGGGAGATTTCTGCAGTTTGTCCGATAAGCTTGGCAGTAAAGCCCAGAGTTCCTTCACTTAAACAATATGAGGAACACAAGCTGTTTTGTTTTTTTTTTGAATAGCCCATCTTTTGACCAAAATTCCAGACCATGGAGATACAGAAAAGAAGATGCAAAGAACCAAGTTCAGGACAGATATTAAAGCTTATCCATTTTAACATTAACCACACTAATCTGACTGACAAAAATGAGATCAAAGAAAGAGTAGTGTCTTTAAGACTGTTTTTAGAGATGTTTATTAGGATTAAAGTGTTTGGGTAAGCCAAAATTTTTTATTTTCTTTAAAAGCTACTTCCATTTTACTTCAAAAGCCGTGTCCTATCAATACTTAAGGGTTCAAAAGATAGTTGGAGAGAGAATTCTTGCGGGTATATGTAGTGAGAAGACAAGGGGCAAGTTTTACATTGAAAAAGGATAAACTTAGATTGCACATAAGGAATAAATTTTTATAGTGAGGGACAGAGGCACAGGAACAGAGATGCTGTGGATGCCCCATCCCTGGAAGCACTCAAGGCCAGGTTGGATGGTGCCCTGAGTAAACTGACCTAGTGGAAGGTGTCCCTGGCCACTACAAGGGGGCTGGTACTTGATGATTATCGAGGTCCTTTCCAATGCAAACCATTCTATGATTCTATGTGTCTCTTATGGAATGGTGAGAAAATATTTTGAGTCTCTTATGTGAAAGATTCAGAGTACAAAGTTCAATAACTAATGTGATTTACATTTTTATAACTTATCCTCCTAATAAGACCCATCATACTGCATAACATACGCACTTCCTCACTTATTTCACCATGGAGTTGCACAGATACATGGCTGGAAAATCAGAAGTAGCATTACAGACCACAACACTAAAAGGTTAAAGTTCCCCTTTCCAGCTAAAGTAAGTGGAAGTTATTATTAAACTCTATCATTTTTATTTTTCTAATGGCCAAGAAAAATGGAAGTACAATAATCAAAGCTTAGTTACAAAAGGAGATATTCCCAAAAGGTATCAAGGCTGAGAATATAGACAGCAAATATGCTTAGGTAAATTAAACAAAAAAAATTAAAATAAAACAAAATAATCCCCAAAGAAACAAATCCCTTTCACATAGAATAATGTGTATTTCAATTGTGCTTTTTCCTATATGTTGTACAGAAAACGTAACATGACAAAAGTTTGTATGGTGGCAATAATCTTTTAATGACTATTAAAATTTTATTTTATTTAAAGCAGCTATGCAGTCCTGTAAACTTAAATTTCATTTATATAAAACATCAAACGATGAATGCAGAATTTTTATACAATCTGATCCTGAAGATACCCTAAATAATCTGTAATGTCATGAATAAGATCCTTACTGGGATAAAACTCAAACCACACCTCTCTACATTAAATAGAAAAAAAAAATTCTTCCTAAAAGCAGAATTATTAAAAGGAGTAAGTAGTAGGCAGATTGTGAAATGACTATAAGACCACACAGATGTACAGATGTATAACTGGAGTACTAAATTTTCTGAGCAGAGTTTCTGGAGCCATTTTGTTGGATTTGAGTCAGAAAGAGCCATTTCAGTGCATTCATGAGACAGGAAGAGAAATCTCCATCAACCCAAAGGCTAGCAGAAAATTTTCTTCAGGGAAAACGTGTCCACTTCTCATGTATCCCATTTTAGTATTTAGTTTAATTCACATCATGTATTTGGCTTCTATCTGTGTTTTTCTTTCCCAGCATAATTTTTGCAACAGATTTGCCCTGAAGCATTAACTACCCTTGATAGTTTTCTCTCTTACTGTGTGATTACTTGCTTAGCATAATGACTTTTCTGCTTTTTTAAATTAGTATGGTGTCACAGGAACTACTGTCAAAAAAGTTGACTTTAATGCAATATGATAATATCAGTACTGGTAAGAACATATAGAATGTTAATGTAACTACATTTCAGGTGTCCTGAGTAACCTTTCAGAATTTCTGTGCTTTATTTTGGACAGTAAATTTTGACAAGGCATTAAAAAAATTCAGATCTCTAATATGAATATAGCAAAACATAGCTGAACATAATTTCCCAACAGAACAATATAATCTCTTTAGAACAAATGGCACAAACCCCCCCCCAATAGTTCATTTAAAAAATGCTGATTTTATCTATGTTCTTCTGATGGTAACCTGACTTATTGTGATATCAAATTATGATTATCTTCACTCATAAACTGTATATTAATATACATTATATTTCAACAACATAATTTCCCCTGTATTCTTTGTTATGCTTATATTATAAATTATGCATAGTGTTATAAATTTTAAAACTAGGATTAATTTATAATATCAGAATACATTTTTTCAAGAAACTCCTGAGATTAGGTAATTTCTTTTATTTATTTGCAAATTCTTAAGATTTTACTTTTATCTCAAATACATGATGTATTAGTTTTATTAACTGGAATTTAAAGTGACCTAAATTTAAATTGCTGACCATTTATTATGTGACTTTGTAGCACAATAATATCGAACATTGCATACCACTTTAAAAATCTGTTTGATTTTATTAATGTGCTAAAACCCTGAAAGAACTTTGGAGCATGGATAATTTTTGAATCAATAACTACATTTAACAGTAAAGAAGTTTTAGGTTTTTACTATTCTGGGCAGTGAAAATTTTAAGCAACATTACAGAAAAAATAAACCGATATAATACTTATATTCTTTTCTTTCCTATCGATTCATGTTAAAAATAATGCAGTGAGGAAGCTACTAAAGGACAGAAAGACAGTCTTTACTTTAAAAACACTGAGCAGTTAAATTGTATAATCCCACTTAATGTTTTGAGTAAATCTCCATATAAATTAGGGATTAAGTGAGAAACAAATGAATTTATGAATACTTATTATTTTCTTTTCAGTAGCAAATATTTCCTCAACATATGCTACACAAATACAGAAAGAGTGCTTCTCATAAACAAGCCATTGAAATTCTGTTCTTTTGCATAATAGAGCTGGATTAGTTCTGTTCTGCTTAGTCTTCAGGCCCAGGGAAATGCAAATGTACATGTGGGTGTCTAGCTCAAAAACTATACTAAACTGTATTTAAGAGGTCATATAAATGTTAAAATTTCATCAGCTTTCACCATTTAATACCACATTATGCATATAAATGCTGATATTCTCACGTTTTTACTCATATCAGAAAGAATCCAAACACATTTGTATACATTAATCACAATATTTCAGTGTTAAACTGGTTAATGTAGTTCAACATTATTGAAATTACCACTCAATTTCAAAACCAGGGAATGATATATATATATATCATAATTATAAGGCCTTGAAAGAAGTTTGTAACAGCCTATGATCCTGAAGAAAAAAAAATCCACTCCGAAAATAACTATCCAGGACAAGGGTTTTACACTTACTAAGGATAATGAAGTTCTCAGTATATACTATCTACTTTATTAATTATGGAAAATTTTATGGGTTTTTTTCCAAAAGTCTATTAAACAGGAATATAATTAAAATATAATAGCTGAGAACAAATGTAAATGTTTCTGGAAGCATGATATTAATAACTCTGCCATAAATTAACAATTATGTGGAATATATTGGTATATTTTCACACAGCACAGCTTTGCCACCATGTTTCATTTCTGATCTACACAATCACTTCTATTCAGCACTTGTGTCTCAGCCAATTAAAGAATGGTAACTGCGTCGTATTTGTGAACAGATTCAAATAGTTATTTCAGATATTAAGCAACTATTCTCTAGCTTTAAATTATTTAAAGTCTTGACCCAGGATTTCTGAAGTAATCACAATATTCTTGGGGTTTTTGTCTCTCTTTTTGTCAGCAAAAAAATGGAGCTAGTTGAATGCTGTTTGTTATATTTTTCTTCTCTCTGGATGGTTTATAAAAATACATTCCTGTATTTTCCTTATCATACTTTCTGCTAACTAATTTGAATATTTCTCTTTAATTTTTTATTATATAAATCCTAGTGAAGAATTATGGGTGCTTTAAGGCTTTTATACACCTCATAAAAATCCTTCAATTATTTTTCACAGTGTAACATCCAGAAATCTCCAGCACACCCTGCGGCTGGATCTGCATTTCAGTACATCCTGCTCTAGGCAGATTGGACTTGTTGGCCTCATTTCATTTGCAAGGAAAATATGCTTCAGTTATCTCCACGAAGAGACCTGCTAGAACATATTTTTTTTATTTCCTCCCTCTGGAAGGAAATTTGCATGTGCAGTGGAGTGGTGAGCTAGCACAGTTCCCCACAACATGGAGCTGAGACTGAAACAAAATACACTTTGTGCCAGAAATGAAAGATGGAGTGCAGGGCATCCTCACCTCATAGGCATAGCCTTTTACTCCATAATATATATTGAATAGTTAGTTGCATGTCATCATCCTGCCACATTTTTTCATGTCTCATCCTCATGGATTACAACATTACTAATAAATTAATTTAAATAATATTTTTATAATTAATAAATTGATTTAAATAAAAAATTAATAATAAAATAATTACCCCGGGTCATGAGGTAAAAGGACACAAAATGATAAAACTCACAAAATCCCCAAAAGAGATTAAGATAAGTATTCATAAAATTGAATTATCTTATTTTTCAAAACATGTTAATATCTAGAATGATTCACCTCTGTTCTATCCTGATGCTCAAATAATGATTTGGAATTTTCTGATAGAAAAACAACTGTTGCAGACTAAATTGTTCAAAAGATCATTGCAGCAGTTTAACAGTGTAGATAATTGAATTCCAGTGCCAGGAAACTTTCCCTGTTTATATATAATTTTGCAATAGAAGCATAACTACTGCCTGTTTTTATATGTAGTATAATACGGAATGCTGAGCTCAGAAATAGGTGGAAAATAAGATACATAACTTACCATTCAGCCCC
>VYXF01012564.1:81436-101257 GCA_013397295.1 Polioptila caerulea
CATCCATATATTAGTATAATTCAAGTAATTGGCAATTCAGCTAAGACATTGCAGACCTTCAACAATTAACTGTTGAAATAATTAATCTATGAGGAATTTATAAATATTTTCACCTAATGTGGACACAGAGAGCTTAGAGCTCATTTACTTGTGGACAACTACCTATTTTAGTAATTTAGCTAATCGATTGCTGTGGTAGTTAGGATAAGTTAGGCTTAGTTAACATAACTGTTACAATAAATCAATGAAATTTATCAGCTGTTTCTATAAGTAGTCAGTAGATGATCAGCCTCTAGTTATGAATGACAGAATGAACCTTGAATATAGGAAATGGACAGCTACACTATACAAGCTGATCATCAAAAATGGCAGCAGGTCCAGAATAATTTTCTTTTGGCCTCCAAAACAGCAACACCAAGTCAGACACCACCACCTCCTGTTCTTTTGCTCTGTACCAGTGTAAAAATCTAACTCCATTTTCTGTATTGCCAGACATTGAAGCCTTGAAGGAAGAAAGCAGTTTTCTCCTTAGATTTCGCACACCTTAATTCCTCTACCCCAGGACAAACTAACCTCTACATGTTTTCTATTCTGTATTTATGCAGTTCATCTTCTAGTTGAACTTATACAAAAATAGAAACAAATCAATGAGCAATCGGATTGGAGATTCCTGTCTCAGAAAGGTGAACTGGGAATCATCTGATTTTGTCTGGGACAGAGTTAATTTTCTTGGTTTCTGATACAGTGCTGTGGTTTTGGATGTCATATGAGAATAATGTTGATAGTACAATGTTTTAGTTATTACTGAGCAATGCTTACCCTATGCTGAGGATTTTCTTTCTCCCGAGGTCTGGCAGTGAGGAGTTACACAGGACGAAGGGTCGGAGCGCAGCCTGGACATCTGACCTGAAATGGCCAAAGAGATATTTCATGCTACAGAAAGCCTCAGTATACAAACTGGGGAGAGCTGGTTATGAGAAAGGAGACAGAATACATTTCTACAGCCTTTTAAAATAATATGCAAAAACTGTCTCATTATATTACCTGAAAACTCATATGTGGTTGATTAACTATGACAAACTCTCCACTCAACTTTTTCAACAATGGATCTAACTTATGCTTAAAAGACTTGAAATATATTCCCACAAAAATTCTTTCTTGCCAACTATGTAATTAAACAACTTCTCAGACTGTTAGTNAATAATGTTGATAGTACAATGTTTTAGTTATTACTGAGCAGTGCTTACCCTATGCTGAGGATTTTCTTTCTCCCTAGGTCTGGCAGTGAGGAGTTACACAGGACGAAGGGTAGGAGCGCAGCCTGGACAGCTGACCTGAACTGGCCAAAGAGATATTTCATGCTACGGAAAGCCTTGCTCAGTATACAAACTGGGGAGAGCTGGTTATGAGAAAGGAGACAGAATACATTTCTACAGCCTTTTAAAATAATATGCAAAAACTGTCTCATTATATTACCTGAAAACTCATATGTGGTTGATTAACTATGACAAACTCTCCACTCAACTTTTTCAACAATGGATCTAACTTATGCTTAAAAGACTTGAAATATATTCCCACAAAAATTCTTTCTTGCCAACTATGTAATTAAACAACTTCTCAGACTGTTAGTTTTGTGAAGAAACTTGTTCTTGGATCCTATTTTTAGTGAATTGTCACTCCAGTATGTCCAGCTTCCTCAGTGTAAAGCTCTGCTTTTGTCCACTTAGTCTGTGTAAGAATCATTCAAAATTTTTCTAAAATTTACAGTCAAAAATTTTAAAGCTTTTTCAACCTAACCTTTTTCAACTACTCTGATTTTGGAAGTTAAACTTTGCATCTTAATACTGTACTGTTTGATAATTCATGGGAGAATTTCAAGTTGACTTCTGGAAGATTTTTTATTTTGGAGAGAAAATAAAGAAAGAGAGTGATCTTGTAGAACATGGAATTAGGGATTAAATCCCTTTTAATATTTTAATAACCTAACATAAAAAAATGCATGTTGCCCCATTATTCTGAAAGACAGATAATTAGAAATAATTCTAAAAAAGTAGTTTGAAATCATACAAATAAACTGCTAATTATCTGTGTAAAAAAAAAAAAAAAAAAAGGTCTATGTAATCTTATTACTATTCAGTAAAGTTTCCACTGAGGGAAAGATAATGGTATACACTACTGTAAGAAATTACATCTGATCCAATGAGCCTGAACTTCTGTTGTATAGAAACTTAATTCCGTTGCACAATGTTATGCAGAAATAAGGGAAAATATGGAGGAAATCAGGTGTTTCATCCCACAGAGCTCCTTCCACTAGAGGGAGATGAAACTGCATGTGAATATCAGAGACTTGTGATCATATTAAAATGCTTTATTTAATAATTTACTGCTACTTTCCCTGCTCTACTTTGGAATTCACAATGGCCTAGATCTTTAATGTCCAAATACTAACTCCTGATGGTATTTTTGTTAAGGTTTTCACCCTTTAACAAATATTTTGCCTCTTACTAGGCAGTACATAACATACAGAAAACAGTCAATATTTATGTATATAATCAACATATATATATATATATATAGTCAATATTGTGGAACTTCAATGACATTACATCAAGCAGTAACACCAAATACTTTTTCTTGTTTAAAATCCTTCATGTTCATGATTCTTATAAACACAGACAGATTTTTTAAGAAAGTATTAAGTTTTTACCAATACATAAGTCACTTAAGTCACATAAGAGTTCAGGTTATCCACCATATAGCCACTTCTACACATTCATTTGTGTGAAAGTACATAAGAGTTTTATTGCACAGATTTGTAACTATTTAGAGTATCTATGAATGTTATAGAGTACTGGATTTTTGACTTCTTAGTTTGTTTTCTAAAAGAATATACTAGCTCTAAATGACAGACTATCTTTGTAGACAGAGAGGAAACATTATAACCTTGTTTCTCACCTGAAATTTTTTTGTCCGTCTATGGCTACTTTTACAAGTAGCCAAAGGTGGATCTAGTAAATAGGCTTGTAAAATATTCCATCTTCCCCCTCTATCCCTTTTCTTCTTCTTCCTCTTGGATTTTGCTGCTGGTGATGACACCATATGGTCTGGGATATCCCTTTGGTCAGTTTGGGTCAGCTGTTCCAGCTGTGTCCCTTTCCAGCTTGTGGTGCTCCAGCCTTCCAGCTGCTGGGGTGAGGTGAGGAGCAGAGAAGACCTTGACTCTGTGTAAGCACTACTCATAAGCACTACTCAGCAATCTTGAAAACATCTGTTTTCAACACTGTTGCCAGCACAAGCTCAAACCACAGCACCATAAAAGCTGCTATGAAAAAACTTAACAGTATGGCAGCCCAAACTGGTTCAATCTTTGCCCTTTATTCCATACTTATTCTTTCATGCTTAGGTCCTACACTATCTAAAACACCCCCATTAGGCACCACTCCCTTCTTGTCCTTGATGTATTTGCAGAGATATCATTCCCTTAGTCTGCATCCTGGGTGTTCACTCAGCCCGTGCCCCTGGACTCCATCTGTTTTGGTGGTCACTCAGGACAGAAGAGGAGCTACTGGGCTCCAAAACCAGCTCAGCTCAGCTCACCACTGCACTTGCATTGTCTGTCCATCTACAGCACTATCTGTAGGATAAGTAAAAAGAATTGCACTCATAATTTACTTCTTTTAAATACTTCTTAAAATAAAAGGAAAATTCTTTTTATTTCCTTAAATACTCTAAGTTCGACAACTTATAAACTGCAAGTGTTTATGACCTGCAGTTTTTTAAAAAGTTTTTTTTTTTTTGTTTTTGTTCTGTATTTAATGACTTTAAGGAAACAAAGTAATTTGTTTCTTCATAAAAATGTATGTTACAGGAAATATTGCCAAGTCTTAAAAGCAGTTCTATTCATATAGCTTCCTGCATAGACAACTGATTTAAGAAAAGGGTAATTTTCGAAAGACATTAAAAAAAATCTTGATCATAGTAGGGAATAAATATTTTAAACTTCTATTCTGAAAATACATAGACTGTAGGTTGCTGTAAGTATCCACTCATGGGCACTTGAAACAGAAGACATATAGATTTTAATCAAGCTTCTTGACTTTTGAGAAACACTTAAATCCTTTTTTTTCTTTCCTTGTAATCAGTGTTCATCATCAAAATTGAATTCATTATACTATTTCATTGCTAATCTTGGCAGCAGCATTTAATTCCTGATATTCATTAATTCTTCAATCAATATGTTTTATTCACACAGACATTTAATTATTGGATATCTGATAGCTTGGACATGTTTGTGCCTATTTGTCTGTGAGTACATGTCGGTGTGTATAAAGTGCACATATTAGGATTATGTAATATAAAAATAACAATGGGAGTAATTTTTACAAATATCAGCCAGAAGGTCAAGCTTCAAAAATCGTTCCCAGAGGAGATTAAAGTATAGTAGGCTTTGACTACCTCTGGGAAACACTAAAACCTTCCTATTTTGAAGAAGTTGTTTCACTCTAATCAGAGCAACAGTCACAGCCTACAGATTACTGATTACCCCCAAATGTTCAAAACTGCAGATCAATCTATTTATAGGCTTTAAAAAAAAAAGACAAAAATCCAAACCCACAGCGTGACCATGACATTAACACATGTACATTTTCTGAAAACAGAGTACATCCTCATCTTGAGAATCCACTTAGGACCTGGAAGTCACCAGATTTATTACATAGGAGGAGCAAGTATTGAGTAGCAGAAAAAGCAAAATAAACATAAACAAGCAGATAGCCTTGCCTTTGGAGCTGGATCACTCATGTGTAAATTAAGCACATACATAAATGGGAGTTTTCAGGTCTAAGGCCCTAGGCTACCATTTGTGATGTCTTATTTACAAGAAAATTATTTTCTTCATTGTGCCAATTACTTTTAGCTCAATTTACAGCTTCCAAGCAGATCATTAGCCAAATAGCAATTACCTTGGGCAAAGAACACCTTTTAACAATGCCCAAATTATTTGGCTCATGGAAGCAGTGTTACTTGTGAAATTAAACTGCAGCTAAAAAGGAGAGTTTTAACAACAGACTCACAATTCTAAATAATTTCAAACGCAATTTTTTTCAAGAGTAATATTTAGTTCCAGGCATGTTATAATTTCAGTATTAGCAAAATGAGATTTACATTAGTATTGAATCATTTGTTTTGGAAAGATCTGCTGTCCTGTAAACTGAATGTACCAGCTGCTGGCTACCTGCAATTTTGTTTTAATAAGATCATTAATTATAAAACAAGGCAAGTGCTAAAAATTCATAATCTTAAACTAAAAAAGGAAAAATCAATAGAACTGCTGAATATACCCCTGCCACATTCATCTAAATTTATGAATGTTATGTCATTCAAATTTGGGCGATTATTACATAAAATAATGCTACAAGTCCAAATAACCACAAATTCTACTGAAGAATAAGTAGAAAAATTTAAAGTGTAAGCTTATAAATTAATGTATAACTTGCAGAGGAAAAGAAATTTTTCTATTTTCCTTATTAAGACTAATGCAAAATCTTTTTGCATTAAAGCTACAGATACTTTACTGCTGAATACAGCAAAGACTAAAATTAAACTTTTTATAAATAGAGCCAGGAGTAAAATATGACAACATTTTGTTCCTTTGTTTTATTATGCAAGCATATCAAAGAATGTGAATTTGTTTTTAAGGAGGCACCATCGGTAGACCTTCCAAACCAGTGACCTCAGGGCCCGTAGGAGGAATGAAAAAGCAATTCCCTTTGATCTAGGAAAACCGATGTTAAGGAAACTCATAAACTGGTCGTCTGTTAATTCAAAATTAAGAGGAAAAGCCACACTCTAGCATGTACCTCAGTCCCTTGGGTTCTTAGGGAGAGATTGAGGCAAATAAATTCCTAAACCTCATTTTTACTAGGCTATTCTGGAAGCCAGAAATATGTCCCTTCTAAAATTATTATCAGCCTGTCCCTCTGAGTAGTTCCTGACCCTTCTGCCCTGGCAGATTATGAGATGAGATTATGAAGTGGCACCCTCAAGCAGGGGGAACAAGAATATGCATTCTCCTGAGGACTTGTCTGCCTGCAATGCTTTAAGCACAAGGCAGTAACAGCAGCCTCTGCCCACCCCATCCCTTCAGGCCTTAGGAGGGAGCGCGTGTCTCACAGAGAGGGAAGGAGGGAGGATGTGAATCATGGGAAGAGAGACTTCGATGGTGGTACATTGAGTCTCAGATTTCATTTATTCCTATCTGAGGGAAATGGCATTTAGGATTTCCCATAATGATGCTTTGAATAAATTTCTTCAACACTGTGTAATTATCACACATAATATTTAAAATTGGAGTAGAATCTGAATAACAAAATAGTATCAGAATAGGGTTTCTTGTTTCTTTTTTTGTTCTATTGATTTCCAAAAGGTTAAACATTCAAACTTGTTTAATAATTAATGATTAAAATACCAGTCAATATTTTATTTTGTGTCTTATCTTGCATTTATTAGTTCACACAAAGGAAAATAGCTCATACTTGTTCTTGGTTATTCTGATGGCTCTGACGTCAGCAGACCTTTGTAAAAAAAAGAAAAAAAAATCTCTACTTTTTTTTTTTTTTTTTTTTTTTTTTCAACTTGGACAAACAAATAGCCGTCAAAATTTGAATGAAAATGCATACATGTTCTGAAGTGGTTCTTATTTTGAGCAGTTACATTTGGCAAGTTCCAATGGAATGAAAACATGACATGACTGAAAAGATATTTAATCACTATTGAATGATAGATTTATTAAAGAAAGTCTAGAATGATACTTTTCAAATGAACACTTTTTGTCCCTACAGATCTTTTTTTTAAGATTTGTAACCAATAGAATCTTTTGGCATAAAGTTTATGATATTCTTAATAAGGTAATTGAAATTATTAGTGGGATAAATAAATTAATGGTGTGTGAATTCTCTTGTCAATAATAAAATTTGGACAGCAAAATTTAGATTCTATACCCTGAATGTATCTTTTTGCTCAGTTTAGTTCAATTCAGTAAGTATAGAACTCATGGGGAATATCACTACTGAATTAACCAGTCTTTTTATTTTAAAAAATGGCTATATATGAATAATCACGTTTTAAGCAGTGCTTTTGATTCTTCCTCAGTGCTTTTCACAAGTGCTTTTCACTACTGTCTACCTATAATACCAGAATTAAAATATGACGAACTAAAAAAAAAAAAAAGTAAAATCAATGACACACTGTTACATTCCCTTTATTTAATTTTTTTTGTTTAATCAGTTGAAATTAAGTATCAAAAGAGTACAGCAGGCTTTGTACCTAGTAAAGAAATCATATGAGAAAAAAATATGGAGACACAAATTCTAAATTGATATTTTGATAAAAATAACACTTGTTGCATTGAAGATCTGTCTGCTGACTCACTTTATTATTTTAAACAGTATCACAGTGCAGTATTTTCATTAAAAACTGTGTTCTGGACAACACTGGGTTTTTGAACTTGCTTGAGAGTTATTGTCAGAAATCTTTATGACCCCAGCTGCACTAACCATCTGCCAATATTATAATCAGGGATAGCTTGCTGCAGCACAAGCATGGGAATTCCACATTGCTTGCAGAAAACCAGCAAGAGTGGGGAGTTGCCAAGTCATCTAGAACAAATGATTACTGGCACCCTGCCTAGGGATGGTAGTTTGTGTTCTGCTGAGATTGAACAACCAGTTATTTCTTCCCATTTCCCCTTCTACCCATCATGATTTTTATCTTATCCATCCTTACCTGGTCCTTTAAAATATATTCTACATATATGTATTCTACATATTTTCACTTTTTTAAAAAAAATTATATGCTTCAGGTGTTAGATCACAAAGTTATAAATCTTCCTTTCTGATCCATGCAAGCATGATGCAGCACTTTACTCTTGCTGTCTTCTTTTATTCTCTGAGAACTTTTGTGAAAAATTCACCTCAGAATATGTTGAAGGAAAGGATTTGAAGCATGATTCTAAGAGCAAAAATGGTATAGTAGTATTTTGTTTCTCCTTGGTGACATGAAAATAATTTGAGAAGTTTCCTCATATTCTGAAGACTTTTACCTCTCTCATACATAAATAAATATCTGCCACAAGCTAGCTCATGTTGTGAGCCCAAATCCATCCATAATACCTGTATTATCTGCCTGGATCTTTATGCCCTGGACATTTGCTTTTTCTGACTCCTCTCTCTGAACTGCAAATTCATAAAGCTGTCTCTAGGTTTGTCTCATTTCATAAAGCTCATGGTTTGGGCCATCATCTGACCACTTGTCTTGTTCTTGAAGGTTGTCAGGACAAATGTGTGGGATTACACACAGGTAGTTTCTGGAGCACTGTGGGGTTTTCTGCTTTTGCAGAAATGTCCCTGAGGTGTTAAAAGTCCTTTTCCTTGCCTGAGATGAAAAAAAGACGTAAAATCTTCGGTCTTCAGGGTTTGGGTTTTTTTATTGCTTATTTTACCTTATGTAAAACATTGTTCTCTCTGTCCTGCCAAGGTCTTCACAGCAAGACAGTCCAAGGCAATCCCCCACCCGAAGTTGTAAATACTTTATTTACAACTATTTTCCAATACCTATCACCTATGTTAGACAGTGTGCATTCTCTCTAAACCAATCACCAAGTGCCACCATCACAGCAGAATCATGGAGGAGATGATGACGAAGGAAAAAACAGAAAAGCCATGTGGTTCCTCCATTTTGGCTTCACCCACCCCATGTACTAAAACCCAAAATCTACTTTTTCACCCTGTGACAATCTTATTATTACTCTATTTAAATTTGTGAGACTTGTAGTTTTTCTTTCAAAGCTGGTAATCTCTCCCAAGGACTAAAATCCAACCCACAGGTGTCTTGGGCTTGGTGCCAGGGCTTCTGAGCCCTCTGGGCCCCCTGCACAGGTCCCTGAGCTACCAGGGCAGTCAAGGACAAGCCCTGGGTTCCCACAGAGCACTGGTGATGAATATGCCTTGCAGCACGTACTCCTGACTGCAGGAAGCTTCCATGACAGTGTTGTTTCTTCTTACCTATTTTTTTTTTTTTTTAGTAATTGATCAGTAGATACCCAACCTACTGAAAAACTACAATCTAGAATGGAAAGGGGCAGTGCCTTACTGCTATAAGGAAGATGATAAGGTGAGAGAAGATACCTGGCAGGCAGGCAATGAATATCAAACTGGGCATATGAACTGTGATCAGATTCAGCAATGTAACAGGCGAGTCTATTCAACTCTCTGTGTCTGGGTCTGGTACACAGGCACAAAGTATACTTAATAGATAGACATGTAGGTCTTTTGCCAAAGAACCTTTTACCTGCCTTCTCTCTTGAGCAGCTACATAATATGACCTATTTGTGCTGTGATTGCCATGATAACCTAAAAAAAAAAAATGTATATAGGCTGAGCAAGGGGACCTCAAGGGTGTGAGAAGCAAATAGCTGATTTACCATGCTAGGCGCCATTTTAACACAGTTCATTATTTCCTGAATATTTTTCAGAATTTTTTGTAGCTAATTTCTTTCTCTTGACAAAAATATTTTGACTCCCAGCTATTTAGTAGCTAAGAAACATAAGATACTGTAGATTAGAAATACATGCTGAAATATGTCTGCAGGCTTTTAACACAAGTGCTCATTCAATATGTCACAACAAGCTTAACTTTCAGAGCACTAATTAATTCAGTCAATACAACTATTTCTGGTTTTTAAATCCACATTTGTGATTCACTTACATTCCTAAGGAGGTTGGACATTAATTAAAATTGTTAGTCCATGCATCTCAGACAAGAAAATTCTGCATAATCTGAAGTGTTTACTAAATATAAACACATGTTTTGTGTCAACTATTATAAGAATTTAATAGCCAGTAGCAAGGTAGTATGAAGAGTATTCTGAAATTAGCTGTCATAAGAAGAAACATTCTATCACAAAAATACGAATTCATGTGGGATTCACTTTGTCTTTTCTTCAGGTTTCAGAATTTATTCCCTGCTTAAAAAGCGAGGTAAGAATTATAGGATGCACAGCTATCTTGCACTCAGAAGAAGCATGAGAAGAAAATAAAAAAATTAGTAGTCATGGAGTTGAGACCTTGATGGTTGTACAATAAAGACACCTTTCTCCCCCACAAAAGAAAAAAAAATAATATTGGTAGATAGTTATTACATTATTTCACAAGCTATGTTGTTTTTTATACTCCTTTATCTACATTATAAATTATTTACAAAAAGAGAAGACACTTAAATATATATAAATGTACCTTCAATATATTTTTAATATATTTTTTAATATATCCTTTGTTTGTTCAATGAGTACACTGTAGTCTTCATTATTGCTTTTTTTAAAAAAAAAAGTAACCAAGTACCTTTATAGCTAACAAAATACATTATGCAGAAATTAAAATGTTCATTTAATTTACAATGAAGTTGTCAAATCCATTAGCAATTTAGATAACTGTGTATATTGCTTGGGCATGGCTAGCAGCGCTAAGACAAACAACTTTGAAATCACATGCCAGGAATTTTTCTGAACATTTTAAACTTTTAAAGGCAAACTTCAGGATAGCAAAGCATAAGGGTTTTGTTTGTTTGTTTGCTTGTTTATTTGTTTGATTTCTTCCTAGAAGGTTTGACTATGAGGCAAAAAGATAGAAAATTGCCTGATGAATACATATATTCAGTCTACTGTGAGCAAAAATCATCTATTATGTTCAATAAGATATGCTTCATACAAATGTATTGGATTACATAGACATTTGTCTAATAATATGTTTGAATTCTTACTACTTTTCAAAATAAATTTTCAGTTTCAACTGTATACTGTTAATGTCATATGAGAATTTTTTTGGTTTTTTGAGACACTGCCTTCCTTATTTTATTCTCCCCCATTCTTTTTATTGGTGTCTGAAATGAGGGCTGTTAATTAGAATTTGTTAAGAAAAAAAAAATCAAATACAGTTCCCTAAGGAATAAAACTAAGTTCCAAAAGAGATACACAAAAAAATGCTATAGCTTAAGGTGGTTAAGATTTCAACCGACCCTGGTGTACTTCACAAAGATGATGTGTGCCTACTTTTCCTGCTTTGATATTGTTACTAAAAACAATAACTAAAAAAAACAAGTCTAGAAGTGCATGATAAGCATATATGTTGACATCATTAGTAAGAGGAATAAAAAGAAAAAGAGGTAACAGTAATAAATATATTTAAATAAGCAATCAAGTATGCATGAAAACCATGTTAAAATGTAAATGGTCTAAACACAAGCATCTGCAGAAATTTCAGTAAGGAAATTATAGCTGTGAAAAATAAAGCAAAGCACTTTGTTACTTTTCAAGTTAATCTTTTTAATTAAACAAAATCAACACAGGAGTCTTGCACATAATGACTATGAACTGAGGCAAGACTACATTCCTTAAATTACTTGAAAGATTCCCACAAGTATGTGATAAATTGTGTGACTTCTGGGGGAAGTTTTTTGTTTGTGTGTTTGTTTTCTTTCTGCTGAGTCTCATGACAATTTGTGACAAAAATTTAAATCCTTGTTCAGTGCTAGGTTTTTTTTTTGCCAGTAACATTCTTTTTCTAGGGAGAAAATTCCTTGTTCTTTGTTTAATGAATTTAATTTAAGAATCAACACAGGTAACAAGTCAACATCATACATTACAATGCGTGTAAATGTCTAACGAAAGCTGAGGACGAGAAGTTTTACTAATATGTTGGATATTTTCTTTAAAAAATCCTTGAACACAATGTGTTTTAAAATAATTCTCTTTACAATTTACAACTTGAAATGAATCTTGTAATTAAAACAAAATATTCCCAGTACTCTGGATACTTAATAGACATAGAATAAGAGTTTATATGTAATTTCCAGTTTCTTTAAAAAAAAGTGAATTTCCCTCTGATATTTTTGAGTAATAGTTTTCACATTAAATAAACTAAAAAAATCTCAAAAGGCCAAAATTAATACCCTTTTCTTCTTAATATTCAAGCAAATAAGTTGCAATAGGTTGGAGTTTTATATTCCTGAAGAGTTTTGAAATAACTCTTCCTGGTATTGGAATATGGTCTATGAAAGAATCATGCAGCAAAGAAATCCCCTTCAACTTCTACAGTTTTTTGATCAAAAGTCTTGAGGTTTTTCTGACTACCAAAATTTGGGGAAATTTGCTAAAGTAGATCTATTAAAAACTGTGAACATAGCACAAACACTTACTAGTATTAGGCTCAGGGTTTAGTATGAATGCAAAGGCTGTGTTTTACAGCTCCTACGAGAAGACATGCTAGAGACTTCTCATATCAAAAATGGGTGTGGAACATTACAGGAATATTATAGGTTTTTATTCTAATCAGTCTAATGGACTTATCTGTAGATCAGGAAACTTGATTCATGGCAAAAATGTTCAAATCAGTGTGTTCTTTATTCTAAGATATGATTTATTTTATAAAGAGTAATAAGACAACTGTCCTTGGAAATTTGGACATAATTACTTCAGCTCTATGGAACAAATCCAAAGATTTTTGAGACTTTAATGATTAATTTTTGGGAGGCATTTTGAAATATTTTATGGGTTTTTTTAATAACATTAAAAAATTAAATTAACAAGAGGAAATTGTTTGAATTCTTTCCATTCACTACTGTTAAAAGCATACTCTGATAGGCAACAATAACACAGAAGGCAAACAGTAGTTTCAAGTTATCTCTGGGCTTTATCTTGTGCACAGAGATATAGGCATAAAATACTGAGAAAAACTCAAATTACTAAATAATTTCATAGGAACTTGTGAAAGTTTTGTATTCAAATATTTATATCCACAGCTTCAGGAATGTTAAACTCAAATACCATGACCAAGTCAATGGGGTATAGAAAACTGTCCATCTTAACAGCTGTTTGTCCTTCATTGTCTATAAAGGGAATTTCAATCTGTAATGCCCTGTAGAGACTGGCATAGAGAGTCCTGAATCTGCTTGTTTTAGTCTGTGTCCCCAGATGAAACCAAAACCACTAGCACTAAGTCTTTCATGACAGGCTCTAGACAGATATAGATGTCTATTCAAAATGTCCCAGCTTAGTACTTCACTTCCAACAACTGATAAAAAAATAATTTAAAAAGTGTCTATTGCCTTTTTGCTAAAAATCAATGTAGCTTCAGGAGGAAATTCAACCATTAATGTAACAGCAGTTTATGTAATTGGACCAAAAAAATCACATCTATAATTGTTTTTATGATCTTCTTCCCCAAATATAGAAATTATATAACTATCTGAGAATGATACATTATATGGACATTTCAAGATATTCAGGTTTTTTCTTCCTTCACAGCTTTTGGACTATTGTTATTGTAATAATAATTTGCACTATGTTCCTGTTACCTTTCTTTCATAATTCTGGTTTGATTACTGTCTTAGGGTATTACTCAATCAAGGATTCTGTGCTACATTTCTGATTTATATATATATATATTTGTCTGCTTCTGAGGCATTTAACGAGGTTTTCTTAGCCTTTCAGGTTCATTGAGCTTGTGAAAGTTGCAGCAATGTCAGCTTCCAATCTTATTCCTTGGGAAGCAGAGGGAATTGGAGAGGTCAGGGGCTGCTGGGCAGCAGTCAGCTATTAGAGTAAAAAAAGTAATAATAGTCATGGCTCACTAAAGAAGGTAGCAAGAGAATGCAGAACCGAGATCACAGCAGAGCAAAGAAATGCTGACTTTGGAAAAGTAAATGATATATATAAAATACAGAATCTTTCTCAAACTAATATAGAGATTAGGTCAGACCTCAACTTATTTACTACAAACCAACCAAATTAACTACATGATATTATTTATTTTTTGTGCTATTTCAGGATATTAGAATGTAGATAGCCTGTTCTTTGATTCCCTTTCACTATGTTACCTGTATAATGTTATTTAAAAAGCTGAATTCTCTACTGTCTATCAACTGGCACATTAGATGAGAGACTGCATTTACTTGGTAATTGTTAACAATTAACGGAAGTTTAAAAGTCAGTGGAAAGGTATCAGCTAAATATTTTGGGATTAAACTAAACATGTAATCACAGAGAGAAGGCCTTATTTTTTTAATGTAGTTAAATGTTATGGTGTAGTTGTTTGTATCAAAGATGAACCAGAATTGACTACTCTGTTATCGACTGTTAGAAATGGTCAGAGCATCGAAATGAGGACAGAACACTTACTATAAATGACTACAAAAACACTGCAGAGTGGTAGTTTTGCCATGTAAAAATCTGACAGCCCTCAGCATGGCACCCAGAATTGCTTTTTTTACTACCAAAAAGAATTATACTCCTTATAATTAATTATGTCAGTCAGGAACTTAAAATGATAAATAGTTCTTAATTCTGTTCCTTTTTATATTATTTTTGAAAAAAACAATCAAACAAACAAACAAACAAAAAAAACCCCTAACATTTTCAATTCTACTTAAAGAAATTATTGCCTGTGATACATATGAGGTAAATGGAGTGCAACATAGTATAATCCAGTGTATGAAGGTATGGAAACCCTTGACCTAAGGAATATAACAAGATGAAGTGATCAGAATTCCAGTTTCTATTCTGTGGCATTACTTGCTCTCAAAATTCTAGAACAGTACACAAGTTTTGACTGAAAGCTAGAAAATAAATTGAAATATTCAAGATGGGATTGTAAGAACCCCAATGGAAATGTAAGAACCCCAACTCTATATAAGTTACTTAATTCAGTATAAGCATGTGTTAGTAGTTATAAGAAATAAATTAGTTAATTAATTAATTAATTAATTAATTGCAATGCTTCCTATACAGAATTCTATTGCTGACTTGGCATCTTAACAGGATAGTTTTGATTCACTGTGTGACTTGGGTAAATTCTGCCAGGGCAGCTTTTAGTGTACAGTGTCTTCAGCTGCTCAGCATCTTCAGCTGCTCAGCATCTTCAGCTGCTCAGCATCAGCATTCCAGACATGCTGTTCACATATGTTTCCCAAATGCAAGAAAGGGCATTTTGAGCTGAAAATTGCTGTCTAAATAGTGACCTACTGAGTAACTCAGTATTCCTCTATTTTCTACACCTCTTCTTCCCAAGTTTCGGGGCAGCATTGCTGTAACCACTCTGCTGAATGCCTGTGTGATAATGCTGCACATGGTGTCAGGATGTGACTTACTTTGATAAGAATCTGGCAGTAGAGATGATCTTCCTGTCCCTTGATTTCCCTTTATGTCTGTCTACTGGTTGCTGCAATCTTTCCTTTGATAAGTCTTTTTCTATTTGTCGTGGAGTAACAGCTGGCTATGACAGGCTAGACAAGAAGGGAGACAAATATTGCTGCAATTACTACTGGAAGGCCAGGTGAGAAAATTTCATTTTAGGGAAATGAGGATGGCAGGTGTATCATGGTGGTACAGACTCTGGGTGCAAGAGTGGTAATTTTTGAACTAATGATTTACTTGTTTATGTTGACAGATCGTTTTAAACTTCCAAATTCTAATAAGGGATTTTGTGACCCTTGAAAAAAGGCAAATCACTCAGGTAGACCTTCCACACAGGTACAATCAAGACAGATGTTCTAAAAGATTAATAATTTTTTTTTTTCTAAACAATAAGAGACAGTCTTTTCTTCTAAAGTAATTTAAATATTTATTATATCTTAATCTAAATCTATTATTTTAAGTAAATAAGATTAAATTTGTGTTTAACAAATGTATCTACTAACACACATACTGGGAATTTTTCCATATGGATATCTATTCTACTTGACTTCACATTTCTTATTTATATACACTTGTATCTCTAATTGTTTGTCTTTGCCTTTGAGTTAGTTAACCTGTAAAAAACTATGTTAAACAGAAACTATATTAAACAGAAAAACCTCAAACATAAAATGAACAGAACTGTGCACAGCATATTGCCAACTTAAGCTGGATGTTTCCTTTAATTACAATTTATGTGAATGATAAGTGTGAGTGAGCACTTGACTAACAACAGTCATCATAATGAATCGTTTGCTCAAAGTGGAATTAGCAAAACTAAAAATGCTATTCCCTTCTGATTATGACAAGGGTGGGTTTTGAGATGAAGGCTTTTTGTTTTGTTTTGTTGGGTTTTTTTTGTTATGGTATTTTGGTTAAAATCGAGAATAAGGATTGTAAAATGTTATCTAAAAATTAGTGGAATTTATGAACAATTTTCCTTTTCAAAAATACCCTGATTTACAATATCATGTCTACATAAGATTCTTTCTGATCAAATTATTGCCTTTTCTTCCATTAACTTCTCCTCAACTACTTTCGGCATTATCCTTGACATGCTAATATAAAAGCTTTTCCCCAGAAGGAATGTGTCTTCTCACTCTGTTCTAACACCTACAGTACCTTGGTTTCAACATTTCACTTTAATATGCTCTTTCAGTTCCTCTGGAGCTTCCCAGTTTCGTACTTAAAGCTGGAAAAGTAATAATTTCTTATCCTCCTCAGTTTATAGTTTTTGTGTGGTGATTTGTTTTTGTTTTCATTGGTTTTGTTTGGGGCTTTTTTCAGTGATTAGGTGAATAGGTCTTCCTTGCAGCTATATCATTGACAAAAATATTTGCTGCAATATTTATCCAATTTTTTAATTCAGAGATCAATGAAAAATAGTCTATTTCAAAATACTTATTGTTTAAGTTTTCCTATACAATGCTGGTAAAATGTGTAGTGTAGTACTGTGATTAAAAACCAAATATTTAAATCTCTACCTCTCTGGAGGAAAATATGCTTCGGTACAATTCTGATAAATGTGCAGATGTGTTTTCTTAACTATAAAGTGTCTAGCTATCTTTGAAGGGATGAGACGCGTAGAGACTTATTTTTTCTCTTGAGTCCTCATTCTGCCTTTTGTCTGAATTATTTTGAGTTTATTCTGCTCATCTAACAAGTTCAGATATTTAATCAAACTTTGGATGCTTGGTCACAGCTTATCTGAAACTCTTGCTTTGGAAATCTGACAGAAATTGTATGCCACTTGAGATTCTCACTACACTTTTGATTTTGGGCCAGTCAGATACGCTTTGCAACATTGCAGAAAGTGTATCAAACACATAGTACAAAAAAACCTCGACAGAACTCTTGCAAAGCACAAAGTCATTCCTATTTTCTTTAGGCTTTGGGGAAAAGAATGTGGATTTGCAATCAGAGCAGCCAGATTAATGAGATCATGCAGAAACTTACTGCATGAACACGGCATAGGATCTTCCACACAGCCTTCATTTCCACTGACATGTTGTTACATTTTACTGTTGTTTCAGAACATCTACCTATTTCCTATATTATGTATTGTTCTGATGACATCTGATGTTTCTTTCCACACATACAGATTGGAGTGTGTGAGAAGTTAGGGTAAACCTAGATACCTCCCTAAAGAGATTTAGGCTTGAATATATAATGGCACACTGGAACCAGGTATTACCTAGACAAGAGCCAGAGGGATGACAGACTTCCAGGTTAAACTTGATTTTCCTTCCTTTGACTAATTCCATGCATTTATTTTGTCTCTTCTGAGGAATTGCTCCCTCCCTGTCTCCCATATGGAAACTAAGCTTAGATTTGACAGAGAAACAATCCCAACATATGAGAAATGAATCTGTCTCTTTCCTTCCTTATTGGATTACCTTTAAATGCACTTGTTTCATTATTATTTTGTTCTTCTATAAAACATCCAACATGTTTGGAAGTTCCTTCATTTTACTGCTACAGACAGTACAAGTAGTAAAGCACTGAGACATCACATTGATTGCACAACAAAAGAGCACTTAGTCCATTCTCTGTAGACAAGCATTGTTTCTTCTGACAATAAATCTCTGTGGAATTAAAAGGATAGCACAGCAAAGGTGGCATCTATAACATTTGATGTTTAATTTTTAAATTATTTAAGCCATTAAGGTAATTCCAGATGGTCAGTCTGAGTACTCCAAACATTATTTCTTTTTCAAAAATAGGCCACAGGTACAAAAACAGATGGGGACTTGTACAGTTGTGCTCTTCTTTGCCATTAAGACAATAGTCATGTTTTTTAAACATCTATCAATAAAAAAATTTTGAGAAAAAGACAGAGCAGAAATGGACAAAAATTGTAAACTATTTTATAAGCAATCAAACATGGAAAAGAACAATAAATTAACAACAATTTGATCACAGTTTTTATATTTATATTAATTCTATTCTATCTCATCTTTCTAATACAGAAGGATTAACTTTATATGACAGGATTATTTTATTCCACAAATCAAAACTAACAGGTACATGCTTTAGATGATTTTTGGCCTTGAAAATATTTTTCACTAATTTTGAAAGTGTTTACTCTTTTTTCTTTATTACTTCGCTTTCTTTTTTATTACTTCTCTTTCTTCTCTTTTTGACACTATAATTCTGTATAACAGTGTATGAACAACATAAATTTTAAACACTTTCATGACTGTATGACAGTATGAATATTGATTCACTCTATGCAGTGAAACAAAAACATCATAATTAGTAAACACACTATTTTATAAAACATATTCATAATTAAAAGAAATGTAATTTTTCCTTTTTCTGAAGTAGCACATTTGAGCTGGTTTTAGCATCCAGCTAATCAGTTTCTAAACAAGATTCTCCTGAATAATCGTGCTTTTCCTACTAGGCAGTATGCTCTCTTTTTGTCCTTTTTTCACCTCTTTTTTTTCTTTTTTTTTGGCATGCAATATATTCCATTCTGTTATCATTACAAACATGTTTGTGGGTTTTTTATTTTATTTTTATTTAACTTATTCCCTCTTGTCCTCTCATCTTTCCTTCTAACATTATGCAATATGGTTTGACTGCTGCTCTCCTACCCTATTATCTTTCTCCTGTCACATCAGGCCTTTGTTTCATCATTTCTTTCCTACTCGTTATGCTTCCACTTTCATCTTCTCTTTTCCCTTTTTAAAGGAGTATTCCACGACTTTGAACTGTTGCCTGCAACATTCTTTTTTTTCCCCAAATAAAACATCTGCACTTTGACTTTACATTCATGACAGCCTCCTGTCATTTACCTTCCTCTTCTATTTTCACTTTATTTTTTTCTATTTACTGTGTTCTAATACTCATGAATAATATTTTTAAACATATGTTGATACACATGCTTTGTTTTTGACAAGGACATCTATGGTGCAATTTACCTGACCACTTTCAGATGCAACAATGTAAATACTTAAAAATTCTTTTGTCAGTCTAAAGATAAAAGCTGATGTTAGGAAGAATTCTATGATAGATAAGTCAGATAAAAACACCCATAGCAATTCTTCTTTTTCTGTAGGAGAAAATCTTTACATTTAGCTTCTTCTGCTTTCAGAAAAGTAGATCAGAGATGATAAGAAATTCTCAACACATGCATACTGCATAAATAAACATTTGGGTGAGTGGACAGTCCTACAAAATACTATTTACAATTGAAACCATATCTGTGAAAAATTTTACATAAAATTAAATAGAATTAGCATGAGAATAAATATCCGCGCAGTGTGGTAGATATTTAGTCTCCTTATTTAGAGCTGCTTTTCATGCCAGATTTCACAGAGTAGTCTTGAGCCACTGACCTTGGATTGATGAGGCTACTACATTTCTCGACTGCCTATATTTATTTTCTTTCTTTCTTTCTTTCTTTCTTTCTTTCTTTCTTTCTTTCTTTCTTTCTTTCTTTCTTTCTTTCTTTCTTTCTTTCTTTCTTTCTTTCTTTCTTTCTTTCTTTCTTTCTTTCTTTCTTTCTTTCTTTCTTTCTTTCTTTCTTTCTTTCT
>VYXF01012564.1:101442-114400 GCA_013397295.1 Polioptila caerulea
TTTCTCCCCCCCCCCCCCCCTTTCCCTAAAGGGTGTTAAAGGAAGTTGTTATTGGGTATGTTCCTGAGCTGTGGTAATGATGTGGTAATTTCTCACAGCAAATGAAGATGTGGTCACGTTATATTTCTTTATCTGGAAATTTAGAAGCACTACTGGTCCCATTATCACAGTTATTTTTCATATAGAATACAAGGCTTTTTTGTTTGTTTTGGTTTATTTTTTGTGAATTTCCTGAAAGGAAATGAAGAATTATAGTTCCATCTTAGAACTGTTTTTAAATGGACATTAGCTTGCAATTACATAGAAAATAGTTATGCAAGGTTCAGGGAACATGTAGGAAGGATTACTTGTATCATGGAGTAAGTTTTCAGACATATATATATATATATATATCTCCAGCTGCATTCTTTTCATGGGTAAGGATTCTGAAATTCAAAGGATTCAAAGGACAACCTCAAATTTCACCTCAATAGGCTAGTTCTAATTCATCATGCACTTCCCTATATTTACTATGTATCAGCTAATTATGAAATTATTGCAATCCTTGTGCAATAAGGATTTGGAGATATCTCTTTTGATGCATAGTCAAAAGAATATACCTCCATATACACTCTTAGAAAACTCTATGTACTCATTAGGAAGAAAATTTTTATTTTCTATTTGCCTAAGATGATTAGAAGTATTTGTGTTTAAACTTATCCATTTAAGTATTTATATGTGTGTACCTATTTAAGCATGATTAACAGCGGGCAATCTGAGCTTCTTTACTGAGGTGTCTAGCTTACAAGGCAGAGAGACTGATTTATCCTGGACTACTGAGGATCAAGACACAGGAAAATAAATGTCTACACTATTATTTGATTGTACTAAGATTCTGGGATTCCTCATTACCTAATGTCTGTCCCTGAGTGCATTGCAGAAAGTCACTACTTCAATACTCCTGATCCATTTCGATAAAAAAAATAAATAATTTTAGTTTTGTCATTAATCACTTTAATCATTAATCTCTTTCTGAAATGGTATAAACTCCCAAGGAGATGACAAATGAAGCTGATGTAAAAATAAGGAAGTATTGACTTAAGTCAGAAAGTCGAGTGCTCCCCAGCTTGTGAGCACCACCTTCACAATCCCTGCTAGTTCGTCATACTGCGTCCGAGCTACCGCGAACGGGCAAAGAGACTAGAAACTTTTCACACTTTAAACACTGATTAACAGTGTTTTAATGTATCCAGAGTTCAAATGAGTGTCAGTGTTTGTAATTAAATGTAGATCATTAGAAGTATTTTGCCTTAATACTGGACGAAAGACTCTTTTGTAATTTAAAATGATGAAGTTGTTAGAGTTTGGGTCAGTACTGAAACAGAGAGTAACTACAACCTTCCAATCACATCAGGAAAAAAAAAATCCTAAAAATTAGGAGCTGTCAATATTCTTAGGTTCCATAAACATTTAAACTCTTCTAGGCCCTATATCCTTTTGGAAACAGAATGGTTGGAATCAATTAGTAGTACAAAACATGTTTTTCTTAGTATCAACAAAACTTTTTTTGCTTTGCAATTGGCAAATCAGTTGTAAAATAAAAATGACAAGCACTGTCCACATTGTATGATACCTTCTGACAGTTTTTCAAGATTATTTAAGTTCTCTTGCCATTTATGTGAAAATTTAAGGAACAGTTACTGGAAAAGCTGCCAGTCTGTTCCTTGTCACAAGAAACCTGCATTTACTTTTCTGAAAGGGAGAAATTCGGGTAGCACTGAAGATAAAATTAATGGTTGCACACTTATGCAGGGAATATACAAGAAAAACAAAACTGTGTTATTTGTTGTGATAAATAAAAAAATTTCTTAAGAACCCATTTAAAAGAATGTGTTACATTGTCACACTGAGATGCTGCAAATTTTTACAGAACAAAAAGCAACTTATAACTTCTTTTGACAAGGATATAATAATTCCTCTTCCTAAATTATTTTTAAAGGAATTTTTTAAATGGAAAATTTTAAATAATACCTTTAAAAATATTGCGAAGGCTAAGGATTTTCTTTTCGTGAAAGTATCTACCTTTTTTCCTCCACCAACCTGTGCTGAACCTGTCTTTTTAAATATAATTCAACTATATTTCTAAAATATAGCTTGAAAGAAGATTTGAGTACAGAAACTAAGATATGAAAGCAGTCTGACTAAAAAGAAAGCTGATATAATGTCATAGCATATCCTACAATTATAATAGTTCAAAGACACACTGAGATTCCAGTTTAAATTTCTTAAATAGTTTCTAATGAGTCCATAATGTTATTGCTCATTTACAATGGAGTCCCACACTAACAAGTTCTAATAGTTCCCACCTCTAAATAAGCCTAAGGGGTAAAGTCAGGCTCATCATCGATTTCCATAAACTAGTCAGATTTTGGCATGATTTAATTTAAAAAAAAAAATTTATATTTTCACACAAATGCAAGAAATAAATATATGTTCTATGAAAAGTAGTTGTATTGTAATGACAAAGTCACTTTACTCTAACAAAGCTTAACACCATACTTTGATGCACAGTACCAAACAGTATCCATGTGATGTCCAAGTTTTCTGGAAAAACCTTGATCCTGGTAAAATCCTGTAATGCCTTTTTGTTTTCTTAGTTTAAAAAAGTGAAAAATTATTTTATATTCTTTTCTTCAAAAGAAAAAAAGAAAGTGAGATTTGTCAACCCCTCTAATTATTAATAAAATAACATTTTAGCTTTATCACACAGCATAAAATGCTTTAAAATTCTTAAACTCTGTATTAAGTGACATTTCCAAGTATTATCTGGTTTTTGTTCTATATGAATAGGGGTTGGAATCTTTAAAAAATGTATGATATATGTGGTAATGACATCAAAGAAATATGGTCTTGATGAACAGAATAACATCAAAACACATGTTCATTAGGGTAGAAGAATAAGAAGGAAACAGTGCCAATGGAAGAGGGTTTCTTTTTTGTCAAAATGAGATAAAGAAGAAAAAATGGCAAACAGAAAGCCAACATATTCTTACCTACCAGATTGCCAGGTGGGCTGCTTTAGAATATTTTTGTGACTCACCCCTGTGGAAGTACTACTGCCAAAGGCAGATGGATGAAAATGCCAAGCATATGTGAAGAAGGTCAACAACAAAGATACTAAGAGAAAGGAAATGCAGCACTCCTTTAAACATTTTTTTGGCACACTGTGTTACAGCTACAAGAATTTGGCTTCTTAAGATGGCCAAGAAAAGAATCCTGGGAGCAAGAAGATGCTTTTGGCATGAAGTTAATTAATTGGCTAATCTACTTTAAACTATGGTCGCCAGTGACAGCAGGAGGATGTGCACCTTAGAATGTAGTGTAACCCATTGTGCATGTAAAAAAGTTTGGCCAGAGAGCCCTAAAGTTCCTGTTCAGCTCCAGTACTTGAGTTCCTATGGTATGAGCTAACATGTGGAGCTGCTGTGTAGGGCACACATCCTCCTGGGTTTTGGCTGATTCTGGTTACAACATATAGCTCCTCTACCTATGCCAGGGACACCAGGCATGCTTCAAAGTATATTGGTTTAGATGTATCTCTGGGACCAGCGTTGCTAAGCACTTAATTTTTCATTCCTTGACATGGGCTTGAGAAATTCTGGTTTCTCAACCAGAGAACGGGGTATAAAGTTGTTTTATGACCAGAAGGGGTTTCCTTTTAGTAGATTGTTATAGTTTATTGGGTAGTTCAGTTAGGATGAGACATGGGGAAGTCTGCCACTGTACTGGAGGATGGGTTGTTTATATTACAAGGCTGTATTAATTACTATATTTGCCATTGAGGGAACAAATTCTGGCAACAGCAGGCTGGAGTTTCTCTGTGACATGAAACAATGAGGTTTGGCATAGAGATTGTGCTAGGCTGCCCTAAGCCACAGGATTATCACAATTGCTAAATTTAAACTGGAAGAAGAGGGAAATCTCAGAGGAGTTTTCCTTGTACTCTAATTGATTGTGGTTAAACTTCAACATCACAGTTAGAGTAAAATGGAGGCGGTTCAATAAGAGATCTTTGCACTATTCTCAGCTCAATGTTTCAGTATGCAGAAACATTTGTCAGTTGCAAAACTGACATATTTTTCCAGAATAGATTTAGCATATCTATCATGTGTCTTCACTTGTGCAATGATTTTATGTAAAGCCAGAATGTTGTAAAAGACTGAGAAGGGGCATTGCTTAAAGATGAAATTTCTGTGTACTTCGCGATTTGCTGGGAGAGGCAATCACAAAGACCACTATCTACTTTATGTTTTCCATTATAAATTGAATAAATGTCAGAGTGATGCATTCTAATCCAAAGTATCCTGCATTCCCAAGATTTTGCACTGATGCTGCAATTTTCTATATGATTTTGGGGCCGAAAAAGGTGATGAATGTTCCCTATAATTTTTAGTCCAATAATATAGTTTTATTATTCATTAGAGAGTTTCATAATAAATTTATGCAGTGCCCCAAAGGAGTCATTGTCACTTCAAGAAAAGTAATAGCTCTTACCAAACTTTCCTAAGACACCTTACAAAATGAAATTCCTTGAGGCAACAATTTATAAAAGTGGTTTCTATTGCTAAAACACTATAAAACAGAACATAATCAATAACATGATGAAGTAAATGGCTTTCCTTAGTCCAGAAGAGTTCTCCATATAAAGTATGTGTTGTCAATAATAATTTACTCTTAATAAAAAACATTCCTATAAAATTATTTTGAAACTTTATGGCTTCAGACTCCAAACTCATTAATTTTCATATCTAGATACAGAGGTTTTGGTGTGAGGTCAGTAATCCAGCATGCTCATGGTTGTAATACTGATCTTTCAGTGGATAACTATTTTAAGCTAGTAAGAGAGTTTATTTTGGGAAATACACCTACTTCCTTTTTTTGTTTTCCTCCATTTCTTAGTTATTCTTTAAATGTGAATATAAATATTTAATTCATGCTTTTGTGTTTATTTTTTTTAATAGCTTGACCATGTTTCTTTTTATTGCCTATTTATATTTTCTTTCCTTCACTTCTTTCTGTTTCCCACAAGATGTCAAGGATTAATTGTCAGAAAGGTGGTAACAGTCACTAAATATATGTGTGCATTGGGATGGAGGACATTTGAGACAGAAAATTACACCAAAAGGTGGATTAAAAGCTGACCTTTGTTGCCTTTTATCTGCTATTTGCTGAAGTTTCTGTAAGGCTCTGAATGAGCAATGCGTGTCAAAAGGAGTTCGTGCTCTCTGAGATGGGCTGTCACTCCTTTTTCATTCTCTCTGAGGTTTTTCAAAAACAGAATATTTCAAGAGACGAGTAAGAGCCTAACAACAGGGTGATGATGAAACTAGGTCTCAAAACTCTGTTTTAAGACTGGAATTAATAGCTGAGCCTTTTTGATTGACAGATATTTGAACTCATTCAGATTTAAAGTTAAAGAGTTATCTTTAGAACAGAGGAAACTAATAGCACACCAAAGATAAAGACTTTAAGAGGATCCTACAATAGCAAAAATTCAAATAAAAACAGATGTTTATTTTATATATATATAACAAAAAGTTGCCAGAACCATTGGAGATAAAGAAAGGAAATAATAGAGACTGTAGGCTGAGGATCAGAAAACAAATATTTGGGAATATTAAGGAGTAGAAAATACTTAGGAATAATATTATTCTGCAAGAAAACGTGCTTATATATGTATGTACAAATTCTGTAAGACTATGATTCTGACTACGGAAGAACTTGTAAATCTTTCTACAGATCAAATTCTTTATTACACAGTTTGTTTCCTGATGTGTAACACTGTTACACTGTGTTAACAAGGAAATACAAATTCTTTACCCAGCCTTCCTCTCACCTGTCAAATGAACAGGAGTTAAGCCAATGCTTTCAAAAAAAGCTGTGTTTCAAGCTAAATTTAGAATCTAAAACTATATTAAAAAAAAAATGTAGTTCAGTTTGAGTTTGTTGTATCTGATAGATCTCCAGTTTTCTTTATTTAAATCAATAGTGTCAAGAGGGAGCTCCTTTTGGACAAATGTAAAAATGTGTTGATCCTTATGTGGCTGAATATTGTGACACACACATCATGTTTACACATCCAGAAGTAAGCATTTTGGTAATTATTTTGACTGAATTGATTCAGTGTGGTAGACTTCCACCCCTGCCCCAGAAGGTGAAAAGGTATCCAGCTATTTCTTTTCAAGTATGCAGATGTTGCCATGAATAAATTTATTCTCAGAGCCTGTCTACTTCTAGTTCTCACCATTAAGTACCAATGCACTTAATATAGATCTGTTTCCAAGAGTAAAATTTAATTTGGCATGCAGAGAATGATAAAATATCCAATCAGGCCTCCAGCTTCACAGGTTTCAAGGAACGCATGTTAAAACAGCTGAAGGGGGAGAAAGAGACATTTGGAATCTCTCCAAGCATCAAATGCCTTATTTATGGTCAGATTTCAGGGGTTGGAACTTCTTCCTGGATTTAATACTTAAGCCATGTAGGGTATGCACAACTTCTCTTTATTTTTCCCCACTTCAGGACTTACTGACGGGAAGAATGGCCCCTTGCTCTCTTTCATACTAGAGAAGTATTTAATTCATTATAAAGAAAACTTTATATAAGAGAGAACAATGATAATAAGATAATTTGCATAGGGAAGAAGGGCCCTCTACTTTTGCTTGATTTGGAACTAGTAGCAGTTTTTCGGGGCACTGTATCTCAAGTGGAGCATCTCCAAGTAAATAACATGTGGAGACTGGAAGGCAAATTTCTCCATACTTCCCCAATTTCTATCTTTGAATGGACCCTCAACAAGAATGCTGGCTGTTGGCAGCTGTTGCTGATTATCCTGTTGATCCTGGTTGCCATTTTGAAGTCTGTGTCCCCATGTGCTTTGTAACAGAAGTCTAAGTTCTAGTATTGGATTATGGATTCTGTCCTGGGAAAACAATACTGCAGAATTCGTCATTACTTGCACATTTATATGTAGCTTAATATATATATTATTCTAACATCACCTAGGGACCTAAATTTGTACATGGAGTTGAAAATCTCATCCAATTTTTTACATTCAATAAAGGGATGCTCATGATTGATACTTAAACTTTGTGATTGTTCTCCACTACACTTCAGGGGTCCTGTCCTACTATATATATATATAAAATACATAATATTTTATTGTCTAGTTTAAGAATATATATGGTGAACTACTACTACTACTTTGGAAAAATTTTTCCCCATTAAGAAATGCATGACCTACTGGAAATAGGTGGGAGCAGGTCAGTAAGGTCAGCATATGCATTATTTAAAATAACAAACTTGTAATGAAAATTTTGAGAGCCACAGAGCCATTAAATACCTTCTCTAATAGGAGATTTTCTTTTACACTTAATATTCTGATAGTGTTTGATGTCAGAAGAGGGAGCTCTTGAACTATGTCACGTTTCTAATGGATTCTAAAGAGTACACCTTTATTTCTAAAGAGCTCACCTTTGTTCCTTGCATTATTAGAATTGAATTCCCCAATGCTTAAAATATTTTCAAGTAGCCCAGTTAGTCAGAATGGTATATCCAAGATGTACAAGTGCCTTTTAAATACATATAACGATGTAAAAATAGGGGCAAGAATGGTAAAAGCCTGAACCAAAAATTAAGGCAGAAAAAATTTGCATCTCTCATTAAATAAAAATCTCATAAATTCACACAACCTGCATATAATGAGATGCATATTCATCTCATAAAGCATGCAATGAGAGCAAGTATTCACATATTTTATTTCAAGTTTTTGTATGGCATTTCTAAGGAAGGGTATTGTTTGTGCATAAAAATAATGAGAACACCAAAGCTTATCAGAGTCTCTGTGTGTTATCTTCATCAGTCAGTCAATAAATAAATCTTGGTCATCTTTTTAGATCGAGGCAAAAATTGCCAATATAAATACAACCATAACACAAATAGAATAATATTCTAATGTCATTTCTCAGGAAGTTTTTTCAAAGCCAATGCATAGGAGCTAAGCTAATGCTCCTGACATATGTAGGTCATACAAGATGGGATTTAGTTTACCTGTCCGAGCCACCTAGGAGTTGGGCAATGTAATGACATCACTCCTATTAATGAAGGAATTATTTTCCCATCCTAACACAGGTATTCAAGAAAAGAAAAAAAAAACATTTTCATGAACCTAATGTTTTAATTCCTTAGACATCTAGCTCTACATACTTCAGTCCTAAACTGTGAAATTAGGCTAAATACAATGGCTTCTTGACACTGACTAGACTGGAACTCATCCCTACACTACTCAGGCCATCCACACAGGGCTGTAGTACACTATGAGACCCGTGAGGGACCCATGTTCTTCTAGCAGGTGGAGACAGGTCTCATATCTAGGTCAAATCAAATGGCATCAGATGTCCCTGTTATTGAATTGTACACCTGAATTTGTCCATCTGAATCAGGAACAAAGTGTCAATATAAAGAAACAGTGAGCTTCAAAGGAGGATAGGACACACACAATGTGCAAGATACCCAAAGCTTAACTGAGAAGGATTCTAGACCATCAGATCTACTTCTGAAGTTTGCTCTCACTTTGAGGAAGGACTGGTAGAATGGGACCTCCAGAGGTGCCTTCCAATCTAAATTATTTTACATTTTTACGACCTTACAAAGACCTTGAGGACTTATTCGTAGTGTATCTAAATGTCTGCATGTCTTCTCAGATTTTTGTTAGTAGAAACAGGGGAAATCAGGGTTGGAAGAATATCTGCCCTGTATTTATAAATATTCTTGGCTGACAACATGCCAGATGGATATGTTTACTCATTTGTAAGTGTGTGAGCACAGCAGGGAGAGGGCTTACTATAACAACTGATTTCCCAGGTAGTTCAAGTCACTGTGTACTTCTGCAAGGATCTATTTACATTACAGCTCTTCTTGTGCCAATGTTAGGCTCAGGACCAGGCCCACTAACTTCTCTTCAAAGATGTCAGCAAATATTTAATTTGTTATCGGAGATGAAGCAGACATATCTCTTCTTGGAACAAAATTGGTATGAGGACAATTCCCTAAAGGAAGAAACATACCATAAGTTATATTATGAAGCATTCTTCTAAGTTCAACAAGAAATACTCTCAAGCACCTGAGGAAAAAAGAAGTCAGGTAGGTCCAGAATGTAAGGCTAGTCTATTATGAACTGAACTATTATGTCATTTGTGTTACATATTATGGTTTGAAATGTAACAATATATACATTATTCTAACAATGAGTGATAAATAAACTTCAGAAGGAAATCCCTTAGTGTAGTTACATAATGTAAAGAAATTACCTGTATATTCACAAAATATTAATAGAATTATATTAAAAATATAGCTTCTGTTATCAGAAAAACTTCCTCAATGAGGTTGATATGTTGTAATCTTGTACTGGGTTGTAAAAAAAAAAAGAGTAATTTCTCATAAAAAGAAATATGTCTATCTAATCAGTTATCTACTACTTCATAAAAATAAAAATAAAATCTGAAAGCTTTTTTTTTTGGAGCTATCAAACTTTGCAGCTGGCATCTCTCAGCCATTCATATGTGCTAAAATGACATGTATATGTCATTCATTATGATATGACATCACTGGATTAATTAAATACACTGCTTACTAGTAAAACATATTTTTGGAAATTAATGCAATCTGGAAAAAAAAAAAGAGCCAAGTTGGCAAACTTGATCAGAGATGTCTCCAGTGACCATGAAGCGCAGTGTGAGAACCAATATACTGAATTGCATTTTTTCTGACTGTTTGTATTAATGGTATTTCATATCACAGCTTCTTGATGTTAGAATGATGAATTTATTCTTCATTTATAAAAAAAAAAATCCTCTTACTTACAAAAACCTACCTGATCCTTGAAAAATTTAGAAATGCCTTCTATATAAAACTCTTCTGTGTCAAGTCAAATAGTCATGATTTAATTCTTCAGTAATTACATACTGACATATACATATTTTTAAAATGTAAAAAAACCTCCAACCCCAAATCAGAATAATTCCTATTATACATTTCTAGTACCTAGAGAAACTATTTTGAAAAGTTCTATGTGTCACCCCCTCATCTACTTCATTTTTTATTTTCTTTACACAAAAAATCTTTATCAAATCCAGTCCATTTTTATAAATATTCCTCCAAAATATATTAGCTCTCTTTCTCTCTCTTCCTCTTGTACAAAATCCTCATTATGTGCCACAGATGTGGAATCTAATAGAATTATTAGGAAAATGCTTTATTCATGTGAATTCCTATATGGCACTTTCAGGTTTTGCTGTTTGTATTAAGATTTTCTGACACTAGTAAGTCACTGTGAACAATTGTGAAGGAAGTAAAGCACTTCAAAAAATACTTCTGATTTTCATAATTAATCTCTACTGCTCCACATTACAGGTGATTGGTAAAACTCACCCACCAAGCTAGATAAAACAAGCTCTGTAAAATTGTGAGGTGGACATCTGGCAAACCACAATTACATATTTAAGACAAGTTTTAAGGCAATTAAAGTTTCACATTTATTTTTTATTAGTCTAGTATGCTTAAGTAAGCTGAAACAATTAAGCAGCTTTTTCATATTTTTATTTTTATTTAATGGAACCCACAATCCACATAATAGAATTTAGGAAAAGTGTCAACTAGAAATCACAGTGACTTACAGGAGCAGTTGAAGTGAATGTAATGATTATTCAGATCTTGTGTTTGTCTGTGTGTTGTGCCTTATATGTCCTAGTAAAATACATAGTTTACTAGAAACCTTTTAATTAAAGTCTTCACGAGGCTAAAGATTTTCCTTGATATTGTTATTTCTACAGAGGGTTTTATGCATAGAAGACAATGATAAATTCTTCTTAGGCAAGACTGAAGGTTCAAATTCATTTTCTATTTTGAAAATTATAGTGAAGTTTAAAATTATACAACAAACATGTGTAGTATTATATTCTAAAATATCTACAGAATGCTTAAGACTTCTCTACATTAATCATAGAATATTTTCTTGCAATCAAAATTATCATATATAGCAGAAAATTTAAAATTATTTTGATCTAGCAGGGTATTCATATCTAAAGGGGGAGAAAATATCTGTATCTAGAAATAATATGTAAATAAAAGAAAGAACACAAAAAAAGTTTTAAACTGCTTTACATGTACCAAATATAGTTGAAAAGAAAAAGCAATTAATGTTTCAACATTTTGACATGTAAGCTCTTCATAATCAAGAGAGCACTATTATAAACTCTGTTCATATTAATTTCCAAAGAGAAATAGTATAATCACTCATATTCAGATAAGGTTGTATTCTTAGACACTTCCTTATTTCCTTCTGCTCATCAGGGAACTTTCCTTTTTTGTGTGAAATTGAAATGACAAAGAGCCATTAGACTAATCATACTCATAGAAGAAGAGGCATGTTTAGTTAATCACAATTTCATAGCAAGCATAGTAAAAAATATAGACTGAAAGATCAAAGGGGAAATTATCTTTCTTTTTGACTAAGTCATTGAACTTGTATCAAGAACCCTGTTCATTTTCTGCGGGTGGGACCCTCCTATCAGATTTGCCTCATCCCTTATCAATTGAGGAATTTCTCCATGACATCCGTGCTGCTTTAACAGTTAGATTATACATTTTTACCCCAGATATCCGAAAGAAAATTTTGATTTACTATCAGAATCTAAACATTTTTATACCTAGCAGTGGTTATTGGAGAATTTTTCTCCCAGCAAATAAAAGATTTAGCATGGTCATCACTGATTTTAAAGCGTAAACCCTGACTTTCCTCTGCTTTTTGGAAACTTTGTGTTACAAAGGTCATTTTATTTTAAGCTACAGGAGAAAAAAGCCATTAAAATTAAGTGTAATAGTTACTGCATACATCATTATAGTGCATCCCAAAACATCTAATCTTATTATCCAATCACTTGTTTTTATTAGGTATACAATCCTTCTCATATAGCAAGGTTAGAATGGTATAAGGGTGCAGTGGCCCTTGAATATAAAGCAAGAGAGTTTTGAATCACCAGAACTGCTCAAAGGAAATTGCTTCATATCTGTGTATATTTTTTTCTTTTATCATGAGATCAATTATACTAAAATAAACTCGTATTTATATGGTACTTCTTTCAAACCAGACAGACTGTCGCAGGCTTGTAAAAAAGTAGTGGTTTAAATAATTTGGTTTTTTCTCAGTTATGTATACATCCACTAGTTCAAGTAGGTTTCATTATATTAGAAGTTCACAAAAAAATATATGTTGAAGGCATATTTCACAACAGTCTTTATATGCTACTGAGCAGAGATTTATGTGTAAAACAATTGAAATTTAATAATGAGCAGTAATTCTTTTTATTCAAAGAATTGTTTTCAGCATTCTCCTGAACAATATTAAGTGTTCATTTTTCTGTATAGTATGATACTGCTACAAGCTGTTCTTCATTTGTCACATCCATTAAGTCTTGTCTGGGAATTTGTGCAAGCACTGTGAACAAAATCTAGACTACAACAGGAAATTATATCAATGCATTTTAGTCAGATAAACTGACCTCTTCACCAAAAACAATGCCTTCCTTGGAATATTGTGGGAAATTCCAATGGCACAAATATAATTTTTTTGTGTAATATGTAACTTAGTACTGAATCTCTAACACATTTCAATATTTTGTGCTGTAATAATATGTACTCTATTCATATTTTACTCATGAAGTATTATGAAATGTTTAAAGTAACTCTACAAAAGTCACTCCCCTGCTCCCAAATACTAACTCATCTTTCTCTCAGCATACCTTTTTATCCTCAAGAGAAGCATAATGTTTTTATACTACAGATCACCAAAATTACTGTTTTAGAGAGTTTAGAAAAAGAAATTATTGTCACATGTGAAAAAAAAAAAAAAAAAAATCAAGCT
>VYXF01012564.1:116009-162077 GCA_013397295.1 Polioptila caerulea
GTGCAAGCACTGTGAACAAAATCTAGACTACAACAGGAAATTATATCAATGCATTTTAGTCAGATAAACTGACCTCTTCACCAAAAACAATGCCTTCCTTGGAATATTGTGGGAAATTCCAATGGCACAAATATAATTTTTTTGTGTAATATGTAACTTAGTACTGAATCTCTAACACATTTTAATATTTTGTGCTGTAATAATATGTACTCTATTCATATTTTACTCATGAAGTATTATGAAATGTTTAAAGTAACTCTACAAAAGTCACTCCCCTGCTCCCAAATACTAACTCATCTTTCTCTCAGCATACCTTTTTATCCTCAAGAGAAGCATAATGTTTTTATACTACAGATCACCAAAATTACTGTTTTAGAGAGTTTAGAAAAAGAAATTATTGTCACATGTGAAAAAAAAAAAAAAAAAAATCAAGCTTTTGGATCCCAATTTCAATTAGGTGCCAGATAAATAAACTGCTCAATTTTATGACATTTGTTAAGTATGTTCAGAGGCAAGGATTAAGTCCCTACATTTGAGGAATGTTGTTGATAGACACAATACTTATTCTATGCCTAAATTTCTGATTATTTACAATGAATATGTACTTTTAAATCTAGTTCTCTGGACATACATTTTAACTCATAACTGATATTTCAATATTGCACTTGCATTTTTGTTTAAATTATATCATTATACTTGTTAAAATACTTTGATATAGAAGTGTATCAAATATAGACTAAGACCACAAAAGTAAGTAAAAAAGTAGGTACAAGACAGTTGAATGTTCAAATCCATTAACTCAAAAATGCACAGAAGTGTTAGGCTTACACCCACCTCTCAATAAACCATTAAATCCTTACAAAATTAAATGCCACTTATCATGAGATATTAATCATTCTATTCACCTTGGGTACAGTCTGGGGACAGAGGAGAAGACATTAAGGAGACAGGGCAATGAGTGCCAATATGTTCAATGAACTAATGTTTACCAGTCTAGATATGGACAGCAGCAAAAACCCTTTTTGATAGTGCACATTCATGAGTGACCTAGGAGACAGCAGTAACTGTAAGACAACATCAAAAAATTTAAAATCCTATGGCAAGTGGAAAACAGGTCTATATGCTAGGGTTATGTTCTGGTTTTCTACCTAGGACATAAATTGTGGTGCAGGTGGTTTGCTCTAGCACTTGTTACAGGTGTGTCTTGCTGTTGGCTTGAATTGGCTCATTTGGAGCTGCAACAACAACAAAATAAAAACACAAACCAAAATTAAGAAAACAACTCAAAAACTCCAGGAGACAAGTCTAAAGAGTGTTCCTCATCTCATCTTTTAGCTGGAAAAGAGGTTTTTTTATAGTTTTGGTCCAATAAAACTTGGATTTGTGGTATCTAATTACCTTAAAGCTGTCTGTTTGCAAAAGCTGGAAAATCTTTGGAGTAGTAATTAAGGCTCCCCTGACAAGGGCTACCAAGAAAATGGTAATCATAACAAAATGTTTCAAGTAAAAAGACACAATTTAAGTTTGATTGAACAAAAAAGAAAAATTTTTATTTTTCTATCACATCAAGGATTAGATATTTACTGAATCAGCCTATTAATTATGTTTACCAAGAGATCACTTATGCAGCTGAAGAAATGGCCGGCTGTAATTGGTCCCCTACCTCAGGGGAACCAGGGACAACTCTTGTTAGGCTGGAATGACACAAATCTGGATCCTGACCAGCTGGAGCAGACTTTCTTCTTCCAATATGCCCACATTTCCCTGCTGAGAAACCTTCTGCCAAAACAGCCCCCTGTCAAAGTTTTCAGTGTGTCTTGTCCATCACTATCATGAATCAACATTTTACTCCGTAACAGGTTTGTAAGGAAAATTTGTTAATTATCTTCTTTCACCTTTAATGAAGAAATATACCCATAATCATTTAAAACCAAATTGGATTCAAATTGTTTATTTAGGGAGCTTCAAAACCAAAATCTCTGCATTTTATAATAATTTATCTGTTGCATGTATTAAATATACATTTTTAAGAGAAACTTTCTCAAACAAACTGTGCACTTTTTACACATAAAATCTGTTTAGGCCAATAAAAAATTTTTATTAGAATATCAAGAGAGAAAAATCATGTAGTAGCCAGTAACAACACATATTGAATGCTTTTTTTCACCAAGAAAATCCAAATTATAGTGTCTCACAAGAGTGACACACTTGTGACCACTGAAAGCAACTGAGCCCCAGTCTCAACATTTTGCTTTTCCATCTTGAGCTTTCATCTTCAGTACCTTGCAGTTTACAGGAAAAGGTGTGATGGTCTTCACTATATATTGGCTTCTGAACTAGGCTATTGATGCAAGTCTTTCCTCATTCTGCCTCCCACATCTTGCTAAATTTCCCTGCTATGCTCCATTGTAACCTATTGGTCTCTATTAAACAATGGAAAAATTATGTACACATCATATAGAGCTGAAGCCTGTTCCTATTCCAAGGCATCTTCCATCTTCAGGTTTCACGAACTCCACACAGAGACCTATCTTCCAATGTACTATGGCTTTTCCAGGTCTCAATATAATTAGATTTACTGTATTTTTATTTTGACTAGTTTTACAGACTCTTCTGATTTTTGTTATAAAATATTTTTGAAAGAGAATGTTTTTTCATCTTGTTCAGGCAAATGCCAAATGTGTAACTGGGATCATTTAATTCCATACATGCATTTCAGGGGGAAAAAATGTATTACACAGATAGAACATCAGCTCTTGAATATAGAACTCCTAAAAGAAATAGTAAAGAAGAAAGTGTTTGCCTTGTGTTTTATTTTTCTCTTTCACACCAACTCCTTCTCAAGTAGAGGCAAACATATTAGAAAACAAGAACTTCATAAAAAATTCTGTCAACAGAAATAGGAACAAATGAAATAATCAAATTGTATGAAATTGTACATTAAATTTTTTTCCAACTGTACCCAATCCATAATGGTACTGACTTAATGAATAATTAAGCAAAGATCCAAATTAGAGGTATAGATAAATATTTAGGGTGTCATTTTGCCTCATATAGAAAATATATCTTTTAAATTATGATGTATTTTTAGACTATATGTATATTTATATAGTATAGTCTGTATACATATAAATTATATGTGTGTCTATTTCAAAATAAGTTCAGTGCACAAATAAAATTACAGATGTATACTTATACCTGCAAGTAAAATTTCAGGTGTTTCAGGACAGCCTAAGAAACACCTGTAATAGTAAAAAATAGGAAAAAATGGTAATTGCCTCCCCCTTTATTCTCTTTAGACAAAAGACAGTCCATCCACTTTAAAGAAAGGTTTGTTAACCTTAAAAATGTCACAGACATGACTTATTAATTAATCCAGATAATGGACACCAGATAAATAGCAATGGTGATGAAAACTGTTTTTTGAATTTATAAATCAATCAAATTTGAAGGGAGCCCAGGAGCTGTTTGGAATTGAAGCTGCTGCTCAAAGCACAGTTGACACAGTTCAGATAGTGTTTCAGGGCTTCGTGCTACACTTCTACCTCATTGGGCAACCAAAAGTCTAGGAAAGACAGAGCTTCAAAAGCTGAAGAAATGTCTCAAAATACGTGTCTATTTTTCCTTAATATATGATTTTTCTAAGAGTAATAATTGGATAGCATCTCAAATACATTTAATTTCAAATAAAAATGCCTCTGATTTTCCAAATTGAATCACCGAATAGGTCAGGTTGGAAGGGATTACGCTGGGTCATCTCATCCAACCTCCTTGATCAAGCAGGGTCATCCTAGAGCACATTGAACAGAATTGCGTCCAGATAGTTCTTGAATGTCTCCAGTGAGGGAGACTCCACAACCCCTCTGGGAACTCTTTTCCAGAGCTCAGTCATATGCAAAATAAAGCTCTTCCTCAATTTCAGGTGGAACTTCCTGTGCATCAGTTTCTACCTGTTGCCTCCTTGTCCTATTTCTCATCACCACTGAGAAGATCCTGGGTCCATCCCCTTAATACCCTCCCTTCAGACACTTATTCTTTAATATAAATTATCGATGAGGTCTCCTCTCAGTTGTTTCTTCTCGAGGCTGAACAGGCCCACCTCCCTCAGCCTTTCCTTGTAAGAGAGATGCTCAAATCCCTTAATCATCTCTGTTGTCCTCTGCTGGACCTGGTCCAGGAGCTCCATGTCTATCTTGTACCAAGAAAAGCTCCGATTTAACAGAGGTTTATGGCTATCATATAGTTTACTGCTCTTGTACTCATAGTTTCTTTTTTTTTCTCACTTATCTCTGTCACTGGTTGCTGAGTTCTCTTTAGTGAGAGATACCTTTCAGTTTATCATTCATTATTATCACAGTGTGACAAGTGATTTATCATGCTTTCTGGAAGGTGGGGAAATGGAAGTATGTTCACTGACTTAAAACATATCTTTTACTTAAAGGAAATATTTTATAGTAATTTTAAGGTTTTGCTTGTTTGTTTTTTACCTTAAATTTTACATAAAATTTTACAACAAATCCTGTGACTTGTTATTTGTGCCTGGTAAGGTAAATACCTTCTGCTTTGCATTGCAAGAGCCAGCATCCCACTGTTCTCATCTGTATCTGTTAAAAGAACAGGTGCAAGGCATTTGTATACCAATGAGTCTCCCATGATACCTTCAGTTTGAATGTAAGAATTGATGGAAGCTTTCCTAAGCTGCAAAAAGCTTTTTGTCAAATGTGTTTTGTCAGGGAACTGGCATCTTGTCATATAGCTATGCCACATCATATTATTCTGTACAATGTAATATTATAGTAAAGAAATGTGTTTACATTAAATCTTACCTTCTTTTGGAAACTAGACAATGTTAAGAGCAAAATCCCAGTTTTGGCCATTGAAAACACCATGTTCCCCAAGTGCTTGTTAGTCTCTGCTCAAGGCTAGATGCAGTGCAGTTGCACAACCATTATCAGTGATTGAGAAGAGCTGGATGAGATGGAGATGAAGCAAACATATTTGGCATCATCCTTTCTTCGTGTGGGAGCAGAGTTTCTACTCTGGCACTTTGAATCACAGCTGGAGTTAAATTTCCATCTTGGCCCTGATCCTGGCCTTAGCCCATGGGCACAGACTTCTCCCATGGGCTTGGATTTGCCTTGTCTCTGAAGTCTTGTCTGACCATTAGACACCTGTCCCAGTTCTTCACTCTTGATTAGATACTGTGGGACTGTGCTTCTTGATGAGTTTCTCCTCTGCCAGCTGCTCTCACTCATAGCTCCCAGCTTCCTGCTTGATCTCATCATTCCCTGACATGTAAGATCATGCAAAATATTGTCTTCAAAACTGGAAAAAAAAAATGTTGCAAGATGTTTGGTCTGTGATCTAATATCAAAGTTGAAGATTTGAACTGATAAATAATGTAATGATTTTATACTTCCATGACATAACGCTGCAGTAATAATTTAATTTTTAACTCATGAGAGAGTAGCTTTATAATTCTTCTAAAGGATCCTTCCAAAAGTGAACAGGGACATTTTGATCTTGTCTCCTTGGTATGCAGTGATAGGATGGGATTGGTCCAAAGGTGCATCAAGAGAGGTTCAGAGTTGGCATTAGGAAACATTTCTTTACCAATAAACCAAAACTAGATTTCTGGAGATGCATTTGACAGGCTCCAAATCTGTCAATGTTAAAGAGGCATTTGGACAATGCCCTTAACATCTTGCATTAGCTTTGTGTCAGCCCTGAATTGTTCAGGCAGTTGGCACCAGAATTGAAGAAAACAGCATGGCTTAAGAAGATTATTATGTTGGTAAATTAGTGTATTAATGTTTCAGCTACAGAATATGTCTAAATTCATTCTTGCTAATAACAGGATTTTTTTTGTTTGTCATGGTAAGTATTTGACTGTTAACTAGGAATTTTTGGCCACTAGAAAATTTTTAACATACATATTGGCATTTCCTAGAAAATTTGGTTTGTCTAGGTGGCACTAACTTTAGAAAGATACAGCAAAAACCAGATTAATAGAAGTAAAAAAAAAATGATTGATGTATGTTTCTTGCTTTTCTCTTTTTCTTCAGAATAGATGATCTTTGAATGAAATTGCTTCATCTCAGGTCTTTCTCACACATCTCTTCAGCTTTTGAAGCAGGTTTCAGATCTTTGTCATCTTCAGATGCTTCCACAAATGAGAAAACACTTTAAATCTCTCCAGAATTTCTTTTTTCCTTTTGGGGAAAGTAGAGTGTTGCAAGCAGCTGTTGTGGTTTAACCCAGAAATGCACATAAGCCCCACACAACCCTTTGCTCGTTGGCATATAGAATCAAAAAGATAAAACCAAGAAAACTAATGAGTTGAAATATAGACAGTTTTATAGGTTAAACAAAAACAGGTAAAGCAAAATAAGGAACTTGTTCACTACTTTCCATGTGGAGGCAAGTATTTAGCCATATCTAGAAAAGCAGGCCTTCAAGGAGCCACAGCAAAATTATTGGGAAGGTAGGTGCCACAGCTCCAGATACACCTCCTTCCTCTTTCACCCCAGATTTTACTGCTATGTTCACCCCAATTTTTACTGGTGAATGTGATGACATTAGTTCAGATCAGCTGTCCCACCTGTATCCCCTCCCTCTAGGAAAGACATGGACACATTGGAGTGGAGCCAGAGGAACTTGGTGAAATACTTGGTACTTGTTAATGTCCAGGGCTTGTATGGGGGAAGGTCTTGAGTAATTCCTGGGAGTTTTTTCGTTTGGCTTTTTCCCCTTCTTTACTCTCAGGGATTGCAATTCTGTAACTCTTCATGTTTTAAAAGTACACAACACAATTAAGAAGGTTATTGAAGCCATTTGGTGTGTTATGAAATGTAATTCTTAGTGTCTAGGTCACAACTAATCCAGTATGTGCGTTTTATCTAAGCCATTCATTGTAGCTCTGATATTATTAAAAGAGATAGGACATGCAAAACAGATGTTCTGAATAACTTTACCCTTGGATAAATCTTGAAGGGATATATACCAGTTGTTCCAGACTTCATTTTGCATCAAGTCTTTCTGGTTTTCTCTTCTAGAAGGTATTGAACGCACTCAACTGTGTTCATGTCAGGAGAAGAAAGCAGTTTATTCTGTGCAGTTCTGTTACCACAGCAACACAATAAAGAAGATATCTTGTTTGATTACTTATATAAAATTGATCAGATCACCTATGTTATGTGGTTTAACTGGCCTATGTCTATATTGCTGATAGCACTAATTGTGTACATCACGGTCTCTGTTAATACTGAAATTTAGGGATAAAATTCTAATACTGTTAATCCAAAAAGTTAGCATATAAACCCTTTAGATTCATTCTGATTTTGATATCATATGTTACCAAAATTACCATTTAATGATTATTCAAAATTGGTAAAATTTATGTCAACTCTGGAATTTACCATGAATGTGCCACAGAAATGTGCTATATAGCATAGCCAAATGACACTAGTCAAATAGTCTTACAAATGCTCTCAACTGGATATATGACCAAAGACACCTTTTATTTATAAGATCAAAGAGCAATTAAGGTGTGAAGAGTCTTCACCAAGCCCTGCAGTCCAACCTCTTAGTCATAGCAGGGGCTGCTCTGAGATCAAGCCAAATTTTTCAGTGCTCCATCCCAGTGTCCTGAAAGTTTCCAGAGATAGACAGTGGAATCTGTCTGAACAACTTGCTCTGTTGACTAGGTGTTCTCATTGGGAAAAGGTTTCTCTTCACACCCAGAAACTGCTCTGTTTCAAATTATGCCCACTGACTCTCATCCACCCACCATGCTGCATGGCTCAGTGGTGGACTCAGCAGTGCTTAAGTTAACTTCTGGATTTATTGGTATTAAAGCTTTTTTCCAACCTACATGGTTCTATGATTCACATTGAAGGACCTCGCTCTGTCTCCTTTCTGACTTCCCCCCAGGCTAATATATGCTTTTGTTAAGAGTCCCACAGGCATCTCTTCTCCAGGCAGAAAAAGCCCTGGTCTCTCAGCCTCAACTCATAAGGCAAGGGATCCAGTCTCAACTGCCCTGGTGGCTTATCGATGTTTTTCCTTAACAGGACACAGAAATTAGAATCTGTGTAATCAGCTCTGAGCAAATATATGAATAATCACTTCCCTGGACCTGCTGACTATGCTTCCATTAAAGCTGCTGGCTGTCTTTGCTGTCAGGGCACACTACCGGCTAATGCTCAGCTCAATGTCCCCCAGGGCTTTCAGCAACTCTTTGCCAGAGCTGCTCCTTAGTCTATCACTGCCCAGTCTGGCTCTGCCAGGGGGGGCTTCCCTGTATGTGGCAGTGCTTTGCACTTCTCCATGCTGAACTTCATGAGGTTTCTCTCAGCCCAGTTCTACAGTCTAACAACGTCCCTCTGGATGGCAGCATCAGCATGACCTCCACTGTAATGACTGGTTCCATTCCCAGACAAATTTGTTGTCATCTTCAAAAAAATAAACCAAAGTTTTTCTGATCTTAATAGTCTTGTTTACAGAATGGGAATTTTTAGGGGAAAAAAGATAAAAAGACAACTAAAGTATTTAAGGTAGTTAATGCATTTCTACTCCAAGAATTCTTTCTTGACTCTGTAAGATCATGCACTCAGAACTCAGACTGCATTATGTGCAGGGATTGTTAAATTAATTTCAAAAGAAACTGAATAAATATGATTTGATACAGCATAGAAAATTCTACACATTATTTTATGCACCAGATTGCTTTGCAAATGCATTCCTCACCATCTGCCTTTAGGCAGCTGTAGTTGATAACATTCCTATTAAGAGATGCTCTAAGCATAAAGAGACAGGAGGCACATACACTACTCAGAACCAGAAAATCTTCAATATGATGCAATCTTTTTTAACATATTTTTCCATAACAAGAAATAAATGTGATGAAGACTGAGTAGATCAGCAATGCCATATCTTCTAGTTTAGTGGTGATAAGGGTAAAATGTTACTTTCTTACTATAAAAATATTTTAGTTTTCATGAAAAATTAAATGTTTTAGCCGTAATGAATTTGTAGTCAACATGTGGCAAGGACACAATTAATTTGAAGATTACAATTTTAAATATGTGACTACTCAGTTATTTACTCAGAAAAAGACCTTCCAGTACACTAAGAACTGTAAAGGTGAGAAAGAAACACCATCAAGAAAAAAAACCCCAAACAATCCAAAAACAAACATAAAAGCGTGAATCACTCTCCTTTACTAGACTATACTCTAAGAATTTCAATTTTGGACTTGGGAATCACTGAACTAAACTTCCGGTGATGGTATTTAATGCCCCAGTAGAGCTCAGAATTCCTCACTGATCTATGACAATGAGTCCCTCATAGAAGTTATAACACATTAAAAAAATTACTAAACAGTTATAAATCTGTTATTAAAACAGTTATGTCTTGCTGGGAAAACAGTGAAGAGCAAATATAATTCATAAAAGATTGCTTTTGTAAAGTACATTTTAATATCTCCAAAAGATACCTTCCACTTTTTCCTCCACCCTACTACCAATTATTTGTATAAAAAGGGTAAAAACAACAGGCACTCTACAGCAGCTTTACGCAATTAACATTGCCTGTGTCTCTGCTTTAGGCCTAGGATAAAGACATTGATAGTTGCAAGGAAATGTGGTCACTGTGTTTGTTCAGACAGTCAACGAGTGTTCAATTAGAGTTTAGCAGGGTGTGAATATCCTGCTTTTATAAAATGAGCTTTTACTGGTTGGTGCTGTCACAGACATCTTAAGAGGCTGTGAAGCATTAATAAGTTTTCATCAATATACATCCCAAACTGGGTCTGAAACAAATGACAATCATAATAAAACTTCACCAGAGAGCATGAAGAACAACTTAGCCTCCTGATATCAAAATACATTCCCTGATTTGTTTTTAGAATAACCTTCAACTTAGAGACATTTGAGGTCAACACCATATCTACTTCTATCCAGAATGTTTAAACCAAGAAAGGGACTTGACTTTGTCTTGTCAAAGGCAAGGTAAGTACAGTTATATATTCAAGAAGGAATGCAGTATTTTCCATATTGTAAGCAGTTCATATCAACAAGACATGAAAATCAGGGAGAAGAAGGAACAAAGTCTTCTTTTTCCTATCCTTTACTGAACTGTCTATTTTAATGGAAGGAAATAGCACACCTTGATTTTAAAGCTTGGTTTGGTTTGTAGAGTCAAAATTCAATTAAAATTCTAGTCTGTAATTCTGTTTGTTTTCAATGAACAAACTTTCATGTTGAATTAATCCCTTATCGATAGAAATTATGGGATTTTATTGTATGCATTCTATTATCTTTTTAATGTAAACTCAGAGTTACGTCAATGATTGTCCAGTCACCATAGGGTTATAAGGGGTGATTCTAAGGTGGAAGGTGCTATGTCATAAGTAATTCTTCTCCACTTTTCACAACTCATTATATTTAAAAAATGCACTATGAAGCTATTAGACCTGTTTTGAAAATGTTCCATCCTTCAAAATCAGAACAGTTTTATTTCTAAGATTATGAAACTTCATTGTATTCTAACTTTCCTGTCAAACAATCACATTCAATGTAAAGATTTGTAACAGTTTCACTAATTTATTCAGCAATTTCCTTTCCAGGCTTGTATTATGGTAGAAAAGACAGAAATGCCAGAAGTTTGACAAGGTATTACTAGTCCATTTCCTTTTAGAAAGTTGGCCTTTTGTCTTGCTGCCTTCTAATATGCCCACTTCAGCGACACATCATATACTTAAGAAACGGTGAGATTTGCTCAAATTGATATCAGTAATGACCATTATCATAACCTGATGTAAGTCTTTTTGCTTTGTTATGTAATTTGCAAAACAAATTAAGAGGGAGCATGAATTACATTTCTTCTTAATGCAACTGAAATTGAAAAACTGGAATAAAAAAGTGTAGTAAGGAGAAACCCCCCATTTTAGAAAAGTAGAAGCCTATAAAGCAGGAATTTTGGTAAGCCCATAGCTAAAGAGATTCTGGCTTACATTACATATGCTTTTCCAGTAAAATACATACTTCAGTACTAAAAATACAGTATATGTGGTTTTATCTCTTTGTAATGAAAATTGTTTTGCTGATCATAATTTATTTGACAGGAGACAAATGACAGTGAAAACTGAGTGGTTATTTCAATGGTCAGTTGTAAAACAAAATGTATTCAGAAAACCCAAGCTGTGCTGTATTTTTAAAATATCAAATTACATTTGCAGATTCTTTAAATCTGAAAGGAATGTGTCTTTAAACAATAACATCCTTAGTAATGATATTGAGTAGATTACCATGGATATTCTGGAAGGAATGTTTGCAAAATTCTTTCTATACATAAAAAAATTAAGTAAAATCCCTCATGAAAGAATAATAATAAAAAAATCAAATATTATTGGAGTATAATGGCATCTAAAATATTCTCTCTAGGTGAAGATACAGCTTCAGTAAAGAACATGGTAGAATTCAGGTATTTGTTCAGTTTAGGAAGCAAAAATTCTACTCATATTAATCTCATTTCTCAGGATCCTGGAGGTAAGAGATAGGAAAGACCTGTTATAATGACTAGAGCAATCTCATGTAAATGCAAAGTTTTTATCTTGTACTATCTATGATATGTTTTCCAGTAATTTTTATAAAGCATCTTTAAATTATGTGCAAAATTCTCCTTTTCTCTCCATAAAATATTTCACAGGTTCCTGGGAAGCTTCTGCTACTGTGGTGAGAAAATAAGACAGGAGGCAAAGAAACTGCTGATCAACAAAAAAGCCCACTGCAGGCACAGTTCTGAAATTCTGGGGCTCTGTCCTGGACCCTGGCTGCAGGGCACCATGAGGCTGCTGTGGCCTGCCCTTCACAATTCCCTTCCTGTGACACTGGACCTGCCAGGCAGGGCTGCTGCATGCCTGGCTGTCACAGTGATACAAAGTCAAGACAGAGCACCCATCAGGATTTAGGAGCTTGAAGCTCTTCCAGGACTGTCAATACAGACATGTCATGCTCCTTTCAGAAGACATCCCAAGACTCATAAATACTGAAGGGTTCTGGGTGCTTAATGTGCCAAAGGGAAAACCCCTGCAAGACCAAACAGCTCTTTGTGATGCAGGATCTCAAGTTTTTCGCTAGGACCCTTTCCACAATCTTTGGTTTCACTTCTCAACATCTTAAATTAGATTTGTGTTTGCTTCACATTTAAAGCTGCAAAAATACTAATTGTATAATGATAATGATTTAACCAGACTGTCAGCTGCTTACTTTCCAGAGTGCAGAGTGGTGCTTCTGTGATTATATTAGCAATCGATGAAGCACTTGTTTCTAATTCCTTTTTATCACCTACGTGACAGAACATCATTCACAGCAATTTTCTGTATTATCGCTGCTTTTTTATGAGGGCTACAGTCCTTTTACATTTTACAGTTTTACCAAATTGCTTTAAAAGCTTGAGTTTATTACTAAAGAAATCATTGACTAGAAATAAAAATTGCAGCAGCTGTGTAACAAAGAAGTTCTTAGAAATCTGTGGACATGAACCAACTGTGCATAATTTTCTAAGGGATTTTAAATTAAGCATATCCGCAGTACTGAATTTTAATTAATAGAGCTGACTAGTCTCTTCAAAACTTGCACCCACATGATATGTAATGAGTACTTGAGGAAGAGTCTTCCAACAACGACAAAGAAAAAACTCTCAGTCTGAAATTAAGGATTACCAATGATGGATTGTATAAAGAAATTTTTTTTTTTTTTAATTTCTTATACCAAGGATAAAAATCTTGGAGAGCACAACACTACTCTTAATCCTCTGTGCATTTTGCTTGTGCAATTTATTTTATAAAATGTGCAGTTAAAATGCATGAGTAGACATATGAGAAGGCACCTGGAAACCTCCACCATGTGTCTCCCTTTCCATGTAATGCAGAAAAAAAAATCTGTCTTCCCATGCCTGCTCACGTGAGTCTTGTACATAGGCACCCCAACAGCGTAACTGGGACATCCCTCTGGTCTGAATTCCCTCCCAGCCAAATGAATATGGTGTTCTCTCAAAAAGCCAGTCCTGTGACTTTGAAAACATTCTGATTAGAATGGCCACATTCCTAGGTCTCCTAATTTGTGATACTCCAAAGCAGTAGTTTACAAAAGTGAGGATAGAGAAGCATCACATACTGAAATTTCAGGTAGTCTTGAGCTTAAGAAAGAGGCCATAAGGCTACTTAGAATCTGCCAGATTTTCTAAATTCCTATCCAAGCTGTGGATCCACTAGCCAGTGAATTACCTGACCTTTCATCTGGCTCTACAGGAGGTTTTATATTTCTCTGAATTTTGGTCAGATAGGCTGATCTAATGGAATCTTCATCAAAGTCAGTGTGATTTACTGGCTACCTGTGAGAAAAATCAAAGTGTGACCTGTACAATCATGAAAAAACTCTATTGAAGAATGAAAACTTTTTTTTAAAATAACAGCTATTAATTCAGGTTTAACAAAACCTAAGTTTAACTGGCACTACCATGAGGTTCACTGGGATTTGTCCAAGGCCAAACAGCAACTCATGGACAGGTCAAGATAATAAAAACAGATCTTAGGACCATCTTTAATTTTTGAGAAAAAATAATCCCTATAAGTGAATTAACCTCTGTATGTCAAAATGATAAGATCCTGTCATCATTTGAGCAGATATATTTCAATTATTTTGGGCAGTGAAAGGAGAATTTCTCAGTAAACCATAGTAAATGGGTCTGTTCAACTACAAAATACCCTGAAAATCCCAAAGAAAACAAAACATGAGCTATTAATATAAAAACATACAAACCTGTATTACATGACTTGTATCACAGAGTAATTTAATTGAATTTCATGCTTCTTTAAGGTGTTCATTATTTAGTATTTTCAAGGACACCGAGTTGTTTCAAGATAGTTAAATGACACTTGGAATGGTGAAATAAGCAACTGATTCCTAATTGCACATCACTGACTATTTTTCAAATATGATCCTTCTTACACTGAAATCAGTAGACAAAATTGTAGAACCTCTGCTGTAACAGCAAGGGATGTATTTTACAGCCTCTGAAACACAGTGAGTAGAGAAAATTCTTTTTCATCCATGATATAGAAAGCTTTACACTTGTGACTATAAAGACTTGGGCTAATTGCTCTTTTATTAACGGCTTGAAAAAGCCAACGGGTTTTTTTAAAACTTCATGTAAAGAAACGCAACATTTTTAAACAACAACTTTCTATTCTAGCTCTCAGCATGGCATCTTGCTAAGGAGAGAAATGACAATATTCTGCATAGGCTCATTAAAAAAGAATGAGAGGGGCTTATTTTTCCCCCTAGTTGTTCCATTTTCTCCCTGGGTTCTGCAGAGCTTACTGAAGAAGAGTCCTTAAAATGCCAAGAGCAGGTTTTAAATGTTACATGCAAATTATTTTTAGGAGTGAGCATCCTTGATAAAATATTGCAATTCATGTATATGCAACATGTTAAGTATACTTCAGTGCTACAAGCTTGATTTACATTTGTAATAGATGATAATTAGTGTGCCAGGAGGAAAATCAAAGGAGAGATGATGATGTGGTGAAGAACTTGATTAGTGATAACTCTGAAGAGAATGAGACATGACAGCCAAGAGACACATCATCTTACACATTTCTTTTATTGGACAAGGAGAGGAATATCATTACTAAAGCTGGGGAAAGGCCTGGGGTACTTCTGAGCCTTCATTGACTTAGTCTTTAAGAGAAATACCAGTTATCCTTGGAAACCCCCTGATCTGACAGACAGGAAGATGGAGCAGAAGAGACCCCTTGTAAAACAAGATGAAGCAATCAGTGGGCTGCTGTGCCACTTGGATACTCCGAGGGTTGGAATGGTCTGTGGGGCTGGGTGGAATTCACCTGAGGATACAGAGGGAGTCAGCAGAGAAACTCACCAAGGCATTATTTGTTAGCAGTCCTGGTTAGCTGGAAAGATGGCTGGAAGTTGGCTAATGTGACACCATCCACAAGAAGGGTTAGAAGGAGGATTTGGAGAACTGCAGATTTATCAGCCTAACTTTGATGCTATGATTTGATGCTAGATTACCTTGAGTACGATCCTGTGGCACATACAGGACAACCAGGAGAGCAGGCCCAGCCAGAATGGGTTTAGGAAAGGCAGATCCTGCTTGACCAACCTATCTCCTTTTCTGACCAGATGACTTGCCTCGTGGATGAGAGAAAGGCTGCGGATGTTGTCCACCTAGACTTCAGTCAAGCCTTTGATATTGTCTCCCACAGCATTCTCCTGGAAAAATTGGCAGCCCAGGGCTTGGACAGGTGTTCACTTCACTGGGTTAAAAACTGGCTGGACAGCCAGAGAATTGTGATGAATTTTTCTACATCCAGTTGGTGGAGGGTCTCTTCTGAGATTCCCCAAGGTTCAGTATTGGGGCCGGTCCTGTTTAATACCTTTATGAATTATCTCAATGAGAGGATTGAGTGCATCCTCAGTAATTTCACAGAAGACACCAGGCTGCGTGGGAGTGTCATTCTGCTGAAAGGTAGGAAGGCTCTGCAGGGAAATCTGGACAGGCTGGATCAGTGGGCTGAGGCCAAGGATGTGAGGTTCAATAAGTCAAAGTACTAAGGCAGCACTTGTGTCACAATTCCAGGCAGCACTGCAGACTGTGGAAAGAGTGCTTGGAAATCTGCCCAGCAGATTTCAGGACCTGGGGAGGTTCTGATTGACAGCCACCTGAACACAAGCCATCAGTGTGCCCTGGTGGCCAAGAAGGTCCAAGGCATCTCTATCAGCTAGAGCGTGGCCAGCAGGACCAGGGCAGTAATTATCCCCCTGTATTTTGCACTGGTGAAACTGCACTTTGAGTACGGGGTCTTTTCAAACCTTAATGCTTCTATTATTCCCCTTCCCTTCTCTTTCTAAGGTGGGAGAGGGTTCACATAAGTTTTTTCCCATGATATAATCATGAATCCCACAGATGAAAAGTCTCTCCAGATGTGCACATTTATTAAAACTCCTTTGTCTCGGGGAAATGTCTTTGGTGAGTCCTGTGGAACCAGATTCCTTGAGGAATATATAAAATATCTTCATATGTCCAAAAGAGAATGCATAAAAAAGTAGTAAGCATCAGAATAGAGCATAAACATCTGATTTCATGGTAAGGCAAATATTTATAGGGTTTTTTTACTTAAAAGCAAAATATATCCCTAAATAATTTAGACAGTCCCCAGACACACGGCTACAAATACGAAATAAAAGAAATTTTTTTTAAAAAATTGGTTGGAGAAAAAGAGAATAGTTTAAAATATATTTACATGAAAAATGCAAAAAAGAAATAACTGAAATAAAACAGAGAAACAACGAATAAAATGAGAATTTCTTTTTAAGAGGTGAGGAGTTTTGGGAAATGAGAAGGGTAGGTGTTGAGTGGAGGCTAATTTTTGACAAAAAATAAAGAAAATGGGTAGCAAGGTTTTCCTAAACTAGGAAAAAAATGTTTGGAAAAAAACCCACCTTGCTGGACTTAAGACTTATGTCAAAAGTAGGAAAAGCCTATATAAATGTAAGTTGGTATTAAAGAAAAATTAACAAGACCAATAGAGAGAAAAGAAGCATGGTCAATAAAAAAAACAAAACATGAGAATATGAAATATACATTGAAAAGGGCCCTGACAGAAATAGCCAAATAATCCATAGTACATCCTTCATTTTGGACAACTTGTTATGTATTTCAACAGGCTGGATAAAAATCACAGCAAAGGTGAAAGTACTCAAAATTATGAAGATTAAAGAGTTCCTCTGTGGATATCTTGACCAGTAGAAGAAAAAGGAAAAAAAAAAAAAAGAAATAGAAAGTGAAAGATAGCAAAGTGGCTTGAAAATGGATGGTGCAAGGGAATTCACAGATCCATTACTTCAGTGATAGTTTCATTAAAGGTATATGATTTAACCCTGGTGTCTGGAATCAGGGCTAACACTATTAACAAAATAAATGTTGAGAAGGTCTGTGTGAGATCAGACACTTTTTCCTGTCATTTTTGCATACTCATGAACAAACATCATATCTGAATTTGATAAATCTAGAGGCATCTGTTTGTTGACTAACTACATTTTCTCTATTAATGGCTTGACAAGCAGAAAATCCTATCTTCTATCTCTGTCTTATAGTGATATAAGTTTATTATTTCTAATTCTGGTATGCTACAGAACACTTGATTTTACTGGCCCTTCCCTGGGGTGATACTTTGGCATGGGCTTCTGTGAAGTTGCTGGTTCAGTACCGCAAGGCTGCTATGATGCAATGGTCCAAGTGATTCATGCTCATTTGACTGAGAGTTTTTAGTACTTTGGAATAACAATCATATTCAGCTTTTAGTCAGCTTTCAAAACATCTTTGATGCTGAAATCTGCAGAATAAGAGTGTCACTGAAAAATCACCACAACCTCTTCAGTTTGATAGTGTAAAAACAAGGCAACAAGGTTTTTTTAGCATGTAAAATTTAATGTATCTTTTCAATGAAAGACACTTTATGAATCAGTTTATCATTAGTCTTCTAACTTCTGGCCAAAGAAAAATCAAGAATTCAGTCAAAATCAAGAGTCAAAATACTGTAACTTAGAGAGATACAGCAAATTTATGGGTATCCTGGCACAGCAACATTTCCTGCCAATACTTGTAAATTTAGACACCACAGTAAGTACGATTAAGGAGGAGAAAGTATGCACTTCTTATCCCAATATTTGGCTTAACATATTAAAATATGACATTTTTGTGTTGTATTATTTTCAGTCTTTCATGCATAAAATTATTTGCAATTTAACAATCACAATTTTAGAAGACTTCTCTATAGAAATTTAAAACAGTATACAGAAGACATTACTCTGAAAACTCAATTTCTAATTGGTAGAGTAATTTTCTGCACCTACAGTAGGAAATAATGCCTGTGCATAATTTCTTTTCTTTGTTTGTTTGTTTAACATGTTTTTGAGCATTAAACCTTATTAACAATCAAGACATTGAGCAAACAAAAATAATTAATTTTTCCTATGCTCATTATTGTCCTCTTTATGGTCTTATCTTCAAAATTTTTTCTAAGTAGTAGAATTACTAAAAATGTTATTAGTTTTTTGTGTTTCATGTAATGTAATGCTTATTAGAAGTAATTTGCTGCAGTAGAGAACATTCCTTTTATTTTAAATCATTTTGTATGGCTCATTAAAAAATCTTTTTTCTAAGCAGATTATTGCTTTTTGCTTACACGTCCTACACATCAAAAAAAAAGTGCTTTTCTTTTTGCATAAACTTTATAATTAGATGAACATTTCTGAAGATAAAGAGAGAATGATATAATTTCTATAAAAATCCGGAAAATACCAGAATTATATTTTTGAACTAGCGTTAACATCTTGTTAACTGAAAATTTTTTCTGTGTAAAATATTTTTGACATTTCATATATACACAGTTCCTTTCCTTAAGATTCTATAAATCAATTTTGCTGGAATTCCACCAGTAAAGGTCATAAATTCTAACATGGTTACATGGATTCTTAATATGATATTCATAATTCTTTATGTTTCACTTAAAAGTATTTTGTTTACCTGATAGAAAAGAAGGAAAGGAAGACAAAAGCAAAATAAAAAAAAACAAAGACAATAATGAAAGTTGTGATATTCATGGGTGCCAGTTCTATGTTAGTGTATTCTAAGAGCCCAAAACCATATATTTAATTTATTTTTAACTTCTATCATCATCAAAATAACCTAAGTGTCTCTATGGGAAGAAGAAAGTACAGTTCATCTTGTGAGGGGAGAAAATAAAGGAACAGAATGAGGACCATAATGCAACAGCATATAATACACATATTATTCCCTAGTTTATGTCCTTTGGATTTAAAGTTTGTAATATGCAAAGGTTATAAAATACTTATCTGTTTGTTTAGTTTTTCTGAAAATATATGCAAGAAAAAATGATGTTTCTCTCTTCTATTCCTCCTCATTAATGAGAGAATATATCATGGAATGGTTCTCCTAAACATTAGCAGGTCTTTACTTCCTGCTATAGGAAGCAGGGAACTCCTAAAAGCATGAACCTTATTGCCCTTAGCATCATTAGTCCTGTGATGTGCCTTAAAATCTTTAAATTCTATGTACTTTTCTTTTGTTCCTGAGTATGTTTTAGAACATTTTTTTTTGTTTTGTTATCTGACTCAACATGACATCACCATATATTACTATTATAGTTGTTCAATTTTTAGCGTATTTTCAGTTAGTATATGTATTTATATGTCCTCATCCTTTCCCTCCTGACAATGATTTCTCTTTTCCTCTCCTTCTCTGTAGCAGCAAAAGCCACAGCTATCAGCTCTGCAATCAACTTGTGTACCTCTTGTTAACAGTATTTATTAACCCTGCTGATTTTGTCATCACCTTAGTTTGCGTAATTGTGTCTACTTGTGTTGAATAAGTGTTCTATAACCTTTGTTGGTGTCACGGTTTAACGAAGGGTGTCTGCTAAGGAAGGCAGGAGCCTCCCTTGGAATGAAGGATATAAACCCCCTCCCTCCCAATTATTATAATTTTGGATTTAAGGGGGCTCTCAGGCAAAGATATGGGAATAGGAATAACAGTTTTTTCCGTAGGAAAACTAAAATCAAACAAGCATGCAGTATTACAAAACAAACAAACTCACTGCCAGCGTCTGAATACAGCCTGACACCCTGTGGGTCAGGCTGTTGGTAGCAGTCCCACTAAATGGTGGCTGCAGCCCTCCTGGAGCGGCAGATCTGGCTCTTTTGAAGCAGTGATCCTGTAGAAAGGTGCAGCCCTCTGATGAAGGTCCAGTGATGATAGATGGGCCTGGTCTTCCTTTAAGAATCCAGTGGAAAAGACTGTCTTGGTGTCCCAAATCTCAGGTTTTTATCCAGGTAGGGATGCTTGGCTGCTCCCCCTGGATGGAGCATTTCCCAATGGAATGATGTCATTTTTTCAATGGACTCAATGGCTCATTAGCAGAAGATCTGGAGGATCCTGGAGGAAGGCTGGACCATGGAAGAAATAAAGAAACTGTCCCAGCTGGTTTCTTATCAGCTGGCCTATTGACAGAAGAATACACCACCCTCCCACCCCAGGTCGAACAAATGGTGATAGAATAACACACCCATGACAGTCAGGTTATCTGATAACATGATAATTACATTAAACAAAGACCTGGTCAGAATCAGAGAGACAATAACAGGTAGAGCAGCCCAACTGACTTGCTGTGTGAACTGAGGAAACTGAATTGGCTGCTCCTTTGGGGCTTTGGAGATGGCAATCTCCAGCAGCTTTGTCAAACAATAATTGATATTATTCTGAAGCTGTGTCCATAGCCCCTTAAGAAACTCTGTAAATAACTTGCTGTCATCTCATGTCTGTATATCTTTCACTGTAATGGCTCCCATGTTTTTGAACTAATATTCATGCTAAAATATTTTTTACATCTACCAAATACTCTCTTTTACTTCTGTGTTGGGTCTGGCTGAGTTGGAGCTCATTTTCCCATCACAACCCTCTTAGTGCTGTGCTTTGCACTGGTAGCTGGAAAGGTGTTGATAGCATCCCGGTACGTTGGGTGTTGCTGAGCAGAGTGGCACAGCATCAGTGCTGGCTCTCAACATTTTCTCCCATCCCTCATCAAGGGGTTTGGGGTGGGCAAGATGCTGAGAGGGGAGAGAACTAGAGCAGCTGACTCAGTTTAAACACAAGGGTATTCCATACTATATGATGTCAGTTGGGATATAAAAGCTAAGGGAAGGAGGAACAGGGTGGGGTATTTGATATTTACAGTATTTGCCTTCTTGGGCAACTTTGACACATGCTGAGGCTTGCCGGGAAGTGGCAGAAGGGCACTCATTGATGGGAAGTACAGAATAAATATTTTTTTTTCTTTTTGATTATAAATATGTAAATTTTCCCTCTTTCTGCTTTAGTAAACTGCCTTAACCTATGAGTTGTTTTCTGTCTTATTTCCTCTCTACCTCACTGAGTAAAGTAGTGATTGAGCAGCTTGGCATCCACCCAAAATCGACCCACTAAGACTTCATCTTATGTGTGAAAATCTATGTGTAGTGTCATTCCTTCCCTCCTTTTGTCCTTATTCTTTTTTCTCATACGAAGTCAAGCTTTGTGTGCTGACCACCGGATCCTTTCCTGCTTCAGGTTCATTCATTCATGGATTTTTTTTTTTATTTTCTTTTCCATATACAGGAAAAAAATTCATCAGCGTTATATTGGCTGCATCCTAGAAAATGCCTGTGCGGCAGTCTTTGCTACTCAATAAAAGGAGCCCCGAAAGTAATTAATTTTCCATATATGAAATGTCAGGATTTTACTCATGCCAACAGTGCTAATATTAGCTCTCTCTGCAGTACAGTGGATGGATCTCTTGTAAATCGCAGCTAGCCCCATCTTTTCTTCAGTTTTACCGTGATGCTGCTGACACTGTAAGATGTAACCATCATTCAAATTTCATTTCAATCCAATTTTGGCGTCTTTATGCTTTTGTTTTGGTTTGGTTTGGTTTGATTTGGTTTTGTTCAGTATGGTTTGGTTTTGGTTTGGGTTTTTGTTTTGTTTGTTGCTTTCGTTGTTTGAGGGTTTTTTTGTTTGTTTTGTTTTGTTTTAAATAAGTATGATGGTCTTTGCATTACTTTGTTTCCCACTCAGCATAACTCTTTCAGTCATTTTATTCCTGCTGGAATAGGCTGCTGGAGGAGGAGGGAGTGCTTCTGAACTCTTGCATAGAAACCTCGCACACAAAAGGGAACTTAAAAAAAAATGTCTCTGGTTGAGCTATATAGAACTCATTTATCTATCTAAGCATTTACAAATTTGTAAGCTCTTCTTGTAGTCAATAATATAATTAAAGATAATTAACATAGTTAAACATTTATTGTTTTGTAAGGTAAATACTAAAATACATAAGATGCATTGAATCTAAAAAGCATCCTTATCCAGCAACAGTTATGAAGAGGCTTGACTGCCTCATACTCAGATATCTGTACTATATAAGTCCAATTGAAGTGGAGTATAACCTTTCTGAGTGCCTGAAAGAAAACTGATTTGGATTGTACAACTGAGGCTTCTTCTCAACACAACTGTTTCCAAACTGTTTATGACAAAAGCTGTTAAATTATAATCCTCCACTTCCATTATCCCTTTTTTACTTGGTACAGAATATGATGAGTCTGCAACATATATTCTATAACAGGTGTTGAGGAATCTTCAGAGGTTTGTGTCTAAGAGCTGTCCATTCCCCTTAAAATATGCTAACACTTTCAGCATTTTTACCAACCATATTTCATGTCATAAAACCCAGCAATCTTCAAACAATATATTGCAAGTAGTTCAACCTCCTGTTTTTATCCAAAGCAATTAATTTGCTGTTGTATTGATCCACTAAAAGAAGTGATTCCAGCAACCCTTTGGAAATTCTATATTCTCTCCTTGGCACAATACTGTCACATAAGAAATACTACTGTTCCTGTCACAGTCTAGAGATTAGGCCAGTTTGTGTCATAAACAGGTAATCAGTCATAAACTCCTTGAAAGGTAATGGGCAAACATCTGGAAATGACAAAGGATACTTGTTAGACCCCAAGTTAGACCTTATCTTCACAGATGTACAGTAAAGACAACATCATATTTCAGGCATACATACCCCTTCCAATCCTTTTGACACCCTAAAACTTTGAAAAATTAAAAAGTTATAATCTAGGCTACCAAATTTTAGCAAAAATAGATTATATTAATCTAATTAATAATTTTTGTTCAATAAGATATTTTGTTACTGAGTTTAAGGATGCTTAAGTTACTTCCTTTCTATATTTGCAGGTGGAAGAAATGAAAAAAAATAATTTTTATTGTGTATTCCATATCGTGAATGAGATGCATACATATGTAATATTTTAGATTCATCGAAGTTCTTAGTCACAAGTAAACCAGCTCTGACCAAGAGTGGTCCTGTCTGAATAAGCTATAAAAATCCTGTCCATGGTATAGTATTATATGTGGACCAGACTCTTCCAACCTTCTAATATAAGCCAAGGATTTAACTCTGTGACTAATCCAGTGGTCTGAATTTAATATCATCTGCTATGACATTAAATTCCTTCTGATATTTTGCCCATTTGTTCCTTCTCCTTTTGCCAAGATTTTCTTCCTCTTTTTCCCATTCACCTTTGCTTCATTATTTCTCTTTTAAGAAGAATATTTAACACAACCATTACATATTTTTAATCAACTGCTTTTTATAATTACACAAACAGTAAAGTTCCTTGTCTGAAGAGACACAAAGCCTGAAAATCTTTCTAGTGATTAAATAAATAAATGAACATGCATTAGCTAATAAATAGATTGGAATAAGTATGTTACTGATTTTGAAAAGGAATCCTTTAATTGCTATTAAATATATATTAACTCTTAAGTCCGATATTAATACAACCTGAATTAAAATACAATTAAATTATGCAAAATAAGATTATGTATAAAATGTATTATAGTTAGAAATGCTAAATTATAATGATTTCAGTATTCAGCTACAAAACTTTTCCATTGAACATTCTGGTACTGCTTGTCAAATGAGGCTATGCAGGCAATAACCATTAAGTATGGAACCCATAACATAGCATACCCCAAGGCATAAGAGAGGTTGAATCATTAAAATTAGGTTTACCCTCTAACATAGAAAAAAATATCTATTTTGAAAATTTTGCTTAGATATGAGATGAATTAAACAAAATAGAAATTACATAGCTTACAAGTTTCATTAAATATTGCTTCCTTTTTGCCATCTTCACTTTCCCCTTCCCCTTTCACTCCCTGAGAAGGAATTGCAGGCAATACTAGTAGATTTCTGTGTGGATTTTTTTCATATTTTGAAGCTAGGTAATTACATAATTCTTTTTAATTGGTCCCAATTTGCATTTAAATTTTACAGTCATCACAATTAAAAACCGAATACAAGAATTGCAACTGTGTTCTTAGTTCTAGTGACCTTTAACATGATTCCAAATTGAACATTTATTATGGTACTCTTGCTAAATGTGTGAAGTAAACTGATGCTTCATACAGCATGGAGTATGGTGTGTCCAGAAACTAAAACTTTTTTATTTGAAAATTTTATCAGCGGTTTTGGACTGTCTGACAGAAATATAATTTTTTTTAGTTTTAGCAGTTATAGTAAACCATATCCTTCCACCATGCTGGACTGCAGAGAAGGGAATAACTCCACATATAATTTAATTAAATATTTTCCAGAAGAATCACAGAAAATATTTAATTAATATTTTTTCACTCCTCTCCTTCTACTCGTTACAAACCTTCTTATTTAATCCTTAGGTGTCCCAATTCACATGAAATACCATATAGAATTTTATTCTCACTTTGTTAATTCTATCCCCCCTCGAGACTCCCCTCACCCACAACAACCCGCTCACAATAGCCAAATTGTTCTCTCTATCCTGCTCACAGTTCGTCTCTCCATAGTTATTCCTCAGAAAAGGAAGAGCAGTTGGAGCAGCTGAGCTGACAATTGCAGCAGTGTACCCCTTTTTGGGTTTGTTGATGACACAAAGCCGGGAGGAGTAGCTGACACAGCAGAAAGCTGAGCTGTCATCCAGAGAGACCTGGACAAGATGGGAGGCTGGGCAGAAAAGAACATAAGTAAGTTAAAAAGTGGCAAATGTAAGGTCCTGCACCTGGAAAAGAATAACCTCAGGCACCAATACAGGCTCGGGAAAGCAGCTCTGCGGAGAAGGTACTGCTGGTACTGGTGGACAGCGAGCGGTCCATGGGCCAGCAGTGTGCCCTGGGGACCAAGGCAAGTGGCATCCTGGGGTGCAGTGGGAAGAGCATTGCCAGCAGGTCGAGGGAGGTGATCTGGCCTGAGAGGGACCAATCTCGTTTTTATTTATACCTCCACAAATATTATACATGAGGTGAAAAACTACTATAAGGGGCTATGCACGTCCCTGTCCCCGGGACACTGCCTGACAGCGATCAGCGCAGAGATGCAAAGCGACATGGCACTGGCCAGTGGGGCAGATCCCCGACTGCCCGGGAACAAATGCCAGGGAAGTTGGGCTATGGGAGGAGACTGAGCACACAAAAGCAGTTAACTGTGACACAGCTGGGGCCGCTTTTCTTTGTGTTTCTTGGACGGAGCCAAGGGGTCCGTTCAGGGGTCTCACCTGGAGGCTCAGCTTGGCCCCCCTTCTCCCTCTCGCCTTTTTCTCCCTGCTTCTTCCCCGGCTGTTTTCCCTGCCTGCGCCAGTCCTGCCCTGCTTTGCCGCTGCCCCCGAGGCAGCCCGTCGCCACGACAACACCGAGCCGCGCCGCGCCCCGGCCCTGGCAGCCGCAGCCGCTGCGGGAGCGCGCCCGTGGCCCGGCAGCCTGTTCCTCACCCGCGGAGGGGACACAGAGCCGCCTCCTCCTTGGACACCGCGCCCGGCCGCCCCGGGAGCTGCGCAGGCTGATGGCAGCCTGTTCCTCACCCGCGGAGGGGACACGGAGCCGCCTGCTGCCCGGACACCGCGCCCGGCCGCCCCGGGAGCTGCGCAGGCTGAAGGCAGCTCGCAGCACCCATGCTCCATGAGCCCAGCTGATGCTAACAGGCTGCCCGGGGTACAGCAATAACGCTGTCCCTGTCTTCTGTTTCTGCCTCTCTTTTCTCCTNCAGGCAGTTCGCAGCACCCATGCTCCATGTGCCCAGCTGATGCTAACAGGGCGCCCGGGGTACAGCGGTAACGCTGTCCCTGTCTTCTGTTTCTGCCTCTCTTTTCTCCTCTTTGCTCCCTTTTCTGTACCCGTTTTGGTAGGAACCCCTATTTTTACCAACAAACAGTTCTCAGCGGTAATATTGCCGCATTGATCGGTGCATTATTTTTGTCTAAGAAGTCTATCAGAAAGAATCCTCCCCAACTCCCCTATTAAAGTGGGACAGGACATGGCCCCTCCGTTCAGCCCTGCTGAGGCCACATCTGGAGTGCTGTGTCCTGTTCTGGACTCCCTGGTGCCAGAGAGACAGGGAGCACCTGCAGCAGGTCCAGTGCAGGGCAACAAAGATGTGGAGGGGACTGGAACATCTCATGAGGAAAGGCTGAGGGAGCTGGGCCTCTTCAGCCTAGAGAGGAGAGACATTATCCAAGAATAAAAATAACTTAAGGGCAGGTGTCAAGAGGATGGGACCAGACTTTTTCAGAGGTGCCCAGTGACAGGACAAGGGGCAACTCGCAGAAACAGTAACACAGGCAATTCCATATGAGTGTGAGGAAATATCGTTTTCCTTTGAGGGTGACAGCATTAGGACAGGCTGTCCAGAGCAGTTGTATAGTCTCTTTCTCCTTCGAAATCCTCCAGGATGCAAACCCATGCCATCTGCTCCAGGTGAATGTGCTTTACCAAGAAACATTAGACCCAGTGATTCCTTCCAGTCCCACCTATTCTGTGATTTTGTGATTAATTTTTGTTTTAAATCTCCTCTGATTTTACTTTTTTTCCCTTAATGCTTATAAGCCAAGGCCTGTTTTTTTTAATAATTTAGTCCTTTACATTCAAGTAACATTCCGTGCCTTCCAATTATAAACAGAAAAAAATTAAGTGTTCTAAATGTTTTAAACATTTCTCAGTCTTTGAAGTAAATCTTTTATCTTTGGAATTATTTATCCCAATAATTGAAACTATTATTAATTCAATCATTGATTTACATACTAACAATATGGGGGAAATAGTTCTAACTAATCAGAAAAAAAAAGCCCTCCTTGTTTCGTTGGTTAAATTACCTGCTAATGATGAGTGTTTTTAAGATATGAAAGTATGTTAATTATCTTTGATTAATCAGAGTGATTTGTCATCACAGCACTTTTATGCTTTCATATATTTGAGAAGAAGCAGCAGCATAGTGTTTATGTAGAGAAGATAAAAATTTCACAGTAATATTGCCCTCCTGAAAATAGTAATTGCAGAGGTTTTAAAAGTAATTTCTTGTTCATACCAAAAGAAAGGAAAAGATGACTCAAAAAGAGTAAGACCATGTTAAAGTGCTCACATTGTTAAATGGAGTGGTTAATAACTGCAAAAAAAACTATTTCCAGATGATTTCAGATGACAAGCTCAGTAAGCACAAGTTGAAAGAAAAACAGTGCAAAAGTACCTTTTCACCTGTAGTATAGGGATTGCACAGAACTGTCTAGCAAAAAAAGGATACATAATTACAAATATAAGTATCAGTCAAGGAACAATTAGAGTATAGACAAGGAATAGCAAAGTTTATAAAGGCCCACAGCTTTCCTACCTTGCTCTCCACATCTTCTGTTTTTAGCGTATTTTCTTCCCCACGAAGTCTTCAACTCTGTCAACATTTGTGATTTAAACTGGCAATTTCATTGATACATTGATTCTGTTATTGGTTAAAAAAGATACATAAAAAGAATGAAAATAAATCTAACCACAAGAAAAAATTGCAATTAAATGAATCCTCCTCTGCAGAAGCAAGGAATAAAACTTTATAGAATTGATGAGTATGAAAACTACTGTGATATTATCTGAGGTAAGTATACATAAACGGAAAAGATTCAAATATGTTCTGGCAGGATGACATAGATTCAACAGCACCATTTGTTCCACAACAAAACAAAGAAGAGAATACTCTCATTTGTTCCCATTTCTGTCTGTCCTTTTTACCAAATATTTTACTTCTTTTTAGAATTTGCTCGTGTGTATTCAGAAAAGAATCAATAAGAACTGGAAAGTGAATGATTTTGCATAAAAATGTCTTATGTTGCTCTGTAATAATTATCCAGAAGTTTTTGGTCACATTCATTTCTTATAATGTATATGGATGTTCATATATAAATGGAAGATTGTTTCCTTTCCTGCAATTTTTAAAATAGTTTTATTTTTCTTAGCCATTTAAAAGATGCTTATGGAGTAGGATGTACTATAACTCTGATTATGCAAAGGCTTAAATCCTCTTTTGTATAAGTACTTCAGACCATAAATATTGACAAAGTTGATCATTAATTTATAAGCAGAGTTCTTTTTGCCTTTTTTTTTTTTTTTTTTTCCCCTCTGGATCAGGCATGATAACTGTTTTGATCCATGGTATTCTAGCATTTTTAGAGACAGGTTATTTTTAGATTTTCCCTCTGACTATCTGAGTATGAACTACTCACAAAACTATACATGTGAGGAAAATACAATAAAATCAGATTTTCCTAGTGAAAGAATTTCACTGATTTATTTTTACTCATCTCCGGGGATTAACACAATTTCATTGAAAAAAAGTGTGGAATAATGAAATAGCTAACATTTTAATATGACATTATTATGCAATTTATGTCACTGAAAAATCAATGCAAATTACAGAGACAAAAGAAAAGAGGGAAAAGGGTGTGTTCTATATTACTAGTTTAAAAATAAGACTTGAAAGAGTAGGATCCAATATGTTCAATCAGATAAATTTAATGTTTTTATACAGTTCTTAACCAAATAAGGGAAGAAAAAATTTTTATATATAACAACCTTACATTTTGATCACATTGTTAGCAAAGAAACAGTAAAATGTCTATATGTTCCTATCACACATTGCATATGAACATAAAAATGTTTTTGCCAAATCAGTATAAAAAACTGAAGTCCATGTCCCATTTCTGAGTTGGACTAGCAGTGATACCTGAGGAGTGTCAGATCTAGGCAGGCTTCTAATGATTTCCATACCTGTACACCCTGTCAGATTTAGAGCAGCTTTCTGAGGCTCAGACAGAGCAGAGCCAAATATTGCATTTTCTTATGTGATTTCATTCTAAATTTTGAATCCAGGTGAAATTTTTATATCCAAAACAACGTCTAGAAAGCTATTCCCTGTGGGAAGCAAGTATCTGTGGACCATTATGTAAAGGAATGCCTTCTCTATTTTTTTCTAACCCATCACCACCAGCCTCACCCATATTTGTGTACTGCAAACAATAAATGAACTTTCCTCAACCACTCTCACCAAATACTTCTCAATTGAGAAACTTTTTCCGGTCATTTGTCTTTTTTCCTGACTGAAGAGACAAATCTATTAATTTGTCCTTGAATAAAAACAATTCTGTATTCTTCTTGCACCTCTCAGCAACTTTCTCTGCCTTCTCTGTTTGTTAAATGTTATTTGAGAGCAGGGCAACAATAACTGAATATGATATTTAACTTGCAGACACATTGTGGACTTGGAGTGAAGTAGTGCACTTCATTTGGTTTTGCTCCTTTCCTATTTCATTCTCTGTAACTTTTTTAAAGCTATTTTTTGACATCAGTTTAGACTGTTATGCACAATGTTTGTTAAGAGCTTCTTATAAGTAGTACTATGATTCCTTTTCTTTTCCATGTTTGTTCTTTAAATATTCAGAGTTAATGACACAAAAACAGCTTATAACTGTGATCTTGTGGTAGACACTATTAGAGAATTTATTCTAATGAACAGTCTTGACATTTTAAAGTTCAAAAAGATGTTGCTTAGAATAGAAAATTAAATAAAATTAATGAATATGTAAAGTCATAAGCATGAATACTATCTATATAGGTCTGGACCAATTTAAAGATAGCTGCTTGGAAATTTAACAACTTTAAAATGAAAGACAACTATTTTCAGCTTGATTGATGATGTGTTTCTAAGAGGTTTTTAGGCTTAGCTGTTACTATAAATTGCAGTTAAAATATCTGAGAATGTATATACGAACAACCAAAATAAAAAAGATAGTTTATAACGTTATAAACAGTAGTAGAAGTTCCAGTTACTTCTACTAAGACATCAGGTGCTCTCAATGTCATCTTCAGTACCTACTTTAATAAAAAATATCTTACCATCAAGAGAAAAAATATCTGGTGCTCAGACAGACCAGATAGCTGCATTCTATGGGAAATTAAACAATCCATTCTCCATTTTTCTAAGACCCTATGACTATATATCTATTAGACAGACTATATGGAAAAGAATCATCCACCAGCAAATGTTACTATTTCTAACACCACAAAGCAGAAAGAGCAAATGTATCTCAAACGATATCGTAAGAAGCATTTTCCTAAGCTTAATCCTTATTTGACATAATGCTATTAGTAGACTTCAGATTTAATTCTCTGGTGTGTTATGTTAGCAATTAAGAATGCAAGCAACAAGAGACGTATGGATAGAGATCTCCATTACTTATGCTAAAAGGTTAGAGAGAAAAAAAAAAGAATAAATTTCTCTTAAACCCCCCAATGTTGCAGGGGTTTGTGATCCCACATTTTAGATGGAATTCTGTTGCATCAGGGCCCTCAAAACTACCACCACCACCTTACAGAGAAACAGGTTTGATGCATGACTTCGTCACGGTATCTGTCACCTGCCTTGATAAGATATTGTGCCTTTGAAAAGTAAAATGTGTCAAGAACTTTCTCAAGAGATAAATAACAGTTACTTTATTTAAGCTTTCTTCTTTGCTATTTGTAAATCTGCAGGACCTCTGCTTTGTTGTAAATATTCCACCTGGGGTGGAAGCAGGTAAAAAACAATATGAATATCATGGAGAATAACCCAAAATTCTGTCTGTCAGAGTTACCTGTTTTTCTGCCAGTTAACAAGACAAAAAAAAATCAACTGGAGAGAAACGAGAGAGGAAAATGCAGTGGGACTAGAGATGCTCTTGGGATTCTAGTGTTGACAATGAGGCCACCAGCTTCAAAGCTCCTGTACAGGAGCCACAGACATAGTAGGATGAGATCCAGATTCCAAAGGATGTGTTACCAACTCTCCAACTCTTCGTGCTGTGACTGCTTTAAAAATCCATTAGTGTCAGCAAGTGCTGAGGGAAGAACAGAGCAGATGTGAAGAAATGCAGTTTCTGAGACAAACAGGGATACTAGGTAAGTGCTGCTAGAAATGTAAGCAGTGAGGAAAATAGATTAGGATCCAGGCTTCTATTTTCTTTGCTTGTGTTTTTGCTTGCACAGCGAAAAGCCTGACCTCTTGTTTCAACTTTGTAGCGAGATGCCTGCCTTTAACTACTGAATAATAAATCTTTTCTATACAGTTCTGTGCTACAGGGGAAAAAATTAAACTAAAAAATGTTGAACCCACAGTGCATCTACTCTAGAAGAGGTATTAAATCTCGTTAAAGAAAAGCATGCACATGCCTTCAAAAAAAGTGCTTCTAGGCTGCTGGGACTGATTCTTGCAAATTGCTGGAGGACCTGTTTATCTTCTGATGATAAATTTTAGGTAGATGATTAATAGCTTCTGTGGCTGTAAGCAAGCCTTAAAATGTCACATAAACTTAAGTAGAAATTGCAGAAAACCAAACAGTTTTTAGATATCTCTGGTAATTTCTAGGCATGGAAAAGGAATAGTGAGAGTCACTTGACGTTAAAAGGGTTTAGGGGGGTTAAAGTCAGCTCATTCCTGTTGAATCTGTGTTTGAGACATATTTAATTGCATTTCGTTGAGTGTTTTTTACTGCCGTCACAGGACTCAGCCTTATAAATCATGCTGCATAGTTGCTCCATGCTTGAAGCCCTGGAATCCAGTGGTCATATATGTAGTCTGCAATGATAAAGAAATCCTGTGTGAGTTATGTTACATTTTTGTTGGAAAAACTAGAACTGAATAATGGCATAAATAATTTAGGGAACAAGTTCTGTAAAATATCACTTTTGTACAACATCTGACAACATTTTGTACAACAATCTGTACAACATTTGACAACAAATATTTAGATGTATAAGGCCATTTCTTGATGTCAGAATACATGTCAGAGACATGTATGTTAGAGACACTGAAGCTGAAACTGTTCTAGAAAAAGCTGACATGTCTACTTTGTACAGAGTGACCTTGGTGAAGTCTCAAACTAGTAGCTACATTAGAATTTGATTCAGTCTTTTTACCTCTACTCTTACGCCAGTGTGTACAGTCTAAAATCAAGATGTTGTGCCTTTATTTGGGAACTGTGTTCTCTTACACAGGACAGATAACGCTTGGCACATTGTTCCTCTACAATTAATTGTGTATAAAAAATATATAGGGAAAAAAAGAAGAAGTTTTCTAATTGCTTCTCAAGACCAAAGACTTTCTCTTCAGTTATGATTTTATAACAAACATCATATGTTTTTGGAGAGGAAAGACCGCACATGCAAGTGTGCTAGTGGGGGGGAAAAAAAAAAGTCATGAAAATACAACTGTATTTTCTGCACACCTTTTCACCATAAAAAATTAGAAGACATTGCTTTATTGATGCTGCTTGTTAGGTATGTGACAAACACCTGTGCTCTAATTCATGTTTTACATTGCAGGCAAAGTACACNAAGAGGAAAGACCGCACTTGCAAGTGTGCTAGTGGGGGGAAAAAAAAAAAAAGTCATGAAAATACAACTGTATTTTCTGCACACCTTTTCACCATAAAAAATTAGAAGACATTGCTTTATTGATGCTGCTTGTTAGGTATGTGACAAACACCTGTGCTCTAATTCATGTTTTACATTGCAGGCAAAGTACACCACTGAGAGTCAGAGCTAGAACATTTTCAAACATCACTAGCCAAAAAAAGAAGTCTGCCAGGACTTTTAGTCCTGGCTTTTAGTCTCTCTTCTGCCAGCTTTTAGTCTCAGTGAATCTACAGTCGTATTTATCTAGTAAAACTTCCTACTCACTCTGATCCAAGAACACTGCAGGATACCTTATGCCCTGGCTTCTTTCCCAGTTTTTGCTGCATATCTGCTCAGGGAAAGTAATTTCCGCAAGGAGCAAAGTGCTGCAACACTTTGTCTGTTAAGCAAAAAATTTGGATGGGTTCATCCAAAATTTCCGGGATAAATGGTGTCTTCCCTCAGCTAGAATTGCAGCTACAATTGCAGCTTTGTTGCTGTGTCAATGATATGCAAATGTCAGACTTACAGGCAGCCCTTCCCATCCCACTTTAATGAAAAAAAATTTTCCTAAGTCTTATTTCCCTCTTGCACTAAGCATGAACTGCACATGCGGTCCATGCAGAGTGTCACCATTCTTATGGCAACAACACTGGAATGTGAATATGTTGGAAAATGAATTGAATATATCTACCTATCTTCCTGTTGAGAACCTCACCCACATAAAAATCAACACTTTTGCCCACACTGACTTTAGGAGAACTGTGTAGGGAATTGTTACCTTATGTCTTGTTCAAAGTCACAAACAGATGTTGATCCCTTCCTTATACTGTCTAGAAGCTACTCTTGGTTCAGACTAAATTTCAGTCTCTGTTATGAAACATGTGTGAGCAAGGTACTTGAGATTTTTTTTCTTAATAAATAAAACATGTAAGTCCTTTTGTAGCAAAGAGAAAATCAGTAATCTCCTCAAGTTTTATCCAAGACATATTTTAAACCTAATCTAAAATGGATTCTGAGAAAATAATATCTGGATTCTAAAGGGCCCTCAGATCCCTTGTAGCAAGGGTTGTCTGCAGATGCACAGATCCTAACAAAGATGTTTTACATCATGCTGAGGGATACAGTTGGGTGAAGCTGTGCTAACAATCACCCCTGTGCTCAGCACCACTGAGGCCTGTGTCCTTAAATCCTGTGTCCAGTTCTGGGCCCCTCAATTCAGGTAAGAAGTGCTGGAACACACTCCAGAGAAGGGCAACAAAGCTGTTGACGGGTCTGGAGAGTAAATGCTATAAGGTACGGCTGAAGGAGGTGTGGTAGTTTAGCCTGGAGAAGAGAAGGCTCAGGGGAAACCTTGTCACTCTCTGCAACTACCGGAAATTTGGGGGTTGACTTTTTTCCCAGGCAACTAATGGCAGGACAGGAGGACATAGCCTCAGGTTCTGCCTGAGGGATTTGGGGTGGACATTAGGAGCCATTTCTTCACAGAAAGGGTGATTAAACATGGGAATGAGCTGCCCAGGGAGGTAGTGGAGTCACCATGCCTGGAGATGTTTAAGGAAAGACTGGATGTAGCACTAAGTATCAAGGTCTGTTTGATATAGGGGTGTTCAGTCATAGGTTGGACTTGATGATGGCAAACGTCTTTTCCAACCTAATTGATTCTCTGATTCTGTAACAAGTCTTAGATAAAGTTGGGGCTCTTAAAATTCAGTGGTTTCTTGTCTTGGATTAATTGCACTAAATGTGGTTCCAGAGAAGAATATTCACCTGAAAATTAGTACAATTAAAATTCTTAGGAAAAGTCCTCCAAAGATCTAAATTAAAGAGATTCTTAATTATTTTTAAAAACTTGTTTCAAATTTAAACCAAAGCTGTAGTATTAAAAAAAAAAATGTTATAAATTTTAGCTTTGGAAAGGAAAAGATAAGTCTGATTAAAAAATCAGAATAGTTTCATCAATAATCAATACTAGAAAGCAAAATTTTGAGTAGGTACACATATTTTGGGTAAAATATATTAAGGTGATGTATTCAGGTACCAGGGATGCACTTCCTTTCTATACAGTTATTTCACAGCACTCAGAATGGACAAATCATTCAAGTGAACAACCTTTGGTACTCATGGCTTGAGACTTATCAAGGTAATGACATAAGACACATGATGCTCCTCTTCTCTAGCCTTTAGTTCCCTTTGGAGGTACTAACATCTGGAAGACTTGATTGCTGAAATCCTGGTCATTAAGAAAAAAGCAGGATGAGTGATTGCCTTCTGATCATGTGATCAAAAAGAGGGCTGTGATAACAGATGGATATTCTAATAATATTTGATGTCTTTACAGTTCAGGTAGTTATCATCAAAATCAGATAAGAAAAATGTTAAACTTCTTGGAGCTCCTGATTTGTACTTTGTACTTAGGAGTTTGGCTAAATTGCAAAGTTATTTTCTTTGAATTTTTTCATCCTTGCCACCAAGTTCTGTAACCAGCAAAGAATAACTTTATCTCAGGGGTCTTGTCACATTCAGGAAATCTTATCTTTGAAGCAGATCTGTGTCTGTCATTAATATTATTTTCTAAAATACTTTAAAAACATGTAGATTCTTTTGGGTTATAACTCCTTCATTCTAATATAGTGTTCAGACTGCACTGAAGTATATTTTTTTAATTGCTTTACTATCACCCTCAATTTCTGTAAAATAGTTTACTGAACAACCAGAAAGTTGCTAAAAATTTGAGTGAATTGAAAAAATGTAATTTATGTCTTCCTTGTAAATTTCTTTGTCTCTCAGAAAGCCTTTGCAAATTTTAAAGTTATTTTTAAAAATGACAATGGAGAAAGTCACACCATCTAAGTCATGATTTTATACTCTTCTATCTGTATGCAATTCCATTCAAATGAGTTAAAACTGAGGTAAATAAAAGAACACTAAACACAGTGTCTCTTTCTACTTAGGAATCTTAAAATCTAAGTGGATGAGAATAACAATAAAGACAAATATTTCATTAAGTTTTGTCTAATAAGATATAGTTAGAACCAATTTTCTGCTCCTTTTCATAACATGAGAGATATTAAGGGTAATCATCTGTTTAAACTGTGGTTTGAGCATTATGATTTTTCCTTTCCTCAAACATTGTATTCTGTAAGTGGAATGAACTCTGCTTCCTACTGTATACGTTGCTGTAGAGGAAAAGTCTTATCTCTGGAGTCCTGCTTTTCTTCAGTCAATTCCGATTTCATTACTTAAAAAGCCATTAGCATTTTCAGAAAATATGAAAAACAAATTTTATTTGTTGCATGCTTTCACTGTTTATACTTCTGAGTATTTCTAGAAAACAAGTCTTAACATTCATTGATATCAATTTGTTTTCTACTGCTAACCCATAAAGAGGAGGATGTTTTTCTTTTAAGAGCATTTTTTTTCTTAGCTAATGTATCATGTATTCCTAGATTAGAGGGTCCAAATGGTATTACCAAATTAAAGAGGGAGCCCATAGTGCACTTATGAGATTATGATTTTCCATAATTGAAATTAAGAATTAACCCCTTGACTGTTTCCAGACCAGTCCAACTCACTCTCTACCAGACAGATCTGTCCCAGGGGAAGGCAGTCCTGAACAGCACGAATGACAGCCACACGTCATTTAGACTGTGCACCACTCAGTAATAGTTTAACAGCTTCAGGCTATGATTACCCTGACAGAACTAACATAGAAAAGACACCTTTAAGCCCTGCTGAGTCCATTACCTGTTAATTTGCCTACTGGTGCTGGAGCAGTAATCATTGGCGCAGAGCTGTGGTAATCCTACACAGCAACTTGTCACACTTCAGAGGATAAAAAGGATGGACAATTCTTGATAAAATCACTTTGATTTTTTAGAAAAAAATAATATAAGTATAGGGGCCAAGCCACACCATATGTCTTGATGTTAGATTTGCAAAGGTGACCCTGGTCCTTTGTATTTACCTGTTGGAAAATGGCTGAGAGTGGAGAGTTGTGTGGGACATAGTGACAAGGATAGAAGGAAGACAGAGGAGTAGCCACTTTTGCAGCTTTGAGGGAGAGTGATTAGAGATGTGTGGGGACCAGGAAGAGGATAAGAAGTAAAATACTGAGCTAAGGAATTTTAAACCTGATCCTAACAGCAAACCCATACCAGGAATTACACTTAAAAAATGGAAGTCAGAAAAGTATTCAAGACAGACTGTTTTAGGAGCAAGATCTTTCTTACAAAAAACAGGGAGAAAACCACCATGAGAGTTTATTTTGGGCCAGACATGGAACAATATATATAAGAAGATATGTTTTATTTCAGGATACATTATTTATATAGTACAAGCATGATTTTAAAAGTCACTACCAGGCTCCTTGAGCAGAAAGAAAAGTAATTTTACCTATTTCTTCAATTTTGACCCCTCTACCCGTCTTTATGACAAGGATATGGAATTGTATCACTTTCAGGGCACAAGTTGAATTTACCATGACTTCCTCATAAAGACTTAATTTTGCAGACCTGTTGAAATCAATTCCCTTTTCATGTGATAATATTATGTTATTCCACACTCAGCACAATAGCCCATAGTTGAAAAAAAAAAACAAAACAAATAACTTCACAAATACTTTAGAAGATTTTTATCTTTTGACTCTGGACTATTTTTTTCTTTGACGGAAACATTCATTTTTAGGACACATTCCTGCCATTTAGGGAATGCACTATGATTAATTTCCAAAATTTTAGTTCTATATGTCATGGAATATACCATGGTCAGATAGTTTTAACTGTTCCAGCCATGTCCCCTCCCAGCTTTTTGCAGCCCCCTAGCCCACCTACTGCCAAGATGAAATAAGAAAAATAAAAAATTCTCAGCAATTAATCCTCCCCCTCCCCCAATCTCTATATTAGCAACACTGTTCCCAGCACAAACACAAAATATAACCCCATGCTAACTACTTTGAAAAAAATCAACCCAATCCCAACCAAAACCAACAGACTATTACGGTATCTGAATTTTCACCCCAAGTGAAGATGTACCAAAGTTAACAAAATTAATCAGTTTTTGGTTTTAGTTCCAAACTTACTCGGTCTTCATTAGTTGGAAGTATCAAGAAATTGCTGAATGTTAAATTACTAAAGTATAGTGTTGTTCAGTATTTGCAGTTACTAAACTCATGAAAATGAGTAAATTATTTTCTTTGATGGTTTGCTTCAGGTATATGATAACTTTTTATTTCTCTAGAATGTTGGTTAGAATACCCTAAGTTAGTTCAGCTGAAACCAGCAGCTGGGATAAAAAGAATTATTCAGCTTTTGCTTATGACCTTTAAATGTGCACTCAATCATGCAATTCTCTGTCCTGAAACAGAGGGAAATTGATGGTAACTACAACATATGTCACTAAATGTTGCCTATTACAAGAAATGCACTGAGGTTTAAAAAAGTTCATAGCAGATATAGTGAAGTAAATCTGAGGCAAAGGAACTTTGTTGTAGCAGTTCTGGTATCGTCTTTTTGTGTTCTAATGACACATTCAGATTTTGTGATTTAATATCTGGGTGAGCGGAAGTGTTTTCTTTCTTTGGCATAGTACTTAAGTTCTGCTATATGTTGACATGAAAATTAGGTGTGAACACATTTTTTTCCCCCAATGTAATAATTATTTGCATTTCCATGTGTCTTACTGAAATAGTTAAGATTTTCAGGAAACATGCTGCTAACAAAGTGCTTATACTTTATCATACCTTTAAATATTGCATATGGAAACTTTGTAAGGGGCATTTTGAGTCACCATCAGATATTAACTAATTCTGAAAACCTTTTACAGAATGAAATTAAGTAGGCATATGCATATCTTTAAATTGCTCAAACACAGCTACAGAGCAATTATTCCTTTCTGATAAAGTTAAGTGAACCCAGATTGTTCTGGACTTCATTTTAGCTCTACCACAGTTTTCTCATCCAGAATTGGAAAACAGTAGTAATATTTCTTCATCTAAGCGTATTACAAAAGTAATTTACCTTTACTCACATTTTTTTAATCTTCTCTATTTGAGTTACACATTTTTTTTTTGAAAAAGATATGCTCTCTTCTCCTGTTTAAGTGCAATGTCTGGCAAAATTAAACCCTTCCTTTTAATGGTAGGCTTAAAATAGAACCATAATATAAATATAAGTGTTCAACCATAAAACAGAGTTTTGTTATATATGAATCTGAGATCAACTTTTTTTATTGTCTACTTTATCACATTATCAGCTCTTTTTTTCCCCAGTATTTCTTTACTAATTTATAACAGGATAAAAATAGAAATGTGATTTTACAGTTAATTATTAAAATATAATTATGAATATTAATATTAATAAATTTGAGTACATTCATATGTTAGGAATAGTAAAGAATGAAAGTAATGTTTTTTGCAGTTGCAATTTTTGCCTAATAGGATTGAAAATTAAGTGCAGATTTACAAAGCTCAAAAAATAAGGTGATGCCACACTGGTTTAGAATTCATTTTAGAACCCCATTGCAATTCACTTTGTCTAAGTACCAATCAGGGGATTAGACATTATTGCTCAGAAAAGTGTTGATACTTTTTTTATTATTTTTTTTACTAAACTTGTATCTGAAAGCTCAGATTTTGATTAGGACTCAGTTATTCCTAAATTGAAGCCAGTTCAAGTTTTGCTATAAATTCTAATTGGAATATATGCACATAAACTCTAAAAGACTTTTAAATCATGTGTTGAAGCAGAAGGAAGAAACCATCCAGAGTCATCATCTGATGCATATAACTAGCTCATACAGTCACATAGAAGTATTCTTTAATGCATCCATTACTTTTCAGGGTGTGATCATTGAATCAAATTTTCAAGTGGACTGCAAGGACTTCCAGACAGGAAATATCTTTGCTGATCTGTGCAATTTCAGTTTCACAAACAGCACTGTCAGAGTGCTATGTGAATGTACAACATATAGGTGCAATATTTTTTTATGATTAATTATTATTTCTAGTATTTTAAAACAACTTTTTCTTATTTTTCCAAGGAGACATTGTACAATATTTTAATAATAAATATTATTGTTTGGATTAGTGTTTACCTTAAGAAGTAATAAGTATTTTTCTTAAGAAGTAACATTTATAAATTATTAAATATTCAGCTGTAACCTTTATATTACAAAGTACTCCTTTGTATAGTTTCCATTAAATATACTGATCATATTCAGATTTCTAATTAAAATTCTTTTTGAGGTTTAATAATACTCCATTTGGATAGCTACCTCAGAATGTTAAAATGTTCTGTGATCTCAGTTTCAGTTTAAAAGTGCTCAGACTCTAAAATCATGCTTCTTTATGTTCTTTGGACTGCTGCACCATTTTGTCATTTCTAGACATATAATTTGAATTCTGTATGACTCAGCATCTCAAGAATTTTTCAAGGCAATCTATATATCTGAAGTTCCAGCTTCTCAAAAAAGATATTGAAACTTCAGATTATAACAGTCATGGTATAACCTAAAAAGAAACAGATTTAAGTAAAAAAATTGCATTACTGCCATTAGCTTTGTCATGATTAGATATATGTGCAAATATTAATAAGTAGCAGTTTGGGAAAAATACAAGGCTATGCATGTGAATGTGTGTGAATACACACACACATATGCACATATGGGTATAAATAAATATATACGTGAATACGTTTGGGTACATGTGTGTTTATGTACAGTTGTTAAATAATTAATGTTTTCAGGGACCTTGAAAAGTCTTGGAACCAGATCTTAAGAGAATGGTGATCTTAACCCTAGGCTGGTTCAAACTTGAATGGATTATCTGAGATGTGATGGCTCACAAGATTTAGAAGATAGCTGTAACTATTTTATAAATAAATAAAATTCTTCTAAACAATCATGATTAGAAGAAAAAATAAACAACTTTTTTCCTTTACAAAAAGAATATGGTGGTAAATTTATGCAGGCAGAAAATATGAGTTTGAAAGGCTGAAGTCTCAGAACAGTCTTTAGCACACTCAATAGTCTACAGTTAATATATTTATAAAGTTAAGCTTCACCAGCACTTAAATCAAAGGAAATTTAAGAGGCAGAACACAAATAAATTAGCTAAAAGGATGATGGGGAAAATAATATTCATAATATTCATAATATTAATATTAATAAGAATAAGAATAGTAATTAGTAGTAGTCATAATGGTGATGATGATGATGATGATAATTATGATGTTTAGGAACCTGAGGATCTTCCACAGGGTGCAGATGGATCTCTGCTCCACCATGGCCCTCCGTGGGCTGCTGGGGCACAGCTGCTTTGCCATGGCCTGGACCACGGGCTGCAGGGGAATCTCAGTTTTGGCACCTGGGATACTTCTCTGACCTTTATGTCTACAGGGTTGATTCTCTCACATATACTCTCTCCTATCTTCTCTGGCTACCTTTACTGCTGTGCAATAACTTTTTTCCCTTTCTGCAATGTGTTATCATATATTGACATTACTACCATCGCTGGGGGGCTCATCTGTGGCCAGGGGCAGGTCCATCTTGGAGCTGGCTGGCATTGACTCTCTTGAACAGTGTGGAATCTTCTACTAATCTATCACAAAAACCACACTTGCAGCTCCTCCGCTCCCAAAACCCTGCCCTGCAAACTCAGAGCAGTCTTTGTTGAAGATATGTGAAGAGATTTTTTTCTGTCACTATGCTTATCTTGAGTGTCTATACATCTACTGCTCTGAAATTTTCACTAATTGCAATTAATGCTTGATTGGATTATTTGGTTCCTATCCCTCTTTTTTATTTTTCACAAGGAGAAAGTAAGAGTGGGAGGTTAATATCTTAATATCAAAGGATTAACTTTCTACCTGTATTCCTTCATTGAATTCTCATACCTAGAGGGTAACAATTATTCAATTCAGCATTGGATTTTCATGTATTTGTAACAAACTAATCTAAACTTCTGATTTCTAAAGGATTTAAAAAATCTTTGACACGGCATTGTTGGTCACTCATTTCTAAGTATCTCCCATATCACTCCAGTTAACTATTTTTTTGTTAGGGTAAAGACAAAACCCTTAGATAAGGTGCACTCTCTGGTTGAACCTTTTTATGGAAGAAGGAGGATGAAACAGCAATTGGAGAGCCTTATGATTCCTGTGAAGTGTAGAAACAGACGGAGTATGCACTCCTAGAAGTGACAGCAAGAATACAGTATGTTTTGACAGGTGCAGTGACATCTTTGCATAGCCTGAACACTCTGCTAAGACTTTGGAGAGAACAGTTGCTTAGGCATCAGTGTTAAATATATTTAATTTTAATAAATTGTCGGCATTGTGTGTACTCAATGTACTTATACATAAGTATGTAATTTCATTAATTTAAAATATACAGCTATGAGGTCTTCTCTGCAACAAAACCTCTCATATATTTTATGGACCATGTTAATCATGAATAACTGGGATATGCCAGAAGGTTTGTAATATAAAATAGAGTGGGTTTATGATAGCCCTCGGCTGGCCTGTCACACAATAAATACATGTAATGGGTAGAGGACATTAGGACATTTTCTTAGATCCTGCCAAATCACTGTTTACTGTAAGAAAAAGATTTTTGAATGCTCTGTACTTTGAAAGAGGTACTAAAACCAAGGAACTGTTGATTTCAGACAACAGCCAGGCTATTTTCAAGAAAAGGAAACCAGAAAAATATGGATTAGATACACAGATACTGAAGGGCAGAGTACTTGTTAAAAAAGGGATTTTTGCACAGCGTATCAATGTTCTCAAACAGAGTTGAGAACATTGTTGATGGCTGGAGGGTGACAGAAGTCTGTGTTGCAATGGCCAATGTCATTTTCAGGGGGATAGTATATTCCTGCTCTTCCTGAATGTCCCATATGCCCGTGAACTGCAAGACAGTGGACATTGTTTGATGGGAGATCTATGAAGTTGCATCTTGAAACCAGGAAGGATACCCATAGATCCTGTGTCAGTAATAGCAGGCCTATGCACAAATCTCAAGTATCCAAGGGCATCAAAAATTGCTCTAAATGTATATGTTTTGGGATTTTTATTGCTTTCCTACATTTATGCATCTAAATTTAATTCCATATAATCTGATACTGAGAAATTCCAGGAGTTATTCATCTACTGTTGTCCTCAGGAAGTTTCATTTAATCAGGACTTCTGTTTTTAACTATGAAGGATGTCAGGATGAAATGAACCCAGTCCTAAAATGCTGGCTTTCCTTTTCATTTTAGCACTAGAGATGACCACATGTTATGACAAACAGAGCATTTAATCTCAGAGGTTGTAATTACACGGGCGAATGTACCATTACTTACGGCAGTATACATATCCTTTGCAGATTGTGGAAAACATAAATATTTCCAGACTGCCCTGAAGGAAACAATGTTCCAGCACTCTAGCAGTGATGTAGTTCAGTGTAAAACATCATAGAAAGGAAAGATGAACATATTTTAAGCCTCAACTGATTTCAGTCTCCCACACTCTCAGGCCCACAAGTCCCAAGATGCATATAAACAAATTGTGAGTGTCCAAGCACCAAGATGCCAATATAGAGGTGGTCTGCACAGGGTTCTTTGCACGGATTATTTAGTGTGAAGTTGATTGTGAAGCCTTTCCCCACACTTGGTTCCTCCTGCGGGTGTGCTGGTTCTAAATTTCTCTTTCTACCATCATTCTTTGAGTCATCAGGATTTAGTGCCTGTCTTTGCTTTAGAACTGATTTTCTTCAGCAATTATAGGTAGCAGTGTGGTAAGATCTTGTTGATCTGGTCTTGCAAATGTTAGCAACATAGGATGTTTTTATCTTTATCTCACTCATGTTTTGCTCCCATGTGTTCATATGCACTATCAGACTCTCTCTTGCTTAGGTCCATTTTCCCTTGGTTAGCTCCTTTGGTGACATTGTCAGCTTCAGCTATTTTGGACACTCACCTGTTTGCCTCTCCTGTCCACAGCACCTCCTTCTTTGTTTTTCCTGTAAAGTCAAGGCACCCACCTGGTGTTCTGCCTTGAGGGACACCAACACCATGCAGGAGTGTGACTACTGTGCACCAGTAAGGGGGTACCTGAGTCCACCCAGAGCCCCTCAGGCTGGAACCAGTGGCCTGGCAAAGTCTGGTGATGGGTGCTGAGTGTATTTGACAGTCTCACTGCCCACGGGAGGGCTGGAGGCCCCATGTTGGCCTCTCTTGCCCAGCGTGTGTGGGACAGTAGTGCTGACCTTCCGGCCTCTCCTGGCAGCCTCCAGCTTGTGGGCAGAGCTGGCCAGCACCATCACAGCTAGTCAGGCCACCCCCTCACACACCCCTCCAGCTCCTGAGAAATGCAGCAAGTCAGACCAGACTGGGCCAGAAAATTCTATACAGATGGTCCTGAAGAACCAGCATTTTGTTTTCTCAGTTCCTGAATTTTCTCGGTTTTGCCCTTTTGACTCACTCCCCACATGCCACTAGAGGAGACTGAGCAAGTGGCTGTGTCAGATCTTGCCTCTTTTTTGTCAAATGGATTCACTTTCTTAGTAAGTTATCCTGCAGTATCTCATGGAGAGAAGATTTAGTTTTTAGATTTTTTGGCTAATTTTGATTTTGCTTGATATGGATTTTTTTTTGGCTTAAACAAACTCTAGAAAAATAAAAGATTTTTGTCTGTGCATACACTCCTGTACATAAAAAACATGTGGGGATGAGTCTTTGGTGGGCAAGTCTTTTCCAAATAATATTGTGATGTAAGAAGATAGTGTATCTAAACTGTGTCACCCACCTAAAATGCCTCTCCTTCAGAGGGAATACATGCCATGCTTGGCTGATTGCTTACCTTCAATCTCCTGTCAGAGAATAAATAGGAATAGATCTTTTCTATAACACAGAGCAAATGTTGCCTCTAGGTACAATACTATGACATTTTATGAAGACCCTTTTTCCCCCAAGATGTCAGATTCTCAGTGATTTATTAGCTGAAGTTTTTATTCCCATGTTCCTTTTCATCTGTTGAATCAAATAATATGTGTTGATACCCCCAGTTCTGTTTCACTTACTTAAAACAGAGAAATTTGAGTTTACTAACAGTAATAATGAAGAAACTTTAATATTAAACTACTAATGGTGTTCAAAATCATTTACACATGCCTTGATATTGAGAATATTGTATTTTAACTAATCACTGTTAGCACAGCTACAGTTTAAAAACAAGGGCTTCAGAAATATAATTTGCAAAGATGGTGAAGTTTATTGAAAAGTAGCTTTGGCACTGTCATATAATTTTTTTCTATATCTGGGGTTCTAGAATGCTAAAACAACTGTGAATGAATCATAAAATCAAAAGCTACAGAGCAGACCGTTTTCCTTGATGTAAGTTTTAGGCAATGTGACTTAGTTCACTCCTTTTTTATAAAGCTGTTAAGAACTCCTGACATGCTTATAAAAATGGAAATAGTAAGTGGGAAAGGCAGCGTTATGCAGAACACAAGGTAGTATCAGTGCTTCTACACCCATCCCTGAAATAAACGTCCACAAAAGAAATAAATTATGTAACCTCACCTGGCATCATCATAGAAGTCATTTTGGAGGTATTTAGGCCAGGCATTTCCCTAGTTTCTTTCCAGGAAAATGTTTTGAAATATTTCAAGTAAGTGCCAGGAAAGCAATATGAGGACAATGAAAAGTAAAAGTATTTATAAATTCTTAGTTTTAAAACAGGAGGAATTATCTGTTAGAATAGCTGACCTCAAATGGGCAACTTCCTGTTTCATGAGTTTCAGCCAAGTTAGCAGTTCTCTATAAACTCTGTTTTCTTGGTGTGACTGATCGATAAATCACTGCAGTGGAAGAAATATAGACAAGGACAATACGCTTTTTAATCTCAGGGGAAAGGCTGACCACAGCTGTTGGAAATAAAGCTGAAATTATGCCAGCACAAAGGGAACCAGGGGTAGCTTTTATTTTAGCTAAGTGGCTACAACCACTGACTGGATCAACCAGTTATATTAGCTGATCTAATCAAGCAGTTATATCAGCTCAGTGAATCAACCAGCTGTTACTGTTTGCCCTTGGGTTAACCAAAAGATGATAAATATCTTCCTGAGTTAGTTAGACCATTATGGGGGGAAGGTTATTGTATATATTATTTAATTCAATGTGCAGCATAGAAAATAAATAATCAACAAATATTGAAGGAGAACAATGGACTTAAGGTAGTTTAAGCACTTATATTTCTTTCCAGTTTATGGGGATACTCAGCACATTGATAGTGAGTATGTTATAGAGATTGGCAATGAGAATCACATTTCTACAGTAAACTAAATATGTATTGCAGTTAATATGCTCTGCTACACACAGTTTGTACTTGTATTGGGACTTATGTTCATTGTTGTATTGCTCTGCTGAATCAAAATTCTATGTAACCTCAATTACTTCAAGTAAGTAAATTTGTTATCAACCATTAAATCCTCTACATGAGGAATGTCTAAAAGAATTTGGTGAGAGAGTGTTACACTCTGATATTTAGTTGGTTGTTATTTTGTCTTTGTGTGTAGACAGCAAACCTGTATTATTTTTCATTTAAAACACCTTTATAAAAAGTTTATCTTCATAGTCCACAAAATCTTTTTTTTTTTTTT
>VYXF01012566.1:698-28671 GCA_013397295.1 Polioptila caerulea
TGAGAGAACCCCTCCCATTTTTCCTTTATTCTTCCTATTTTTCTATTTTTTCTATTTTTGGACAGCTCACCAGATTTAGTTGATTTTTTCAGCTCCTGGAGTCCTTTCCATGGTCCATCCAGCAGCTCACAGCCTTCTGCTACCTCTTGAGCAGTTTCAGAATGTTCAGAAGATCCAGATCCCATCTCCAGAGAAATTCTTTTTCAGCTTCTGTCCAGTAATGATTCTTGCATTCAGATATTTAAAGCCTCATACCTGGGCACCAAATGTAGGAGTTCTACCTCTCCCACATGCCTCTCCCCTGATAGGGGAGGCTTGTCCTTTAAGTCCTTGTAAAGTAAAAAGCAAATGGGACTCTTGGTTGATCTCGTTCCCCAGGTTTTTTATTCTTTCCTTATCAGCAATCTCTGCACACCAGGCTTTACACCAGCCTAGTGTGAAGGAGAAAGGACACCAAAGAGCCTCTAACACACAGAATCAAGGTTCTCTTTAAGACAATTCACCCAATTATCACCAAGAACGTACATTATTTCTACTTTTCTACCAATAACTGACTAAACTTCACATAACACTGCACTGCAGCAAATTCTAACCAATGGTCCTCTGTCCCCAACACTGCAGAGTATGGAGTAGGTGAAGAAGGAGGAAGAAGCCAAAAAATGACAAGGATCCTCCATCTTGTCTTCATCTATTTAACATTCTAACAAACCCAGAAATCTACATTTCTCACCCTGTGATAAATTACATATTATGCTACTATCTAATTTACATTCTTGAATATTCTGTCTTATCCCAAAGCCTAGGAAGCCCTTTCCATGGACAAAGGTTAAAAGTAGTATTTGTCAGAGGGTTTGGATCCTTTAAAACATGCAGAGAAATATTCTCTGTGTTTGGGCTCCAACAAACACTCTAACAAGTAAAACCAATGTTGTATGGTGGATCTCATGCTAAGAGAAACCTTCAGGCCAGTGAAGAAGAGCATAGAAAAGGAAAATGCAGCAGCACACTGCATGATTTCCCACAGTTAACAGCAGAGGCAATAGGACCAAAAGAGCACTTCTGACTTAAAGATTGAGAAGGAAGAAAAAAATTGCCACCATCTACATTATGAATTTCCAGAACAGCTATGTGCCTTTAGATGTTTGAATATTTTCAGTTCTGGAACTAAAAATACTTTAAAGGTGAGAACAAGGTGAGATTTTTCCCATCTTCCACAGAGAGAAATAATTTCTCTTTTTTCCAGACAGACAAGTGGTGTTCCCCTTAAAATCCTGTGATCCTATGTTGCAGAAAGTCTGCACATTCTACTTGAGATTAAAACTATCTTTTGGATTATTTTGTAAGAAATTCTTGGGTAAAATTAAGAAATATCAATGCAACTGTACCTTAGACAGCAAACTGTCTTTAACCTTAGTACCTGGAAGCATGAGAGAGAAGGTCATGCTGGTTCCTATTGAAAGACTTTTAAAAAATAATGCAATCATCAGTCACAGTAAAAGTACTTTACTTTCAAAAGTAAAAAAAAGTACTTTTACTTTCAAAAGTAAAGCTTCTTTGTCTAGGTATAAGACTATAAAAAAACCCAAAAACCTGCAAAATAATGCTTACAGTTGCTGCTTTTAGGATTAACCAGAGGCAGGTTTGAATCTCTGGCCACGCATTTGTTGAAACAGGTTTTAAATTTCCATCATAAATTATTATCCTGCACACAATAATTCTCATGCAGGGTACTTTTACTTGAAAGATGAAGAGAGCATCAGGTACAATGTTCCTCCCCTTGTTTCTTGGCAAGGTAGTTCATACAGTCCTGATGTTGACTGATGCATATTCTAAGGAGAGAAAAAGGAGCTTTGTAAGCAAAGTTCATACTTGTTCAGAAGAATTTACCTGTGTATTAATTTAAAAGGTGTAGGATTACATTGGGAAATTTGTTTCAGTTTCATGTATGACAACTTTCTTGTAATAGTAGTGTTTATTTCCCTTTTTCTATTGATAGGCTTTTATGTTGTTGAGATAGCTATCTCCAAGTACATAGCTGCTGTGCTGCTTCTTCCACAGTAACAATCTTACTATCATTGTTTTTCCTGTTACTTTGTGCAACTGCTCTGTGTGTGGCCAAAATAGAATATGACTTAGATTATGAAGAGGTCAGATGTAGCAAAGGTCAGTTATAAAGATTTCTTACCTGTTCTTCAGTTTCATAAAGTTTGTCAAAGGAGAATATTTCCTATGTACTAGGTGTTTCAATGAACTCAGTACAGCTACTGAATAGTGGAGTTTAGCAATTTCAACAGCAGAAAGCTTTTCTGGTAATTCTTACCCTGCAAGAGAGAAAGGTTTGCAAGTGTCTGCAGCTGAACAAAACATGTCTCAGTAAGTGAAATTAAAATATGCTAATAAATAAAAAATACAATATGATGAATAAAACATAGTAGTGAATAAAGCATGGTGAAGAAAATACAAATTTAACAGTCTCTTTCTTTATATTGGAACTAAAACTTCAGCCTTGCTTCTCTGTGATACTCATTGTTGCATTTTGTGTTTAGAACATTCGCTCGAATATGGTGAGAATGGTTTTGGTTTTATCCTGGTTTTGTTTTTTTATAATTTTTTGTACATGCATCTCTTCTGTGTTTTTCACAAATAAACATCTAGGGACTTCCAGTATTCTTCTTCAGACACTTAAAGGAACATCATGAGCAGATGTGGTAGGAGGGAATTGAAGAAAATTCCATTCAGGACACATCAGACATCTTCACTCCATTGACAGATGTGTGGTTTCAGTGTTGTGGTAACTCCTGTCCTTTCTGTGTCTGGGCAGCCTTAACTGGGGCTTAGAAAACTGTCTCCACTTAAAGGTGGTATGTAGTTATGGTTTTAGACAGCTTTCTGGAGAGACAGTACAAATGGACTTGGATCCACTCAGGTTTGAATCCAGTGAAGCTGACAATAGTCCCAGAAGGAAGAAAAGAGAATGCCAAACAGGACTCAATCAGTATCTGTACTTGTAAGGTATAAGGTAACTTGATATGGCTTGGTCATTGTAGCATTAATCCTTCTTCTCTAATAGCTGCATTCCAAGTCCCATGCACATGGAAAAAGGAAAAAAGAGCAGGTCCCAACCATAATCACACTGCTGGGGCAGAAGACATGCAGGAACCCTTCTGAGAGGGGGCAAAAATCCTTGTTGCAGTTGGGCAGGCAAACACCAAAATGTTAAAGCTTGATCTGTATTTAAAACCAATGATAACAACCATAATTAAGAAAGAAACTAAAGAGAAGAAGGTGGGATATCTGAGAGGTAAAGCTCTAAAATAGTGGTGATCCTCACTTTGCACTAAAACAGAAGCTACATACTTCTGCAGGCCCAGGAGCCCACATGTAGACATGAGACTGAAAATGGAAGAAAGGCAGGAATTTGTGGGGTTCAGAAAAAGGAGGAAATAAAGTAAAGGGGTGAAATGTGGCAAGAAAAAACCAGAAGGAGAGCTACATTGACATCAGACTTTATAAAACATTTAATTTCTGAAATAAGAGCTATTTCGTGTGTACCAAAAAAGGCAAGGACCAACTGTTGTAGCACAGCATGTTCCAAAATTGCCAGCCTTCACCTCCAGGTACAGCTTGATAGATTGGAGGGGGGAAGAATCACTACACTTTTACAGCTATAGTACTGTGTCCTCTCCCAGCAAAAGTGCCACTGCTCATCCCAAAAGGTAGACATTTGCCACAGCAAAATTTAAATCACATCTGACTGAGAAGTCATGAGTCAAGTCTGGGATAGAAAGAATGGCAAGGTCAGAAGAAAGAAAAGGAAGAGTAGAGGCAAGGATAAAGGAGCATGTGGAATTCTGTCCGAATATAAGCAAGGTCATATGGAACCCAATTCTGTCACTTACTATTCACAACTCCTTAGCTTAGCAACTTAGATTACCTTTTTATTTTTAAAGTGCTCTGTAAACATAAACAGGTCATGACCATTCGCTTTCAATTTTACCATGATATATTTAATCAATAAAACATGTTAGAATGTAAGCTGACATCAAAAAAGTCATTTAAATGCAAGCTGTGGAACCTGTAAGCTCTGCTTAGTACTCGCTCCATTAATTTTTGTTTTGCTTTGGGTTTTTTTTTTTATAAATTAGGTTAAGAGTTGCTTGCATATTCCTACTGTAGATAAACAGAAAGCTTGACAAATCAGCACTGCCTAAATGAAGAAAGTTTTTTCCTTTCCCTCAGATGATGAGGCCTGGTATTATTTCAAATAAACTGTCCTGGTTATCATAATGATAATCCTCAATACTACAATGACACCTTCAGTTCCTGCTACAAACATTCACTTTCAGTCCTATTTGATCAAGTTTTGATGAACTATTAAAGTATATTTAATGGCAGAATATTGTGCATTAACCTGAGCTTTTTTTTTTTTTTTTTTTAATTACCTAGAAGCTAACCAAGCTGAGTAGCACTTGTTTACCAGTCAGGGCCTGATTATAGTACTCTCCCCAGATGTGTGTCCTGTGGCCCTTACCTTTTCTGATATCCTTTACCTATGCTCCAGTGCTGCTTGTGTGGAGTCTGGGATGCTGTTTACTCTGTCACTCTACTACTTTCCTTGCACTAAAACTTGACAAATAAATGTGATTTTTCCTGATACTGGTTGCAAGTCTGTAGACAACACACAGTCCTGACAGAAGGCCAGCAGTGTTTTACACAGATGAACTAGTTACTCAGCAACCAGCCTTGTCCCTTATCCATATTTTTAAAATTAGCATTGGATTAATTTTTTTTGCATGTTTTTTCAACACTAGTCTTTTTTTTCAGTATTACCGCAGTCCTAGGCTTTCTTTAAAACAGATGGAAGGAGCAGGATGCATTCTACCAGCCAAGAAGCTGATTCCAGGAAGGGAGTATCTTGATGCACTGACCTGCTGACATGAGAGGCATGGCTGTGCGGCACTGTCCTGGCCCACCTTTCTAAAATACACATTGCAAGAACATCAGCAAAGTCCCCACAGACTGCTTAATACTGTTGGGTAAGTGGGATGAGATCCCCTGCTCTCAGCCAACCATTTGATTTGCTGCCTCCTCAGTATGGAATTTTACTCCACACCAAGGGCAATGTCTAAGACAAATTCTGTTTATTGCACTTGCCTTTGCAGAAGAAAGAGGCACAGGGATATGGAGGCTGTTACACATCCCCCATTATTGGGAATATACCACATAAAACACAGTTTGGAGAATTCAGGTCATGAACCAAAAAAAAAAAAGAAAAAAATCCATTTTGGGTGCCAGATATGGTAGATATACATGAGGATATGTGCACAATCTTTAGAACATCCTGCTGGACTTGGGAAAGTACTTCCCTGTTTTTCTGCAGGGCTACCAGACAACTGACAAATCTAAGAGAACCTGTATAAGAAATCAGCCAAGCTTGAACACCTATTTGATTTACTGAGAAAAAGTTCATTTGTATAAAATAATTTACTCTTAAGTGTCCTCTTTTGTGAGCAAGTAGTGTTTGCGTAAGGTGTATGCAATAAATATAGCATAAATTACAATACCTCAGGTGATTAGAGGCTATTCAAGTAATAGTAAATTCAGCCAAAAAAATTAAAGAAAATTCACAACTCATGATTGAAGGTGCACTTCTACAAAAGACTAAATTAAGTTCTGATTTGGCAGATAATCTCATCACTACAATTTTGCAACTTCAACTCATTTTGTTCAATGAAGTAGTGAACTTCTGTAAAGTCTCTTTGAAAGACTTGATCAAGTAAGCTCCCAGTTCATTGTTTGTCTCCTGAACAGCTGCATCGTAGCTCCCAAAGAGTGGCGTTGAAGCCTTCACATCCTCTCTATTTGCTTGGCTTAAAATGAGGTTAAGTTCTTCTGCTACCCTTTCATATTTTTGGTGATCAAATCTGCAAAGATTGGCATCATCAATGGGGTAGATGATACCAATAGGGTAGCAATCCCTTGGGACTGGGAACTCCACATTTTTCAGCTTTGGCAATTCACAGAGAAATGTGAAAAGGTGTTTAAGTGCTTGGGATGACAGTGGGTTTCCAATAAACTTAAACTCCTGTAGTTTCTGACAAGGGCTTAAACCTAAAATCAACATGTTGACATGAGTGTCTTGGATATTACAGTCCTCCAGGGTAAGACTCCTGAGCACGGAAGAGCAATGCCTGAGGAGCTTAAAGAATGTTGATGGGTAAAGCTCAGGTATATTGTGACCACTCAGGTCCACAGCTTCCAAGTGATTGGCATGGAAGCTATTGGCTAAAAAGGCCATATCAGCATGGTTCAAGGAGCAGTTAGAAACATCCAGCATCTTCAGTGGAGTTTTTAGTGGGCTGCAGAATTAAAGAGAAAAAAAGTTTTATGATACAAAAATGTTGAAAAGCTACACTTACAAAGTTTCATGCATCTAGCCATATTATGAATGTAGCCATCTACTACATTATTTTTTCTAACCTTTCTTGAGAAACAGAAGCATATGCCAACAGTAGCAATTATATTTTCCTCCTGAAATTAGTTCCATTAATTATCTCCTTCTTTGCGTGACTCCGCTGTGCAATTTTAATTTGTTAACATTCTATGTATCTATTTTTTAACCAATTATGTGTAGTCAAGTGTCTGTGACTTGCTGAATTAACAGCAGATCACTACTACCATAAGAATATTGGTAGCTGCTTCGTGTAGAAAGCTGCTATTATTCCAGAGATTTAGATCATTTCCATTAAGGAAGGATTAATTCCAATATGAAAGCCAATCAGTATTCTGACAGGATATCTGCTTTTTTAATCTGGGTTTTCTTTCTGCTATTTTTAAATGCCCAAGAGGTTTACACATTGTAGTGTTCTGGAGTTGCAAAGAGACCTTCTGATGAAGAAGGTTGGAAGAAGTGTAACTGAGATTATACTCAGATATTTATGTTAAATATAAAATAGTTCTGACAAATGAAAATCAAGAGATCGCCTTCATACTTACTACATCTTAGTAAGACTTCTGCCACAGGCTTCAGCTGGATCAAGCTTAGAAACTTGCAATTCATTTCAATTGCATCAATCAATATATGCACTATGCTACTCACAAATTTTAAATAAAATGGCTTCTTATTTTGGAAGAATTTTAGACCAAGGTGATTTGTCTGGATGAAACTTTTATCTGCCTTTTTTTTTTAGATGCTCTGAAAAGCTTACAATAAACTTATTTCCTGTTACAATATGAATACTACTAACTGATAATTTGCTAGCTTTTTGCAAATTGCCTATTTTCCACAGGAATTCATAGTGAATATTCACATATCAGCTTAATTTGCAGTACAGAAAAACATTAGATCTCTCTTGTCATGACATCAATAGACATATATTGTAATAATCAATAGACAACAAACAAATGAAATCAAAATCCCAAATTAATATCTACTATTCCTCTGCCCTCCTTACAATACAGTATCTGTGGACAAGTATATTTACTGACTGTTCTTTACTAGATACTCTAAAAAATACTTGGAATACGATTCAGGACTTGCACCAAAGGCCAATGCAAACTGATTAATACATAAGTTAAAAAAAAATGTCTAGGTATGCCAGTCTTACGTGGTAGCTAAAAGTATATTCTCATCAGATGGACTCTGAAAGACTAATCAAAACAGTCAGTTTTTTCTAAGTGTATTAGGTATACATTGGCTTCCAATTCTCCCCAACAAATAATCTTTCCTAGCTTTCTGCTGCCCCTTCCCACACACCCCCCAAGACACACTCACTTCCCTTACTCTCAGAGATTCCCAGCTTGCTGGTGGCACAAAGTGCTGTTTTTTGAAAGCAGGATGACCACAGTACCTGAGAAGTTTCTGTATTCTTCCGGTGAGTATAGAAAATGACATACTAAGCTCAGTGAGCTGCGTCATTTCACCCATCTTTTCTCCAATGTTAGTAAGCATCTGTTCATCTGTCGCTGTGAATCTCCGCACATTAAATGTTCGTGCTGGCAAGGTCAAGGACATCAGCTGGGGGAAGTGGATACTGTTGAAAAGCATTTCCAAGTGTTCCATTTCCAAGTGAACATTATGAACTATTTCCAGTTTGCGCAGCAAGGAGGGATCAATGAGCTTTATGATATAGAAGAATTTCTGCAAGGTCAGGTTGTCAGATCTGAATGCCACACAGCAGATTTTCAGAGGACAACTGCATTTCTTCAGCAGGGCCTGCAGGACTAGCTCATAGTTCCGCTCTGTAACAAACAAGTCAATTAGCACATTGATACTGATTTCAAAAGTACCTGGATTGCACTGTGCTTGATGTAGGTAAACCAGCAGTTCTGAACAAAGCTTAGAGAGCAGCTGTGTCCTGGCCCACCTGCCCATTGTCTTCTTGCACTTACAGAACTGAACTTCAACATCTTTTATACCCGTCAGGTCGACTACTTTCAACTTTTTCATGTAGGGAGAAGACTGATTCAGTACATAGTCTCTCAGCCCTGTCAGACAGCTTTCCAAGCACACTGAACATGTTCTATGGCTCAGGTCTTCCTGGTAGTCCAGAGTAGCTCCCAAAAGTTTTCCCATGTTAAAATCAAAAAGTGGCCAGTTCTCTACCAAGTCGTGAATCACTTCCCCTTGCTCCAGTAAATAGCTGGCTTTAAAAAGAAGCGGAAAAAGATCATGGGCTACAGCACCAAGACTCTTCCTGGCAAACTCTGCATTTGACACGAATGCTTCGGCGCTAATGAATCGGAGAGACTTCATTGTTGTCCTGGACTCCTTACTGTCATGGAGAGTGACTTCTATATTTAACTAAAGATCCTGCTTGCTTACAACCTTCTATTTTTATCTGCAGCTGCTGTTTGCTGCTAGCAGGGGCCTGGGAAGCCAGAGTGAACAGTCACATGCTGCTTTTTATTTTAGAGCTATACTATGAGTCTGCAGTAATCATCTCTGAGATCTTTAGTCAGAAAGCTTTTGAACCTTCATATTTATATCAAAAATAACTGTTGTAAATACAGATGGCTACTCAGCAGGAGCAGTAAGATCAGTCCAGCACAAATACATGAGAATATTGCTGTATCTTTTTTGTGCCATACAAAAAAGCACTCAGAGTTACACTCAAACACATACACCTAAACACATAACATGATCTGTATTCCACTTTATTCCGTGCTGTGCTGGGGATTCACATGCTGGTTTCAATGGGGATGATTCCCCAGAGTTAGCATTGAGCTTCTCCTAAAAACTACAGCCATAAGGAAAGACTGAGGCACTGCAGTCACTGAGCTACAGCACTGCCCCTCTGTTCTGCCCTTCCTGTCAGCAAGGAATAGCTGATACAGCTGCTGCAGTTGGAAAAGACAAAGGACTCTGAAGAGCTCAGAGCCTTGGTGACCAGGACACTTGCTTGTGGTAGGAGACTGAAGGCTGATTACAAGACAAGCTGAACGAAACAGAGCACTGTTAAAACTCTTTCATAACTTCCCAGGCAAGCATCTTATTGCTCTTGCTTTGAGCAACAGATGGTCTTTTCTTTCCTGTTATTTGAGAAATGATAGTTCCATTGTGATACTGAATGGGAAAACATTCAAAATCAATTCAGTCTAGGAGAAAAGCCTCTGTCACCCATATATCACAAGAGCAGAGATGATATTTCTTTCTTTCAATCTGGCACTTCCTCCCAGAGGAAGCAATGATGATCACCTCCCTTCTAGTGTGTTTTGCTAGGCAGACAGTGGGATGGAGACTTCCTTCAAGCTGTGCTGATTCTGCTTTTCCAGATAATTTCACATCTGTTTTGCTGTGAAAAATGCACACCACACTTCAAAGATTCGGTTTCTTTTTTCTTTTCCAGCAAACTCCTTGTGGAATATATGAATATTTTATTGAAAGCAAAAGAAAAATCCAAATATGCTTTAAGTTACAGGGAAGGGGCATCTTTATTAGATTGTGTCATTGTGAGGAAAATTTTACTTTGCAGACTTTTGGTTTGTGTTGTTTTAATTTTGCCTTCAAATAGATAAGTGGTAAAAATCAGGCAAAGTGAAATAGATAGAATTTGACAAAGTATTAAGTATTTTCCTCTGTTTTTCAACTCCAATTCATGTGTATCAGATGATGATGATGTAGGTATTACAGTATTTTGTGCAACTTTATAAATGATGAAAATGTCCACATATAAACTGATCCCTGTATGATGAGAAAAATGTACAAATTGATTGAAACTTTTGACAGTTTAGTTTTATTGCTTTCAAAATGGAATAAGCTAGTCATTAAGTTTTTATCTATTTACCTAGTACATCTGGACCTCTTTATTTCCCAACCTAGTACATTTGAACCTCTTTATCTGCTTACCTAGTACACTTGAACCTCTTTATCTGCTTACCTGGTATATTTGGACTAGTGGTCCAAAAGTTCCAAGATAAACTACTCTACTACTGTCCCAGATTTTTATTAAAATACAGAAATAGGAATGCAGCCTGGCTATGTAGGGATGAGGTCAGAAAGGCTTGGCTGGAGCTGAATCTGGCAAGGGAAAGAACAATAAGAGCTTCAGTAGGTTTTCAGCCAAAAAAGAGAGGTCAAAGAAAGTGTACTCCTCTGATAAACACAACTGGAACAATAATAAACTAGGAGAAGGCTGAGATCCAATGGTTTTGTTTCAGTCCCCACTGAAGGGACTCTCTTCCCACACCTCTCAAGGCAGGGTCTGGGGGAGCAAAGTCCCTCCCACTGTAAAAGAAGATAGGACTTGTGACCACCTAAGGAACCTGAATGTCCAGAAGTCCATGGAACCTGATAAGATGTCCCAGACTCCTGAGGGAATTGGCTGATGCAGTTGACAAGCCACTCTCCATGATGCTTGAAAATTCATGCTGGTCAGGTGAAGTCCTGGTGACTGGAAAAGGGGAAACATTGTACTCATCTTTAAAAAGAGTAGAGAAGGCAATCCTGGGAACTACTGGCCTATTAGCCTCACCTCTGTGCCTGGGAAGATTCTGGAAAAGGTCCTGTTGGGAGGTGTGCTAAGGCACATGGAAAATAGGGACCTGATTTGGGACAACCAGCACAGCTTCACCAAGGGCAAGTCCTTCCTGACCAACCTAGTGAACTTCTATGATGTAGTGACTGCATCAGTGGAAAAGGGAAGGGTTGTGGCTGTCATTTGTCAGGACTTCTGTAAGGCCTTTGACATGGTGCCTGACAAAATCCTTCTCTTTAAATTGTAGAGAGGTGGATTTGATGTGTGGACTGTTTGGTGGATAAGGAATTGGCTGGGAAGCTGTACCCAGAAAGTATTGGTCAAGAGCTGAATGGTGATCAGAGAGAAGTGGTGTCCCTCAAGGGTCCATCTTGAGACAAGGACTGTCTCAATCAATAACATGATGGCATCCAGTGATGCACCCTCAGCAAATTTGCAGATGACATCAAGCTGAGTGTNTGTGGACTGTTTGGTGGATAAGGAATTGGCTGGGAAGCTGTACCCAGAAAATATTGGTCAAGAGCTGAATGGTGATCAGAGAGAAGTGGTGTCCCTCAAGGGTCCATCTTGAGACAAGGACTGTCTCAATCAATAACATGATGGCATCCAGTGCACCCTCAGCAAATTTGCAGATGACATCAAGCTGAGTGTTACAGTTGACATGTGCAAGGGATGACATGCCATCCAGAAGGGCCTGGAAAAGCTGGAAGTGGCTCATGGGAATCTTAAGAGGTTCTACAAGACCAAATGTGAGGTGCTGCACCTGGGTTGGGGCAACTCCCTGTGTCAACATAGGCATGAGAGAATTGAGAGTAGCCCTGAAGGGAAATACCTGGAGTGCTGGTGGAGATGAGCCAGCAAGGTGCATTCACAGCCCAAAAAGCCAACCATATCCCAGGTTCCATCAAAAGCAGCAAAGCCAGCAGAGCAAAGGAGAAGATTCTCTCCCTCTCCTCTGGTGAGACCTGACCTGAAGTCTTGACTTTCAGTGCTTACCTGTCTAGGAGCCCTTACATCTTCATCCAGACATTTCTGTTTGAGAAAATATCCAGCTTCAGCAATCTGTCTAACCTTGTGTTGTGGTTTAAATCCAGATGGAAACTAACCCCCATGTGGCTGATTGTTCACTCCCCCCTCCCCAGGGGGTGGGAAAGAGAATTTTGAAACCCATGGGTTGAGATAAGAACAGATTATTAATTGAAATAAAGTAAAAAAATAAAAGCAAATAAAACCCAAACCAAAAGATAAAACCAAAACCCCACCTCTAAAAAAATACCTGAATCACATTCACAGTTCCCAGCAATAGGACCATGCTGGTTTCAACATCCCAAAAGTATGTAAATTTTTCAAAATTCCCAAATGCCACTGCAATTAGCCTAGAGAAGGGAAAGATGTGGAATAATATAGGTGTGATTGTTAATAGTTCCCACCAGATGGCTCCCGAGGTTCAGAGGTGATACAGTGCCAAGCCGGCAGACAGGATTAGGCTCATGACCAGCGATTCTCTCACCTCACAAACCATTAATACAAAGTACAACAATATTATAACCTCAGCCTAGGCATCAAAGGTGATAAACCCCACATCAGGTAACACATACTGCAATAAGCTATTACATACCACAACTCTGAGAACAAGGGCAATAGCCCTGAGACCAAATAAGGCTTACATATGCAAGTAAATTAGTAATATTGTTAATCTCTTTCCTAAGAGTGTTTATCGTGAAGCTCAGAACTCAGCTACTTTCTACAGAAAATTTCTGCCTCGCCAAGCTGTCATGAAAAGTTTAAAAAATCCTTTACATTTGTGGTCTTAAAATCTGATCTGTGTAGATGAGATTTTTACATCAGCTTCATCTACAAAGAGCTAAGGAAGTTATTTGATTATGGCAAGCATAGTATGCTTGCAGGATAAGTAATGCTAACGACTGAAAAAAGTAATAGATTTTACAGAGTATAAAATGAACATCACAGCAATTATTTTACATTAGGATGAAGTAAAAATTACAGTTTTCACTTAAAAAAAGAAAAAAGAGCAATTAAACTTATTACAATTTATAAAAAGAGCTATTAAGTACCACACAGTCACTCATACAAATTGACTGGTTTTATCAGCTCAGTCTTCCTCCTCTCCTTCAGAATGATTATGTTACTCAGGTATTAATCAGGTATTTGTTAAAGATTTGATCTTTTCCTTTCATATGTAATGAACAATCATCTGGCACCAGTTGCACTCCTTTCTTGTAATATTGATGTTAGGGGAGGAAGAGAAAAAAAACAAACCATATTTTTGTGCATCTGGTTTTTTAAATAGTGCTCTGTTGTGCTGGGTTTTTTAGTTTGGATTTGGGTGGGTGCAGAAGGAAAAAGAATATCAACTTTGCCTTGTCAATCAAAACTTGAAAATCTTGCAGCTTTCTCACTTCCTCCAATAAAGTCCTCCTTGATCTAAAGAGCCAAGATATTTCTCTTGCTCATTTACAAGCTACAGTTTTATCTGCATAAAAATGCAAAAAGAATTGTTTCCCCATTCGGCAAATCAAGCATACGCTATTCATAGATATAGTGCATAGAAATTAGATGATTTGTTTAAGTTAATATACTTCATATATTACGTCATATATTTCTCTCCTAAGAAATTTTACTTAGGAGAGAAATATATGAACCTAATATAAACCTAATGCCTTAGGTTTTAGCTTTTATATTTTTTAGATCTGTAAAAGATGTTAGATGTTTAGATGTTCTAGTGGGTAGCATTAGGTTTCATATTAAGTGCGACTGAGTTCTCTTCACAGAGTAGATAGACAAAACAATTCCTTCTCTAGCTCGATACCAAGGACAACTTTCAGGCCCAAGAACAAAAACAGCAGTGAAGTGAGAAGAAAAAACCAGGAGGATGGAGCTTCATAACCTGAAGCTATGGTTGGACAATTGATTCTGATATGGTGATGGACCAGAACTTATGAAAGTGTGGGACCTCGTGATCAGGCACCCATTTTGTGACCATTTTGGGGTGCATCTCTTGTGCTGCTCAGGTGTACCCAATTGAGGCTTTTTAATAAATCCCTGCTTTATCCTTTTGCTCTGTCTAGTCTCTGTTCCAGGTCAGCCTCCAGAAGGCATCACTGCCTTCTTACATTACAGCTGAACTGGGCCAGCTTGACACATTGAACTGATAACTATAATTTGTTTTGCATGCTTTTAAATTGCTCATATTAATATTAATAGCACTGCACACATATTGTGTCTGAGCAGCGCTATACGATAAACAGCAATGTACATTATGTTAGTTACATTCAGCTATTTAAAGAGAGAAAAAGAAGTTTAAAACTGTAGGTTGTTTAATACAATTCCTAAAATGTAATGATGACCTGGTCACAACCTTCCTCAGATTTTCATTCTTCTCCAAGATTCCCCAGCTGCCAAAGGCATTTATTGGGCAACAGCAAGAGTCTATGGACTTCCTCATCTACTGGTTTATACCATCTGGTTACAAACTCCATGGTATCTCTTTTAGATTATACCTTTCAGATAAATTCTGTTGATCTTTCCTCTCCATCTAAAAGAGACACTGTGAAGTTTGAATTTATTTGTCAGAGAGTAAACTGCATCCTTTAGGAGGCATCAATCCATTTTTTTTTTAATGAATGTCACTGCAAACAAGCTAGTAACTACAAAATATATTACTTTATTCAACTTGTCATATTAAAATGTACCTCCTCAGAACCACAGTACATTCATTACTATGAATGTCACACTCTCTTTTATTTGCTAAGATGCAGCAGAAAGAAGTTCCCCTGTCTAATTGTCACTCAGAATAAAATGAAGAAAGCAACTTAGTTCACCCAAAACATCTTGGTCTGTTCAGTATACCACCTCAGCCCACAAATTTCAGGTAAATTCCATGATGTTAAAATAATTCCTACTAAAATTGATGCCCATTTATGGAAGTAAATTTAAGTTTTACATAAAATAATTCATTTTAAAACATAATTAATATTTATTACTTCAAAGTACCTTAGAATATCTCCTCTTGCAAATTAAAAAATAATAATTACAATGTCTTCATGCAGTTTCAGCTGAGTTTAAATACTAGTTAACATAATGAAAAGATGTCATATTAAGAACTATAGATGTCTCTTGAGTTTCATCTTACTTACTACCATTAATACTATTTTTAATACTAGTTTTCTGTAAACACTGTTACTGACACCTTAATAAGTACTTTACTTTTCTTGAAATAGCAGGTACTAATAAGCAACACTTGCACCCAGTCCTACATGCATTTAATAACATAGGGATACCACATAATGCAATTAGTAATATAAAGGATGTTAAAAATTGTTTATCAACAAAACATGCAGCAGTTCTTCTCTGGATATATCATGTTTAGATTTTTTCAATGTCATACACTCCCATACTGTGGTATGAAAAGCTATACTGAATATTTGCAGTACCCAGTGTTCACAAGCCTCTTTAGAAAGCCACTCTTGGGTTTCAAAACTAAGTATTTGAATAAAACGCAAAATTTAAAATAAATATCGTAAACTAATATTTTTGTGGATATCTCCAAGATTTGATTTATCTTTTCACCTCCCAGTTATATAACCATCTGGACACTGTCCTGAGTAATGTGTTCTAGGGGAACCTGCTTGAGCAGGGAGGTTGGACTAGATGACTTCCCGAGCTCCCTTTCAACCTTATCCAGTAAATCATTCTGAGATTCTGGGATTCTGTAATATAGTTACATATTCACCTATTCCTGCTTGTTGCTTTAGAGATAATGTATGCATTAGACTATGACCTATGCTTATGGAATGGCAAAAGAACAGAGAAATCCCATTTTAGATCAGGAGAGAATACTTATCCTTCCTTTAAAAGGAAAAGGAAATAAAGGTGTAAATGCAGGAATTTCACTGTGTATATTAATAATAAGGCTCCAAATAATTAATGCTATTCATCTCAACAACAGTTACTAGTGTATTTCAAACATTTCTTATTCCATAAGCATTCTAAGCTTACATAAGTTTCCTCACATACTGGTTGTATAAATCAGTGAAGAGCCTCTGGAAGACACTGTTGCTCTGACATTGATCCAGCCACACATTAACTAGTGGGAAGTCAAGGGCACAGAGTTTACTGCTTCAGAGACTTAAACTGCTGACCTGAGGTTTTGATTTTTTTGTTTCCAATTACTGCCTCTTCATTTGGCCTGACCATCTACTGGGAATTTTACTGGTTGTTTTCACAATGTCACTCATGACTGATACAACGGCCTCCCAGAAGAAACATGCCTTAAAATCTATCCTTCTCAAAGTGCACCATCATTCCTCCTTTCTTACCAGGTAAATTCAACAGTTTCTACATCCTGTATCAAACTTGATGGCCCTGTTGCAATACATACTAACACTACAGGGTGACAGCTACTTGTAGCATAAGCAAAGATAATGCTACTCCAAGTAGGCTGTGATGACACCTAGGCATTTGTAAACCAAAATAAGCTACTGAATAAGGATGAGAAGAATGTTCTGTAAGAACAGTTACATTCCATCATCAAGAGAAGTGTCTTTTAGATCTCTGAGTGCGGAGAGACAAAGTTAAACCAGTTCTCACAGAGAAGGAAGAGACTGGAACCTGCCTGCAGCTCTGCAGTTTTAAAGTCAGTGTCTCAGAGTAAGGCAATAAATACTTCAGATTGCACTGACAACATAGAACTCCCACCATAGCTATGATGCTGCTATGTTTCTGCAGGCAAGAGACAGATTATCTAAAATACATGATATAAGCAGCACCTGTAGAAAACCAGGCCAAAGAATGTCTGTATCCTCCGTACAAATCTTGGCAAAGATAACAGTGTACAAGAAAAACACTTCCCCATTAAGCTGAAATACCGAAGAAGAGATAAAGGCACTTCAACTGCATCCATCCATAGAAAGAAACAATGAAAACTGAATAGCTTGACAGAACCTTAACTCCTAATGAAGCCTTGCTCCTACTGTATGTGCTAACCATAATCAGCAGCTCTGAAAAACCTAGAAGCTATGCAAAAATAAGATATCTAGTCAGGTCTCACAAAGGTGTCACATTTCTGAACATTTTAATTCCAATAATAGTCTCTTATGCACTAACTAGAGCCAAAAACTACATCTGCAGTACTTTATTTAGTCTCTTGTTTTTTTCCATAACCACTCATCCCTCAGTTACATCTCTGTATTAGTTAACTAATCTTTTTCTCTAACATTTATTTAAGTTGGTTGACTTGGCTTGCCCGCACAACAGGATGTGGCTCCCTTACAGTAAGAGAACTGACAGAGAGAGCACTCATCTTTCCTGATGTACGGCTGTGTGTTTTAGCTGGCACAGGAATATTTGAGTGGGTATGGTTTTCAAACTCAGGGAAAAATGCTTTTCCATATTGATTGGCCATAGTTACTTCTCCAAGCAGTGCACAGTGCTCCATTTCCAAGTTACTAGATGGTCTGGAGTGCTGCTCCCAGGCAGCAGGGCAGCTATATTTACTGGTGCTCCACAATCTTATCCTCATATTCATGGTACATTTCAGAGATCAGTCTTCTGCAACAAAGGGAAGCTGAGCATAGAAGTCTGTAACTCTTCAAAGAATTCAGGGCAAGAGTCTCAATAATGTGTTTCTTTGACCACTATCTTCTGTTTTGAGCTTACATGAGAATGTACACTTCCACATCCTGCTTCCTTTTGGATCATGCATGAATTAGATGCAAAAGACTAAACCAGTGACATTAAGTAACAGAGGACAGGTGAAGGACTGAAAGAGATTTTCCAGGAAATGTTAATAGGGCAAAGTAAAAAACACAAAGAATCATAGCTCTTTCCTGATTGCAATGTTTTGCTGTCTTTGGGGTTTTTTTGGGAACATGTAGAATGAACTGTCTTCCATCTAGGCAATGGGACAGACATTGAATAATCTGATACACTGGCTGATTACCTTGAACTAATTTGGCCAGAAAAAATTGTTCCATTTCATGTTCCAGGGATCAAAGAGAGAATGAACAGATGGGTTGTGCAGGCTCACAAGATTCCCAGGCTCAGCGCTGGTGGCAAGCCCAAAAACAAATACTGAAAACATTTGCAAAGGAAAAAACTCTGAAAGTTTTAAAGGAGTTCATCATCCATATCTTTTATTTTGTCTGAAAGCATGTGGTCTAGGCTTAGGCTGTTAATAAATGTTAGCCACTAAGTCTCACCACGAACTTACTAAAAAAGCTGTATTGCCACTTATGCTGTCAGCAAAAGACTTCCAATTATATGTCAAGTTGAAAAAGTTCTCTTCAATGAAATTCTACTTTTAAAGGTAACGTGTATATGGCTTTGTTGTGCATGACAAACAATACACACTTTGAATAGTTTCACACAACTTTCCTAATATAATTTATATATTATATTATATATAATATATATATAATTATATATTATCCATTATATAATATATAATTATATATTATCCATTATTTTTCCTCTCATTTGACATATATATGATTTTTAACACCTATTTCCAATTACTTCATAGCTTCATCATACTGGGAAATTAATACTGGAAATTAATCTTAAGTAAATCCGAATAACATAATACTTTATCCAGAGAGTTTAAAGTTTGTTTGCAATGTTGCACATTTATGGCATCTCCTAATGCTCTTTGCATCCAACTGAGAGCTATGAGTTACAGAATTACAGAATCATTTAGGGTGGAAAGGACCATAGGACTAAGTACCATGTCCAGTTGTTTCTTGACCACCTCCAGAGATGGTGACTCCACCACCTCCCAGGGCAGTCCATTCCAATATTTAACAACACTTTCAAGGAATAACTTCCTCCTGATGTCCAGCCCAAACTTCCAATGGCACAGCTTAAACCTATGTGCTCTTGTCCTGTTGCTGGTTGCCTGGGAGGAAAGACTGATCCCCACCTGGATACAGCCTCCTTTCAGGCAGTTGTAGAGAGCAATAAAGTACCCCTGATCTTCCTTTTCTCCAGACTAAACAACCCAAGCTCCATCAAATGTTCCGCTTATGATTTACCCTCCATAACCTTCACCAGCTCCACTGCCCTTCTCTGGACATGCTCCAGCACCTCAATGACTTTCTTGGATAAGGAGCCCAAAACTGCACATAGGATTTGAGGTGCAGCCTCACCAGTGCCAAGCACAGGAGGACTATCCCTGCCCTGGTCCTGCTGGCCACACTGTTTCTGATACAAGCCACACTCTCTTGACTTTGTCCACGGGGGAACACACAGGCACATGTTCAGCCAGCTGCCAACCAGCACCCCCAGGTCCTTCTCCACTGGGCAGCTTTCCAGTCACTCTTCACCCAGCCCATAGAGCTGCAGGAGATTGTTGTGACCAAGCATTTGGCCTTGTTGAACCTCATAAAATAGACCTCAGCCCATCAATCCAGCCCATCCAAATCCCTCTGTAGAGACTTCCTACCCTCCAGCAGATCAACACTCTCACCCAACTTGATGTAATTTGTGAACTTACTGAGAGTGCACTTTATTGATGACCCTCATCCACATCATCAATAAAGATATTAAACAGGGCTGGGCCCAATACTAAGCCTCAGAGAGCCTTGCTAGTGACCAGCCATTAACTGGATGTAGCACCACTTACCACACCTCTCTTGGCCCAGCCATCCAGCCAGTTCTTAATCCAGCAAAGAGTGCAGCTGTCCAAGTCATGGGCTGACAGCTTCTCCAGCAGAATTTGTTGGGCAGTGTCAAAGGCTTTGCTGAAGTCCAGGTAGACACATCCACAGCCTTTCCCCCATCTATAAGGTGAGATATCTGGTTATAAGAGGAGATGAGTTTAGTAAGGAAGAACCCACCCCTTTTAAACTCATGCTGGCTGGGTCTGAGCCCTTGGTTGTCCTGTATGTGCCGTGTGATTGCACTCAAGATGATCTGTTTCATAATCCTCCTGGTCATCGGGGTCAGGCTGATAGGCCTGTAGTTCCCTTCATTCTCCTTCTGGGCCTTCTTGTGGGTGGGCATCACATTGCCCAACCTCCAGCTGTCTGGGACCTCCTGGTAAACCAGGGCTGATTATAAGTGATGGGCAGAGACTTGGTGAACCTTCCAGCAGCCCTTCAGTATCCTTGGATGAATCCCATCTGATCCCATAGACATATGAGTGTCCAAGTGGCTCAGCAGGTCACCTGAATAGTAAAGAAGTTCTTCACATTCAGGTGGAATTTCTTGTGCATTCATTACAGCCCATTGCATCTTGTCCTGTCAGTTGGCACCACTGACAAGAGTCTGGCTCCATCTTCTGGCACTCCTCACTTAGGTACTGATAGACATGGGTGAGGTCTTCTCTCAATCGCTTCTTTTTAAGGCTGGATGTGTCCCAGCTCCATCAGCCTTGCCTTGTAAGAGGTTCTCCAGACCTTTGATCAACTTTGTAGCTCTCCCTTGGGACTGCTCCAGGAGCTCCATATCTTGTCCTGAGGAGCGCAGAAGTGGACACAGCACTCCATGTGGTCTCACCAGAGCTGAATAGAGGGGTAGAGTCACCTCCTTGACCTGCTGGCAGTGCTTGTCCACCTCAGGATCCTGTTTGCCTTCTTGGCCACAAGGTCACACTGCTGGCTCATGGACAGATTGTTGTCCATCAGGACCCCTAGAGATGTTTCTCTGAGCTGCTTTCCAGCAGTTTGGCCCCCAGCCTGTACTGGTGGTCAGGGTTATTCCTCCCTAGGTGCAGGACACTGCATTTACCCTTGTTGAATTTCTTAAGGTTCTTCTCTTCCCATTTCTGCAGCCTGTCAAGGTTCCTCAGAAGGGCTGCAAAGCTCTCTGGGGTGTCAGACACTCCTCACAGCTTTGGGCCATCAGTGAACTTGCTGAGGAAGCAACTGCCCCTTCATCCAAATAATTGATGAACAAGTTAAACAACACTGAGCCTAGTACAGAACCCTGTGGGATACCACTGTTGACAGGCCTCCAACTAGTCCCTGTGCCTCTGATCATGACCCTCCAGGATCTGCTGTTCAGTCATTAATGAATTCATCACTTCCAGGTCAGGCTGGAAGTAGTGAATTCTCCAGCCCAGCCTTACAAATGGTTCACAGAAAAGTGAGCTTGGTCTGACACTGTAATGATCTGATAAGATTTACAAGTCCTGTTTTAAAGTCAGAAAACTGGACCACACGAAGCAGAATGACCCAGGGTTGTGTCTCCCAGAATATTTTACAGCACACAGAGTAGGCCATAATCTGTTTCTATATTCATAATTTCTGGTTTAAAATATAAAGGGATAGATGGTGTTATTCATGTGGAAACAGAGAGCATAAAGGGCACCTGCTCAGGAAGCAATCATCTCTAAGCAGTTGCTAAGCTTCAGGATCTCTCTTCCTTAAAGAGGAGCAAACAGTGATCCTGAGAGTGGTGCCTGCCTCACAAAGAGTCACAGAAAAGATAATTTCTTTACCTCACTTTTCCACAAGCTCACTCATCTGGAAGTAGGAGGGAAAAGTAGACAATCATAGACCTCCCAATTCCTTTTGGCACATTATACTTATTTTCATTGGCATGCATGCCAAAGAATTCCACACACAATTGGAGTGTACTGATTGGAGATAATCATACAAGATTATGCCAGCCTCATATTTCAGTAAAACCCTTTGTAGACATATACCAAGTACTAGTCAGATAAACATTTGCTAGTGTTGCTACATAGACTTAGACTTTCTCTAAGCACGGTGCTTCAGGTACTTCCGATCTCTTGGATCCATCTTCTCATCAGCTGTATCTTAGAGCCTGCATTTATCTCAGAGTTAATTGTAATTCTGTATATTTGCTAGCAACAAAGTAAGTTTCGAACCTTAAAACCAGGCTTGATCTTGAGATATTTTCCAAAGGAAAGGTCCTTTGAGGCAAAAGAAATAGTTTGATCTGTTTTCTAGAGTTAAATCTTAAGTATTTTTACAGCTTTTTCAGCACATACTTTGAACTCTGAAAATGCACAGAATAGAAATAATATTTGAGGGAGAAAATTAGATTTTGACTGCCTGACTTTTTCAATCCACTTAGCCTCCATTCTACAAAGATGTCAAGTTGTTTCTACCTGCTATCACCAAAAAGCAGGAAAAAAACTATATCAAATACAATTCACTTGAATAAGATTCACTTACTGCCCGAAGAAGTCTCTATGTGTCAAAGTAGTAGGAATAAACTTGGTTCACCTGCTGATTAAAGCTCAAAGACAAATAAGACAAATAAGGTGGTAAGTTCAGTCCTCATGCAAGACATTGTTGAACTCAAAATATTCAAAATGTTCCAATTCTCTCTTGAACGATTTAATGAACTTTAACTTTTTCCCCATGCTGAACTGATTTTGAACAGAGGGCTCACAGAGTATAACCACTGAACCGAGTATTGCTACACCTAGAATGTTTCTCAACAGGCATGACAGACAGATTCGTTAAACTTGCTAGATGTTGTTTTCCCCATTGTGTACCAGATGAAGGTCAAAGCTCCTGAGCTTCCCTGTGACCCCACAGCTTCCCTGTGTCCCATCTGTGATCAGCACAGATATTCTTTGCATTTTTATTTAATAGAAATTTGCTTATGCATAAAAGAAGAGCCTGAATTTTCCTCATGGCAAATATTGTATAGCAAAAATATACACTGAATCAGGCTTGAATTCACTATTTATGTGACAACATGTTATAAGCACTGAACACTAACAATGTTTTGTGAATTATGGGTATATAGCAATAGAGTTGCCCTACAAGGCAATCCAAACCACCTGACCAATCAACAAATGTGTTATTTAAAACTTCCTCTTTAATAGCAATGTTTTTTGATACTAACAGCACTTTCTTTTCCTTTCAAGCATTTTTCTGGCATTATTTTGCTTGCATATTTTATGCACAAATTTTAGAGAGAAAAAAGCACACACTTTTCCCCAACATCTATAAATCCATCTGTTCTTGTATTCTTGTTTGGAATGCATATAAGATATTGTTGATTAGCTATCTTCATTTACAAAAATGTCACCCAATCCAAGCCTTTCTCAAAAACCTGAATGCAAGTAACACTGTTGTATTGCTCTGCTTCATTAAGTCATACCTGTTTGTTAAGCCAAATGCAAAGTTCCCTAAATAATAAAACACAATGACTATAACTGAAGTGGGAAAATCTCCATTTTCTCTTTTGAAAGTGAGAAGCAGCCTGTTGAATGTACTCAGTTCCAAAGGTGAGGAAAAAGGCAGAAGGAAGGATAGTGTATTGCTCCTTCCCTCATAACTTACACACAGGGACCAAGTTACTCATGAAAAATGTGAATTTTTTTTTTTTCTTTTATAGGAGAATAGAAACCTGGATACAAAGTGCAAGATTACCAAATGCTACTTGAACCTCTTGATTATTTACCATAATCATCAAATTATTACCTACATCCATCAAAACACTTTTTGTTGTCTCAAGGTCTTTTTCATGGGCAAACACATCTGCTATCACTTCTCTGACTGCACTCACATTCAACATACCTTTATGCTTTGACAGGTACCAACACTTATCCTTTGAGCTTGGGTTTGGTGATGCATCTTGAGACTTCCTCCATTCTGATTTCAGTGCAAAAAGTGATTGCATAAATGGCATTTTGTCAAGAAAATGCAAAGCACTGACATCCATATCACTCTAAATTTCACTTGACATATCTTTCAACTTACACCACCCTTCTTTATATAATTGTATTAACTCTAAGTGCTCCCAGGAAACATTCCTCATTGCCAAACACACATACCTCCACTAGATTAGAGTAACTGCTTCCAAATACTGCAAAATGCTCTTCTGCTTCATGATGTATGCTGAGATAACTTTCTCAGTTATAAAAAAACTCGAAACGAACAACCAAAAAAATAAACAAAAACCCCCAAAACAAAACAAAACAAATGCGAAAATATGCCACAGGCAAACAAAATCAAGATAGTAACAACAATACAGCAAACAGCAGTTCCACTGCCTGGCCAGGGCCTAAAAGATCCATTGGGGGATGGATCATAGGGGGTAAGCTAAAGGTACAGGAAGGCTAAAGGAAAAGGGATAGAGAAAGGGCATCATGAAAGAGAAAGTGCAGGGAAAAGTTGAAGGGGACAGGAAGGATAAAAAAATTAGTTTGGCCTCAAAATGCAAATGCAGTTGAAATGCATCTGCACATGCACCAACCGGATGCAGATGTACAGGAATTTGCTATTGAGACCTTTGATGCTTATGTGCATTAAATAGAGTCTCAGGTGAGAATGATACAAAAATCTTTCCATGATCCAAGAGCAATATACCAATCAGAAGATGGAAGATAACAGTTATCACTATCACTAAGCCTATGATTTTGTCCACTTTACAATGATGACAATTACTGAGGCACAAGGTGGCAAGTTGGACTTAATACTTTCAAAATCTGACAAACTTTCAGCTGAGAAATTTGTCTTTGTCCAGCCTTATAAACCAGTTATCCAGGCTACAATCTGAGCAATTTGGAGATACATCAGCTGCATTTCTTCTTTTATGTGAAGGTACCAAAGTTAATCAAATTTATTTTACTTTTTTTTTTTAGCTAGAAGCTTGATGTTAGAACATAGAAATAAAATAAATCCACATTACATCTCTAATCCACCACTGAAAATTTAGTTATTTAAAAATTCTGCTAGTATTCCTCTACAGTCTCAACTAACACTATTTGCACATAAGGCTGGTTTCCTTCCCTTGCATGCCTAAGTGACAAATGTAACTGCACTTTTAAATTGTTTAAACTATGTAACATTACATCTACATTTTCCTTTGNATTTTGTCCACTTTACAATGATGACAATTACTAAGGCACAAGGTGGCAAGTTGAACTTAATACTATCAAAATCTGACAAACTTTCAGCTGAGAAATTTGTCTTTGTCCAGCCTTATAAACCAGTTATCCAGGCTACAATCTGAGCAATTTGGCAATACATCAGCTGCATTTTTTCTTTTATGTGAAGGCACCAAAATTAATCAAATTTTTTTTACTTTTTTTTTTTTTAGCTAGAAGCTTGATGTTAGAACATAGAAATAAAATAAATCCACATCACATCTGTAATCCACCACTGAAAATTTAGTTATTTTAAAGTTCTGTTAGTATTCCTCTACAGTCTCAACAAACACTATTTGCACATAAGGCTGGTTTCCTTCCCTTGCATGCCTAAGTGACAAATGTAACTGCACTTTTAAATTGTTTAAACTATGTAACATTACATCTACATTTTCCTTTGGTCAGGGACAGCTGAATTTCACCCTTCACCAAAATGTTTACTCTTTTATGATGTGAAAAGTACCAGACACATAACATCCTCTTTAAGTGTCAATGGTAAGGAACAGAATCAGATTTGCATCACAATATAGACTAATTCTAAAAATATATGTCAAATTACTCTATGAAGTTTTACTTTTTAGAAGAGGAAATTAAAATGTTCTGTCAGAGTTTTCATCCTATTTACAGTATTTTTTTTAAGAAATCAGCAACAAAGTCAAACCTGTGGGCAAAGCCAGGATTAAAGGTTACCATTCAGGAACCAAAGGTACGTTATCATGCAAGAAGTTAATGTCTGGGAGTTTTAAAAAAGCCTATTGCAAACCAGCAGATGGAATTATCTTCTATTATGCTAAAATTAAGATACTCTCTTTCTACACCAAGTGTGTGAATGCATGAGTAATAGATAATTATTTCTTCAGTTCCTAGCCTGGTATCTTATTCCATTAATCTGATTTTTCACAATATAGATACCTTTGTTTGGTCTTTCATGCTTTTGCCACTCACTATTTACCACTTGAGATTACTTCAAGGCACAGAATGTTTCAGGCTTTTCAGATCATACCCATTTGTTTGTTAGTCACTGGACATATTTGTTTTGCAATATAAAAATCTACAAATTCTGGCAGGTTTTATTTAGCCCTTTGAGTTACTCTATATATACTAAATCTTAAAGCTTAGTTGTAATTTTACAGTTCAAACTTTTAGATTGTTTTAAAAGCATATTCTATAGTTACTTTCCAAGTAACTACAAATTTTTTCCAGATAAAAATAAAATATTTATTTGAATGAAAGCAATCACATACATAGGATCCCTTATTACCTGGAAAGAGGTTATAAAAACTGAAAAATCCAAATGAAAAAGGGGTGTAAAAGGTGGGAGAAAAGTGATTATCTCATAACAGCACCACTTCGGAATGCAGGATGAAGCACTGTTATCAATAAACTTCATTATTATCAAGTTTCCGCAAGACAAGGAGAGTTTAGAATGAGTCATGGAATGCAAAAACTTCAGGCAGAGCAAGAATTCTTACAGTGCAGAAAAATCTTGTGACTCAAAAGGAGCTGTGGTATTTCAGTGACAGCTTAGTAAATTATTAACACCCTGGTTTGCTGCTTAAAAATATATTATCTATTTATGCTAGTTGAAGGTGTGTGGTCTGCAGCTTCAAAAGAGGTAGCTCTGATTCGGCTGGAACCTGTGGGCATGAGATGTAAAGAACAGGTAACCTGCCAAAGGGAAAAAGAGATTAAAATGAAAATAGCCAGGTTATAGAATATTGAACAATCGAGATATGGCATGCTCTGATTTCTTGATTTTCATAATTTAAATATAAGAACTAATAGCCTTGAATATTAAACTTGAGGAAGGATGTCCAAAGAAGAGTAGTGAAATTGTTTAAAGGTCTTGAGATCAAGTCTGATGAGCAGGTGAGGGAGCTGGGGTTGTTTGACCTGGAGAAAAGGAGGCTCAGGGAAGATCTTAATCACTTTCTGTAACTATTGAACAAGGCATGTGTAGGGCTCTTTTTCCAAATAAGAAATTATAGGATAACAGGAAACAGCATCAAGTTGCACCAGGGGAGGTTTAGATTGGCTATCAGGAAAAATTTCCTCACTGAAAGGGCTGTCAAGCCCTGGAACAGGCTCCCCAGAGAAGCCAAGTTGTGGAATTGCTGTCTCTGGAGGTATTTCCCAAGACCCATAGGTGTAGTGATTTGGGACATGTTTTAGTGGAGGACTTGGCAGTATTAGGTTTATGGCTGGACTCAGTCTGAAAGATCTTTTCCACCCTAAATGATTCTATCATTCTAAGGGGAGAAAAAATTGATATTATTAACTAACAGTTAGTGAGCAATGTTTGCCATCATACACAGGATGCTAATTCCCCGAAGTATACCTTTCAGGGACTTACAGTATTAAGAGAACTTTGTTTTCCATAGAGATGGCAGCATAAAGATTGGAGGTCATGTTGTTTGTATGTGTAAGTGGTATCATAATCATAGCATGTGGCTCTACTTGAATATTCTAATAGGAGTTCATTTCTCCATCAAGCACTTGGAGCATGGGAGAAAGTCATGCCCTTATTTTTTTAATCCCAAACAAAAGGCCATCATCCCATTGTGCAAACGGCTTTCCAAATATTTCCCATGAAACTGTAGCTGCCAGTGAGGTTGTATTCATGCCAGTGAAAAAAGACCTCAAGAAAGCTTAACAATTTGGTGTGAACTGTGTTCAGGACTATAGGGAGTGCGGTTTAAACAGATGGTGATCTTTGGAAAGCCCCTGGAGAACACTGTCTGGGGAAACTGCAAATCCAGAACACAGGGGTGCTTTGAGCCCTGCCATCCCTTTCTCTATCAGAGCTTTGTAGGTCTGAAACCCTGCCAGACAGGGCAAGACTGTTTCCTAAAACTTGTTAACCCCAACCCTTCCAGCACCTTTCTGGCAGGAGGCGGCGAGGAGCAGTGGGAGGAACCTGAGCGGGCTGCGGTCAGAAGGGCCCGGCACGCAGCGGGATTTACCGGGCCGGGCGGTGCGAGGCCGGAGAGGCTCGGGATGCACGGCGGGAGGCGGCCGGAGCCCTGGCCCGGGGCTGCCCTCACGGCCGGGCACAGCCGGAGCAGCCCAGAGCACCGGGGAGAGGCGCGGGCTCCGAACAGCCCTGCCCCTGCCCCTGGCCCTG
>VYXF01012566.1:29440-58487 GCA_013397295.1 Polioptila caerulea
CCTGAAAGGTGGTTGTAGTCAGGTGGGGTTGGTCTCTTTTACCAGGCAGCAACTGACAGAATGAGAGGACACAGTCTTAAGCTGCATCAAGGGAAATATAGACTGGATATTAGGAAGAAGTTTTTTACTTTAAGAGTGATAAAGTACTGGAATTGTCTGCCTGGGGAGGTGGTGGAGTCATCATCCCTGGATGTGTTTAAAAAAAGATTGGATGTGTGCCATGGTTTAGTTGAGGTGTTACGGTGTGGGTTAGACTTGATGATCTTGAAGGTCTCTTCCAACCTAGTGATCCTGTAATCTAATCTAATCTAATCCAATTTTGTAACCTAATCTAATAAGGTTTTTTTCATACAGTCTCCTGCAGTAAAATTCTAATTGCTTGCAAGGCAAACTGAATCATAAACTTGTAGAGCTACTCAAAAAGTGTTTCTCTGAAATTATCTGTCCATGGATTGCTAACACCTGTCACATGCTATACTCTGTGCTTGTGCAATGTTCCCTTGTCAAGGGATCTTGCTGTCTAGCCCTCCCAATTGCTCAATACATATTTATCATCATTAAAAGTGAGCCTAACTAAAAGGTCCAATAAAGCTAAAGAAAATGCTAACAATGAGGGTGTGGAACTGGGTTCATCATTTTCAGAAAAGCTTAAGTATTCATTTCTTTACATGATCTAGATTGTAGTTAGTTTCTTAATGCACAACTGCTTCTTATTTACCTGTTCAAGGATGTTTGAACATGAATGTAACATGAAGTGGACTCAGAGCTCAGGTGAGTCAGGTGAATGCTTGAAATGTGTCACTATTTCCTTATTAGGTATGCCAGAAATGTAGACAAGAGCCTATATTCTCTCATGATAGGTATTTAAGTTGATAATTTTGAACAAAGTAATTCTGAGTGTTCAGTCCCAGTCTTTTTTTTCTTTTCCTTTTCTGACCCTGCTGTACAAAGGTTACTACAAACTGTCACAACATCTGATCTGCTGGTCACTGGCTATTCAAACTCTTTATTAAAAGACTGCAAACTGGTAGTGCTGCTAACAGCTATAGGTATTAGGAATCTTTGTGAAATCTAGCAAAAAGGGTCTCTTGATCGCACTCAGTTGCTCCCAGAAAAGTAACTGCTTGTCTCTTCACATATTTACCAAATGTATACCAAAAGTACCATTACCTTCCTTCATAATAGATTTTCTTTTCTTTTAGGCCTGTCCAGATGCAACACAGCAGTACAAATTAATTCAGATTTTTTTTCAGATGGGAATCACCAAATGATTTGGAAATTCTTGAAGATATTAGCTACATGTTCAAGGTATGGGGGAGGGTAAAAGAGGGGAAGACAGCCACCTCTTCCTTTTCCACCTTATGAAATTAGATGTCTAGAAGGGCAGTGTTTGCATGGGAAGATATATCATAGGTTAAACTATCTCTATACTCCTGTCTATTTCATGTTAGAATTAAGCATTGTTCTAACATTAAGCAAAATCATGAGCAAAACCAATTTCTGTTAATTTCAAAATTGCCATTTAAAAAAAATGTCTACATTTTTTACAGTGAAAGCCTGTTAAAGAAATAAAACATTCACAACACAAGGTTGTCCCTTAATGATTTGTGTAAGAATTAGTTTCTTAAAAAGGTATATTTGTTTCAAAACAAGAAGGAATTATGCAATGTAAAAATTAGATTAAGAACAGTAAAAAGACTTGCAGCACTGGAAAAACAGATTATCTTCTGTCCAAATTAGGTCCATTTTTGTATCCATATGGTAATCATTATGTATATTCTCAATATTTTGCTTACTCTTGAATGATAAAAGTTGTTTCACTTCAACTCTTTCTTCAGCACACTTACACCTATTGTCAGTCACCATCCATGGAGGTATTTAAAAGACCTGGACGTGTGATTAGGGACATGGTTTAGTGGTGGGTTTGGAAGTGTTAGATTAACAGTAGGACCCCTTGATCTTAAGGTTCTTCTCTAGCCTAAATTATTCTATGATTCTGAATGTCTGAATAGCTTCATTATCTTAAGAAATATAGGCAGTGTTCAGTGGATTAAATTTAGGGTTGTGCATTACCTGTCAGCTTGATATGACTTTTAAACATGTCAAAAAACTAGGAGTTTGTTGGAGTGATGTTATAAGTAGTATTACTCAAACTCTTATCTGAAAAGGTTAATTGACTAAATTATAATTGCCATTTTGTAATCATGCTGTTATTCTTTATGCATGTCAGGTGATGGATAGAATCCACCAATTTTTAGCAGAAATCAGTTTGGTGCAGGTAACACTATTTATTATTATTATTATTATTGTTCTTATTAGTATTATTAAACTTGATAATCACAGCAACTCAAAAATACTTCTTATCACACACAAAATCTGAGCTGGTGGCAGATTTTAAATTATGTGTTGTAAAAGTAAAAATAGAACTTTTTTTTTTTTTTTCCAGAATCTACAATGAAACTGTTGGATTATGGAACATGAAGTTCATCTTCACCCACACAAAGGAGCACAGAGAGACAGTGATAGTCTCTTACAACTGAATAAGAGAAACTGGGGCACTCTGATCTGGCTTCTTCCAGGGCTGTCACAGGAGGACAATCAGCCTCATTTTCTGTGTGGTGAAAGCCATTGAGGTCAGTCAAGTGGATGGGCTTTCTGTATCAACTTACAGACCAAGGAGGGTTACTGCCTATGGGATACATTTGGGATTCTGTAAGACACTGTATAAGATGCTTTGAATAGGAAGCAAAGACAGGGAAAGGGGGAAATTAAGGTGTTTTGAGGGTGAACAGCTCTAAGGAAATAGAGAGATAATGGTATTTAGGGGTCTGGTTGAACACGTTGCTGATCAGTCTGCACATCTGGTCATGCCCTGCAATTGGTCACTGAAGTCTATCCTGTCTTCTTAACAAAATCCATTTCTATTTCCTGGGTGAAACTCTCTCTACTCTATACAGTAATGTTCTAAGACAGTGAGTACAGGATGATCTCAAGTTTTGTAATCATCATGTTGTTTCTTGGTACCTTACTGCAGTCACTGGATAAGTGAGCTTTATGTCTTTATTAAGGATTGTGTGATTTTTTTATCACATCTTGGGCTGTAGTTCCAGGATTATCTGTGACTACATTATTTGGGGTTTCTACTGCTTTTACACTGAAGGAAATGTTAGTATTAATGTCATCTAAAATTGTGCATTATAGAGTTATCCTTTGAAAATATGTACGTGTGGATAGGAATTAAGCATTGGTTATTAGGCAGGTGATATAGGTGTGTTTAGCACCTCTCAACATTATCTTCCTTGGAGGTGTTTTACCCATTTCAGTTTCCATTGTGAGCATTCACATGCACATACTTAGCCCACATATGGTTTTTTCCCATTCTTAGCTACTCACACCTTAGCAGCACTAAACTGATTCTTTTGCTTCAGACTTTCTTCATGTCTGTTTTCAGTCATAAGTATAGCTACATGGCCTTCCAGGATCCCTTTTATGCATGCACACGTATGCTTCCTGAAAACACTGCAGTATTCAGTGATGGGTCTGAAAAGCCTCTTCCTTTGTTGATAATACTTGAAGGATCATGCTTCAAAATAAACTGTAAATACCTCCTAGAGCCAGTAGGGTTTTGTGTTTATCACTTAGTTTTCCTGAAACTTTGCTGAAACTGATGAAAGCACTTTCTAAGACTGGTCAGATCTTTGCTTCTATGATGTTGAATTGCCCCGATCCAGGTGCATAATAATAAAATAATAATAATAATAATAATAATAATAATAATAATAATAATAATAATAATAGATGCCATATGTAATTTATGTAAAATTTCGATTATAAATAATTGTTATGATTATATCTCTATACTTGACAAAATATGTGCCTTTCTCCTCTATGGATGGAAATACTGGCTCTTATAGAGTCAATTGGAATTCTCTCATTGACTACAGTGGGGCTAGAACTATACAAAAAGTGTTATAGTTGTCAGAATGAGCCTCAGGAAATCTACCAGTTTTGTTGCTGCTTTTAATGATTGGTTTTCTATAAATGACATGAATTATCAGCAGCACCCTACTGTCTTTTTTAACTTTGATTTGGGAGCAGAAATATATACTTCTCTGAAGTCTTGAATGTGAAGTCTTTTCTAAGCATAATAAATAAATGATTCTCTAAATCACTTGCCAAAGCAGTGTGATTCCACCAAAGTGATACAATTTATTGCCAAACTTCTCATTATGATATACTATTAAAACATTTCTATAAAGACATTAGCAGAACAACTTGACTTGTTTAAAAATATATGAAGTAAGTTGACACCTTTTGGAAAGTACACACAAGTATATTCAAACAACAGCACTCCAAAGAGTGACAATTTAAGGCACGTGATTATTTTGCAACCTTTGTTACATAAATCTCTGACTAGAACATGTATTTTTAAAACATAATTTCATATATTTCAATAACTAGGTTCACAGCTCAGAGAGAGTTCATCTCAATGCAGGCAACACTTCTTGGTTTTAACATTGCTAGATCGTAGTGCAGCATAAAAAACTTCATTAAAAAGAATTTAATTAATGGAGCAAAATATGTAGAAGGATCATCAAATATTTCTTCATTTCATCTTTTTGCAACAAGGTAGGCCATAGTTACTTATTCAATAAATAGCAACTGTGAAATGCCCAGCTTTCCTTTTTCTGACTGAGCATGTCACAGAAAAAAATTTAGAGACAGTTTTCAGGGAAGTAAGAACTGAATTGGCCTCACCAGAGATGAATGTGTTGTCAACTGATCATTCCAATCTAATAAACCAGGGCAAAAAAAGCTGATACTTACAGCCATATCCTCAGCAGCTCTGAATTTATATTTCTGTGATAGAAATTAATAGTGCTTGACTGATTAAAGCATGCTGAAGAAGTAACCAAACACTTTCACCCACAGGTACACATACCACAGGAAATGTCAATGTACAATGAAAGAGTAAGCAAAAAAAGAAAAAAGGATGACAAATGATCAACTGTTATAACCTGCTTTTTTGTATTTACCCTGGTAGACACTGGGAGTGTCTATTTGTCAATTGCCCTTGATAAAAAAAGGAACTATAATCCACTGTTTTATAGCTATGAGTACATTCTCAAATGGGGACATGAAAGTTTTTTTCATCACATTTCAAACTGAAAAATTATGACAAACAAAACCTTGCTCTAGAATCAATTCTACTAGAAAACCTCTTCCAGAGGCATAAGAGCTTCAGGATTATGCAAAATATTCCAGGGAAAGGTCCCTTTGCTATCAGAATGGCCCATTTTATCCCTTATTTGTTCACTTGTAATGATTCAAAGTATAGAAAATGCCTAAGGCCTGTGAAACAGAGAGGTAAGCCCTTTGTATATAGTGTCTTCCATTTCTGTTGTTTGCAATGGTGTGATGTTCCTCTCTGTTTTATAATACTACAGCCCATAGCCCTCTCAAAAATGTACAGGGTCCTGCAGACTTCTCACAGAGACTGCTGTATTTGTAAAAATGGTGGTGTCTATGGATCCTCTTTTCTTTACCCTAAAAGCTTACAAGAGCAATAAATACATAGCCTGTGGTTTTCAAAATTGCATACTTGTCTGTGCAACATTTATGTGGTGAAAACGTCCATCTGCTGATGACAATTTACAAGTGTTTCCTTGAGGTAGCCTGTACAAAAACAGATTGGTAATGGTCTAACAAGCATGCAGAAAACAGTCCACAGTGTGGTTCTCTTTCTGGCTGCAGCACAACAATGACCTCTGTATGACACCAATAAGAAATGAAAGTTTTATTTCAAAGCCAATACCTGAAGAGCATCTTGCCAATTTTGGTGTTGGTACTTAAGCATTATGCTATGAGACAGAAGGGTAGATTTTGGCACATTGCACTTTACCTGTACTAACATTTGGGATCAGTCATGGCCCTGTTACATATCTATGCCAATTACTAAAATACTTGTTCCAATTATAATATCTAGAACAGCATTAATATGCTCTACTTCATCAAAATAGTATGTTCACATGTACTCACAAAAATTGTATTGTATTTACATTACTGAATTTTAACAAGACTGGCTCTGGATGATGAAGCTTTCCTGTTAGGGATGCCGATTTTAATCCTTGTCCAAGATGACAGCCAAACAGGCAGCTGCTTGTGGGTTCATACCAAAAGAATCATTTCTCCGAATCTAGTCTCTAGAGAGGTACCTTTTGTATCTGTCTAGGCTTGTATATGGTATTTGCCATCACATCTCTGCAATTTGCACCAGCCTAACAAACAGTTCTAGCATACAGGACAAAGACAGAAAAAATATGTGGGCATGAGTTTTCACACATTGCTCCTCTATTCTTGGGTGTCTGGATAAATCTCAGTTTTGATATCTGACAGAGAATCATCCCAAAGCCATTCAAAATCTGGGTAGGTAGAGTGAAACAAACATTAATTCCTACAGATAAAATAAAATTTACCACATAAACCCACTGTCTAGGATCCAGCCTAAAACAATTCAGATACTTCCCTGAAGGAGACACTAATTTACAAATGGTTTACACTGGTATCAAATAGAAAGTAGGAACACATTAGGATCACAGACGTGGCTAAGCACTCTTCTTCTATTAATGTCATAGAACCTTCACAATTTATACCACTGAAGATTTCAAGCCAAAATTTCAGGACTGGAACCATCCAAGGCAAAATGGGCAGAGGACTATACACAGACCTGTAGTATTATACATCTATGACAGGTCTCAGAGTTTTCACTTTTATGTAGTCTTCATCTGAGTTGGCTTTCACTGATGTCTCCAGTTGTCTTCAAGGTGATGTAGATCTAATTCATATGCAGTAAGTGTCTAGTGCAATCATAACTATCATTTGACAGAAAACCACAGACAAAAAAAAAGGACATTCCTAATACAAGAAGATATATACATGCACAGTAGCCAAACTGCCTCTACAATATTTGAACCATCAACATCCTGAGTGGCACTTTGTGGCACTTAAACCATGTGGCAAAATGCAGAACACCATCAGAGAGACCACTATCCTGATCAGCTATTGAAGGTGATACATAAATTAACAGGATAATCTCACAGTATTTGGAAGGTCTTCCAAAGCAGCAGTAAAAATGACAAATATTTACACTTCTGTCTGAGTGAGGCTATTTAAAATAGAGCAGCTTAATTAAAAATATGAAATGAATTGCTTGTGACCACGCAAATTAAAATTCTGAGCTAATTCTGGATGTTCTTTTATTCTAGTGTTACTGAGCTGTGGGAGTGAAGGTGAAGGAAGGAAATGGCCCTTCTGGAGCACTTGATTAAATTTCAATATGCCACGACTTTCCTCTCCCTGGAAAGTTTTACACGAGAGCCAATATTCCACAATTACTCAGTTACACAAATATTCAAGAGCAGGAAAATATTTTTCTTTAGCTTGCACTTATAAAAGGCACTGATCCATTTCAATCAGAGTAGACTTAGCAGGGAAGAGGCTAACCATTGGCTTCTCCTACTTTAATTTCATATAACATAAATACTTAATTCCATTACTGAAGCAGCAAATGCAACCTATTCCTTTAAATGTATTTATGGCATAATGGCATAATAAACCATCTCCATGTAAAAAAACACCAAGGATTTACCATTTGAAAAGATTCTTGGTTTAGCCCTCCAATAATAATAGATTATTTGTAACAGTCTACATGAAAAAATAACAAGGAGCCATAATTCCCCCTCACTATGCACCCTTTCATTATGAAGAAGAACTTAAAAATGTAAGTGCAGCAGAAAAGCTCCAGTGTTTCTGACATCACAGGACCCCACTCCCTTTCCATCTGAAGCCATCCTAGAGTAGATCCTATGAACCAATAGGTTGCTCTCTATTTTCACAAAAGCCTTAATCTTCTTTCAATTAAGTCCTGGCTCATAACTGTGTTTCCTCCTGTTCCAAGGAATGTGGAGGGACATGGCAAGATGCTGGAAGAGATGCCAGCTTCTGAAGCTTAGGGTGATGCAGAGGTTTTGGCCTGTGGAAAGAACGCCGGCTTTGTACACGTCTGGCTGCAGCAGACCTGTAATTCCCTTCTACATCGAGCAACATTTTCTTCTCTTGGGGCTCCTTCATGTAAGAGTCTTCCAGCCCTTCAAACATAAGCAGAGTATTCTCTTCTTGTGAATTCTCTGACTTGAAGCTAACTTCAGAACAATAACCTGAGTTCACTGTCTCTTTGTTATTCATATCTGTACCCGATTCCCAGAAGAGATCAGGTACATTTGGGTCACATGAAGCAATGTATTCAGAGACAGCAGAAAGAGATATATTCCCTCTGTTTTCCAGTGAAGAATAGTTTTGTGTCCAAGGCATTTGAAGACAAGAGGGGAAGAAGTGGAGGGGATTCACTGAAACGCTTCCATTTTGGTTTAGTTGATCATCTGAAGAGGAGTATTCTGTCATTTCAACATCATGGTCCATATCACCTAGAGAGCACAATTAAAGAGAAACATCTGTTTTCTATTTGTACACACTCTGTCTGTTAGTATGCTGACTATTTGGCTTTGCTTTTGGCTATTTTAATGAAAGTCCTGTGAAAGTGAGAGGCTTAAGATATTTTTTTTTCTGGAAGAACTCTACTCTGTATCCAGTTCTATCTTGTATAACCTGAAGTGAATTAATTAAACTTCTTATCCTTGCTGAATGTTAGGCAAAACTTAGCTCAGTGTTTAGGCTGAACTGTTTCAGATAGTTAGGAGATGGAGCCATCGTCTGGTCACTAAGGTGTATCTTTATCTTGAAACAGTCCTGATGCTCAGCAAGGAAATATTTTAGAAATTTTTGAAACGAATTGTACTCTTTCAATCAAGTAGCAGAGGGTTTGACTCCAGGGAGTCAATCTCTTATTAAACAGAACCTATGATCAGTTTTCTGTAGAGAGACTTAACATTTCTACTCTTGGCTTCCAGTTTCCATTGTTTCTTAAAGCCTTTTAATTGAAATTTTAGTATCATTCTGCTATTGGGAGAATTTTGTTAAGGAGATCATTCAGAGGACTTTTTCAGAGAGTAATCAAGGTGTATGCTTATTAGCTTACACTAATAAGCTAATAAGGGAAATCTAACTTTCAAAATCCTTATTAAGAAACACAGCAGTCAAAAATCCAGTGATTTTGACATATCAAAGATACCCACAAATGAACTAACACATACCACTTCCTAATAATAAAATGATATTATAAATAAAGCAATTAAATGGATGAAAAGAACAAAAGCTAGCAAGAAAATGTTCTGCAGGTCATATGTCAATATTCTGTGACAATGTTCTCAGAAGAAAAAAAAAGTGAAGAGAATTTTAATGTGGATAAGTGTCAAGGTGAAATTTTCCTTTTGGAATGTCACACTTTTAATCAGGGTATTATACTGTAATTCACAGTCCTTTAACTCATCCAGTGTTTATTTTAAAACATAATTTAAAACCAAACAAATATGCATTATTAAGAAACTGAGTATCAAACCAAAACATAGACCTACAGGCTACTCCAGTAAAGAAAGTGATGTGCTTCCTCTAATTACCCTTGAACTAGCACATATTCTGAAGGGACAGAAGCCAGAAAAGAAGAAAAATTGAACTTCCTTTTCTATTTCTTTTCAAGTGAAATTCTTCTTACGTCAAAATTAGCAGTATTCACTCTTAGCCTGAGGTGTTTGTCTGAACAAAATTTCATCAACCAGCTACAGAATAATTTCAACTTTTTTTGTTGGTGCACAGAGGACACTAAGATACACGTGTGATCATGGATTCCACAAAAGTGTATTCACGATGACACTGACATTTGTGTTTCATTGCAATGCCTGGTGTTCTATTCAATTATAATATCTGAACTGTGGACCTGACCCACCTCGTTTGAAGCACTGCCTGACTTGATTATAAAAATGAAGACTGATTTTATGATGTGGAAAATTTTCACACAGCAAAAGTTAAAGGGCAACTGGGATATTAATTTAAACCCAAGAGTCAATTTAATTTTAAGCCTCTAACACTTTAGAAGTTATTTGCTGCATCAGAAAGCTAAGCCTTTTTCTATTTTCAAAATAAGGTATGGATTAAGATAAATGCACAGTTTAAAGATAAAGCTCTAAATGGAATTCTCCTTCTCCACAATTTTGTTGTGTAATTATCCCCACAAGGAGACTCTGATGTATTTTAGTAAACGTGATTAAGTTTAAACCCCTTTCTTATATATTTGAATAGCACATCAGTAGTGTCACTGAAGTTGTACTGAAGCAGTGGGGCATTTTTGCTTCCTGGACACTGAATAAATAATCAGGACAAATGTTCACAGCCAGCTCAATGCTTCTTAGCAACAGAGTAAAAAATTTTTATTCCTTTTAAGGAATTCAGGTACCAATTTTATCATCTAGGACTGACTAACCAGGTGATCTGAAGCCTCTTGAAAATGTATGCCCAATATTCTGATACTTGGAATACTATTTTCTTGGCATTTAAAATATTCAAGTGAAAAGAAAGAGAAGGACCCTTATGTGCTGAAAAAGTAGCAAGGCATTGGACCCCAAATAGTTGAACAGCTCTTCTGCAGAAGGAAAATAGAAAGATGTTTTGTTAATTAAGTCAGAGGGAAATAAAAGATGTTTAGTTGTACAAAGAAATCAGGGAAGAAAGAGATTTTCTGAAAGAAGAAAAAACAGAAAAATATGTTTACTTCTCAGGATTGGTAAGTCTGGTTAAAAAATAAAGGTGATAATATCTTTTAAAATATTACATATGTGTTGATTCAGGGGGAAAAGATCTGGGTCGGTCCTCTGGGCCATCTGCTAGCAGGAAGGAATCTGTTGATTTATTGCTGAGCCGGATTGGAGTGAGCCGTCTGAAGTTGTCTGGAGAATATGGGAGCTGCACTCGGGCCCTTTGTGATGGTACCACAGTGTCTTCACTAGATAACCATGGTGAGAACTTCATGTAGATGCTTTGGTCATCATCAGCTGAAAATACTGGATTATCAATTCCTAAAAAAAAATTCACGAGTGACAAATAAAGTAATCAAAATAATTTTTTGGTAATACAGCAAGATGCTTTATAAAAGGAGAAGGGCTGTTGAAAAAAATGGACTGATATGCTCTGGTATGGATGTGACTAGGTCAGTACACAGAATGTACAGTACACACACATATACCTTAGTTATTGCTAGATATATATTGGATTTCAATTAAAGAGAAAAATTTGTTGCCACAAATTGCACATTTGATGCATAGTTGCATCAAATATGCAATTATGTTAGGGATATCTTGAGACAAAAAATAAAATCAATAAAAGAAATAATCAGTCCACAAGTGTTAAGCAAAAAAAACCCAAAACCAACAAAAACAAAACAAAACAAACCCCCACAGCATAAAATAACTGCAGAAAATTAAAATCAAATCCTTAAAAAAGAAACAAGAAATGGGAAAAAAATGCAAAAATACTTCACTACTCCGTAAAAAGATGAATATGAGGTAGCTATGGCAGGCCATGAAAGAGCCTGTTCGTACAGGTATCAAGTTTGATGACCTTTTACATAAATATTTTGCATGCTGACATTCACTTATTTCTGGGTATCTTTATATATACTCAAACATAGAATTTGTCGTGAAACGGTGTCATGTATAAACTGCATTTAAAGGTGTCTGCCTCAAGAGTACAGACACAAGTGTTTTTCTTCACTGCAGGCACCGATTACACATGAAGCAAACAGTGGCTTGCTGAAAAAATTTTAACACAGAAGTGCTAAAGAGAAATACTGAATTTTATAACTCCATAAGTCATATGACACGGTTTCTGCTATTTGTAGTTAAAAGCTTCCAATCTGATATTTTGGAATCTTTCAGGGCTGGAAATCAAGGGTACTGAGGGCTCCAGAAATGCTGCAGATCTACCCTTTTCAGTGACTTCTATAAGCCTGTAAGGATCTGATGGGATTGTGACTATAAAAGGAGAAATCTTGCCTGAAATAAGAAGAACAAAATTTATCACAACGAACTCCCAATGCAAGTGAAAAACAATTCCAGAGGACTAGTATTGGCTGGACTTGTTAAGATAATTCTAAAATAACATTTTCTGCTGCTAGAAATAATTAGTGGCTTTAAAACTGGTTTAGGTAGTCACATTCACAGCTGCTGTCAGTTTCAAATGTGATACTCTCCATACCGCCAAATATCCAAAAATCTTTATGTTGACATTAATATTAAGAATGAATTTTCAGATTGAACACATAAAATCACTCAATCAAACAAACAAAAAAACAGGCTAACTCATCAGTATTTCTAGTACATTTTGTTATATTTGAGGGAAAAATAAACCTTTGTAAGTAATAAATATTTTTACCAGAAGGAGTATCTGTGAAATTTTGTTTCGTCACATTAGCCAGGAAATCAACTCCTTTGCCGAGATGCAAAGTCTCATAATCATTATTTTCTTCTGATTCAGAAAACTCCAAATCTAGGGGGGAAAAAAGAGAAGGGGAAAAAAAAAAAAAAAAAGTGCGATTTTATTAGAGATTTGTATCAGTTCTGATAGAAAATGCTGTTTTCTGCTAGCTTGATGCCATCATGGTTATCAAAAATACATCTTTAACAAGGATTTTCATCACTTGACGCAGGTTGGCATTAGTGTAATGACTGGTTTCAAACCTAATGAGGTCATTGCTGCTTTTACTGCAGTGGAATAGCTTCAGCAATAGCTGCTAAGCCTCTTGTTAAGACTGCCTTCCAATTAAACTCTTTTGATTTAAGTAGATGATGATATCTGTATGCAGAGTTCTTTATTAAGACAATATTGAATGACCTGCCAATGAGTATTCAGAAAGCTCTTCCCCAGCAAAGTAGTTCTAGAACACTACACCTGGGGAGCCAGCCAGTACTGCCCCCCTCAGTCGAACAAAAATAACACTCAGTAAATGATTCAAAGAGGATACATAAGGAAAAATATGTTTGCTTGGAGCCACTGAGAAAAGATAAATCCCTCTCTATTTTACTTGAATTTTCTTTGAGATCAAGGAGTTACAGGCATAAATAGAGGGAATAACACAAATCAAGGTTAGTTCAGTGGCTTTTAACCACATTTCAGTTTTGAAGTGATATATATTATTTTATAATTGTATAACAAACACATTAGCACCCATCACATCTTGCCATGCCTGACACCAATGCCAAGAAAATGGTTAAGACAGGAATGAATTTGGGGCTTTATATGCAAAACCAACTTTTCCTAGGGGTAGTCCTGAGGCTGGTCAGCTTCCAATTAGACTTCCAAGCCTGACCCATATTATGGATCTGTTCATGCAGGGTGAGGCAATGCTGGAACTGAACTCTTGACTATGTGTTCCTTCCAAAGCTATGCCCTCCTTGAGTTATATCATGCTTGCCTTGCCTCAACTTTGATTCAGACCCTTCTAAAACAGTGGACTTTACCTCAGATAAGTATGTAATCTCAGCTACTGAATTTTATATGGCTGATGTCGTAGGTAGACATATCCTGCTACAATGAAAAGAAGTTAGCAGGTCTGTGTACTTTATCCAAACAGAAGATGAAAGTCCATTTATTGAAGTCCATTTGTCGCCATGGCATTGTTTTGTTTACAGAATATAAATGTGATATTTTCAAAATGTGAGCAGAAAGGCCAACTAAAATTTTGTTTGTCATCTAGATTCCTAAAAAATCAATTTCTAAACACTGCATTTAAGCATGAAGCAGATCATCACTCCAGTTCTGAAATATGACTAGAAGTCCCTTTTACTGTCAGATTTGCTATGGCATATCACAAAATCTTTTAGTGATGCTTTACTGGCAATGTGACTGGTAAAATTCAGTTAATGAAAACAGTGTAAAAGTTTTTTTACCTTTTTCCTTCAAAGTAAAATCTTGTACTGGATTTTCTGAAGGAATGTTTCCATTTGGTATGACATTGCTATTTCTCTGAAAAAAAAAGCAAAAAGTGACCAAAAATGCTAATATCATCAGATAGCAATGGAAGTGACACCCTTTGAAATGATGAGTCCAGCAGCATAACCCTGAATTCCATTGTAATCTTTGTTTGAGACTTTGTTTGAGTATGGATGCCACTAATTTCCCACCTACATTTGAAGTGTGTACAGACAGGGTAAAAAAAGAAACTATGATTCTTTTAAGGCTGTGTGTTCCCTNAAAATGCTAATATCATCGGATAGCAATGGAAGTGACACCCTTTGAAATGATGAGTCCAGCAGCATAACCCTGAATTCCATTGTAATCTTTGTTTGAGACTTTGTTTGAGTATGGATGCCACTAATTTCCCACATACATTTGAAGTGTGTACAGACAGGGTAAAAAAAGAAACTTTGATTCTTTTAAGGCTGTGTGTTCCCTCCTAGTTTCTCACAAATTTGGCTGAATGCTCCAATACTATAGAGCTATCCTGCTACCTCTATCCAGAAAAATCTCCCCACAGTGCAGTAACATGGTTCAGGGTCTGTTGTTTTCATATGATCAGAAATCTCTCACCCAGAAGAGGAGTCCCAAAGCATAGAGAAGCGCAGAATGCGAGAAGAAGCCCCTTGAGTTACCTCATAGTTTAATCTCTTCTTGTTAGGCCCTCTAAATTCATCAAGTTCTATAGGACAGAGATAAATGCAGGACAGAGGACCCTTCAGAGTCCTCCCTACCCTTCCCACTCATTAGTTTGTATAATAGGTGGCTACATCTGGGTCCTTGTGAAAGCATTTTTACCCTTTTTTGGCCCCGGTCTCGTTTGTGGATTTTATTGAGCTTCTTGGAATGGTTTATTCCTAGTTTGGTACTCTTGAAAGATTCTAAGCGCTTCCTCATTGTCCTATGGAAAATCTCCTTGTCTTGTTTGTCATCTTCACTGTGCATGATCTCATGTCGACTGTACAGGTGTTTGTGCTGTGGCCAGGAAGGGAAGACAATATTTATTTACTTAGAAATACAGATGAAAGCCCTGAATCAATGCATTCAATCAGTGTCACGAAAATGTAAACAACTCCATAAGAAAGAATGAACTAAAGACTAGTCTGAAGGCATTCATGAAACTCCCATTTTTCTTTTTTCTTCATGAAACAAGTCCAGGAATTTTAAGTGTGTAAGAGTGAACTGTCATTCAAAGTAAGCCTCTCCCTGTAAGGGTCTGAATCACTTCAGCTGATACATTTAATTTATTCCTGATCAGAAGCTTTGCTGGACACAGTTCTGCATTGCACTGGCCCCAGTGATTTCAAAGACACTAGTTCTTTTAAAAAGCCATGTTCCTAAATGGGAAATCACACAAAGAGCCTATTTTCCTCAAGGGTGCAGATTTTGCAGTGGATTCTCTCCTTTTGAGTTTCACTTGCAAGTTTTGGTTCCTATTTCCTCTTAGTTTTAGATTGGAAAACAGTGGAATGCTAGCCTCTTGCTCTCACCTCCTGCCTGGGTTTATACAGGTACTGTTGTAGGGTGTGATGAGCGAGGGTATCTTCTGTGTCCCGGATACTTTTCCTCCTCTGCTCTAAAGCTTGCATGTCAAGGCAAACTGGTCCAGATTTTTCTCTCCTGAAGAAAAACACAAACAGTGGTTTTCAAAATCAGTGATTGCTGAAGAGGAAGAAAAAACAGGAAGACAAGGAATGAAAAGGAGAAAACAAGATGAAGTTTTAAAAAAAGAGGAAGAGTAAGAACTGGCTAAATGACAATGAGTGAGTAAATGCCTAATGGGAAATGTGAAAAGATCATTGGTTTCTGTCTTTCAGGGGGATGTAAAATTAATTAATTTCACAGTTTACATGATCTGTTCGGTGACAGATTCATCAAAAAGTTAAGGAAGAGGCAATTTTTTTTCCTTGCCTCTCTCCTTACTTTTTCTGGAGCAAACACAGAAATAAAATCTAGTCCTGTATATAACAGTTGGTGAACAAAAAGGCAAATGAAACAATTCTAATGTGAATGTCTGCTTCATCTTTCCAGCCTTTACTGAAAAAAAAGTGTGTAAAATACAGCATTATAAATCCATATATACCCACTTTCTGTGGAAGAAAAATCTAATTAAAGTTCAAAAAAAAATAGTGACTGAAGCCCCTGTAATTTGTATTTTTCAATTTTTTACGCAGTGTTTCAATTTCCTCTCATATACCACCCTGTCAGACCACATTACTTACAGTAAATAAGAGACAGAACTTTCCACAGTGCTTGGGAGTGGAGTGCTGAAATCCACATTTACCATGTTGTCTGTACTCGGAGAACGTATAAATGCCAACGAACCTCTACGTTCTCCCTGGTCATGGAAAGAAACAAGACATATTACAGGTGTGAAAACCTAGGGCAAAATTTGTGTCAGAATACAGATAATTTGTGAGACTGTATTTATGCAAATGGCACAAGAAGCATGGGAGGGGTTGTATCTAGGTAACAAATAAAAATCATTTTTTGGTTATATGGTTTCTTTATGTAGAGTCATAGTATCCCAACAAACAAAGCAGTGAGAAAATATATTCCACTCTTAGAAATTGATTTTGAAGAGGTGATTGTTCTCCTGTGCCTCAATAGATTTGCAATTTTACTTTGTATGATGTTGCAAGCCAAGAGCATAGGGATATACATACAGTTGTTCATGTATCAACACATCACCACACTATCAGAAGCATTTTCAAAGACACAACACTAAGTTTTCTGTTCTCTACCAGACTGGGAGCAGCAAATATTAAGTGGTGATAGAAATATACAAGACTATTAGAAAGAGGTTGTGGCATGACAAGATATTGAAGAATTGAGATTTTCTTTCACTTTTAAAACTAGTGTCACAGAGGTGAACTGCTGGAAAAGTTCAGTTTTATGTCTTCATACTTCTCCCTACAATTTAATCTCTTGCTTAGCTAAAAGATATCTGTTTGGAGACATTGTGGTTACACAGGCTGAAACCATCTATGGTTTTGAATCACAGTGGAGAGAAATCACATAGCAGGTCTCTAGATTTTAAGCAGTAATAATCAAGAAAAATAATCTCTCTTGCAGAACAGAGATTTTATCTACATTTCTCCAACTTTGACTGTACTGTGTTCCCTTTGCATTTTCATATTCATAGAGCAAACCAAACAAATGTATTCTTTTGCTGTGGTAACCCACGTGTGTATCACAATATGTGGGTTACCCATGGCATTAAGAAATACACTGTGGCCTCTGCAGGCAGAAAACTTGAGGTTAATAAAATTGAATTGTGGGAGAACATCATCCATTTTCAAGTGGATCTGACTTTCTTTTCAAATCAAGTTTAATGTTTCATACATACATGATACCATATCTTCAGTGAAGGAATTTTAACCAGAACAAGTTATGAACTATGAGTATTTTAAGTCACTTCCCTTTAGTTGCTCTAGATTATTTTCATGTTCTTGGCTTAGGTTCTCCCCTCTCAACTGTAAGGAATTTACTTAGATTGAGACTGAACTCTCTCAACTCTTATTTATTACATAGATGCAGCATAGCAGCAGAGTTGAACAAAGAAAAAGATATAAAATAATTTTTAAACTCCTCAGTTTCTTGCAAGTAAGAAGAGAGTGAGTAGCTGGGGAAGGCAAGTCTTTACTAATCCTGGAAGAAATTACTTCAGTTTCAATGTCAGCTTGTAATTCATAGATTTTCATATATTCAAAGATATATTTGATAAATGAAGAAAAAGTTGTTGAAGCAGGTTATAATTGAAGAAAATATTAAAGTGAGAAAGGTGAAATGAATTTATGATTCACAACTCATAATTGATTTCTACTGGAAGAATATATGTTGCAAAACTTCTGTAGAACTTGGACAACTTTCAATTTCTTTTCTATTATTATCAGCTCAGTATTTGCCCAATAGAATTTATCTGCAAGAAACAATACACAGAAATAGCATTTGGACTGAAGGAACAAAAAGCAGGTCCCTTGTGTTTCATCTCCTAAAAAATTACTAATCTGACTTTTAGTAATCTGTCTTTACTATATGGGATCAAAGATATCATTGGGTAAAAATTTTGATCCTAAATCTGCATGTGTTAGTGACCTATAAAGCCCTTTCCATCTGTTAAAGAAAATAAACACAGAAACTAATCTACTGAACAGATTCAGCAATGAATCTGAACATGAGTTTTATGGCATCCAACTCAAAGTCATTATCCAACTTTCTTCCTCTGAGGTATGACTCAAAAAGTATCCAAGAAAGAAAACTAGTTCTTGAGCTCAGATGGTCTAAAAACCAAATGGATAATTTACAAAATCTCTAAAGGAAGAATGTCCTTGTCTTGAGAACTATTCCCTACTAACATAATTTCTGAATTTCATCTTGTTTTCTGAATTCAATCTCCAAAATTATGTTTCAAAGGAAGAAGACTGCCTGGTTGTAGCTCATTTTCAAAAAAAGTTTTTAAAAAAGGGTTTAGCAGTAGTAGTAGTAGTAGTTGTTGTTGTTGTTGTTGTTGTGGTTGTATCACTCATATTTTTATTTAAATTAAAGAAATACACTGATATATCACCTAACTGTGAAAATTAATTCCATTGGGGAATATGGGCATGGATAGAATATAATTTTAAAGATCACTTTTAAAAATATTGCATTTAAAACCATCCTATACACTGTATCAACACTGTGCATTCGTGGCTGTTTGAACTAAGGTGACTAATTTCATTATGAAGAAGTTTAGGAATCTTTACTCAATTGAGAAACATTGTTGCAGTACTCCTACAGAAGGTCAGAAACTTTCTTCAAATCTCCTTTATAAATTTCTCCTGTTGCAAGTCTTACGCTTCCCTAACTTCACAATTCTTTGATTGCAGGTTGATGTTTGTAGTATGTTTAACCCTAATTATTGAATCATGGGGGTTATGATTCCATTATTCCATTGAATTAATCTTTCCTTTTTATTTTTTTTTTCTTTTTTGGTGCATGTTACAATGATCTGGCAGATTGAGATTAAGTCCCATACTTTGGCCACATATGCTCATCATTTGGAAGTGAGCTTCTTCAAATCATATTTGTCATCACATAAAACCCCTATTGTGCAGGAGCCAGATCCTGTTGATAACATTTAGAAAGACAACATCCCTCCAGAATTACAGTATTTTTTTAATGTAATGAATATAGAGACAAAGATATTCAGTCAAATGTAACAGAAATGTACAGTGAAGTAAGTACAATATACTAGTATTTGGCAATCAGGCACAATATTGAGAATTACATCTTCTCAAACCGGCAATACCAACACTCAAAACACATCAAAAAAATAAAATAAAATAAAAGCAGAGCTGAGATGGAAATAGTTTTCCTTTAAGCATCTCCTGCAATATATCAACTTTAGGTTATAGTATAACTCTTAAAAAATCAAATTCCAGATGATGCCATAATATATCAACAAGTGTTCATAAGTACCTCAGCCACATAGCTAATTGCATCCTTCAAGTTGAGCTCATGGAAAACATTAAGGATTTGGTCTCTTGATTTTTGAGCAGACCTTCTCATCAGTATTTTTCTGAGGAATTTCCTATCAAAATTGGACCACCTGATAATTTAAACAAACTGTGTTAATGGCAACAAGCAATTTTAGTTTCAAAGCATTTTTCATTTAGAATAAATGATATTTTTTGAGCTAAACACTTTGGAAAAAAGGGTGAACAGTGGAATGTGAGGGATTTGTATCTTGAAGCTTTTCAATTAGCAAATAAAGAAAGTCAAGGAAAAGCCTGCTACAGACTTATGCAGCAGACACAAAGCATTTAATCAGTTCACTTACCCAACACTACTACAAGAGTGTTATGATTAAAGTATCCCATTTCAGAGTCAGTAACAAATTTCATAATTTGGAAGATCATGCTACCTTATTTTTCCACTTCTGATTATATTTAATTTTCTTCTCTTATTGGGAGTGTAACCTGCTTTTCCCCAGGTGTATTGTAGGACACCCAGACCAGAAACTTAGTTCAGAATAACAGTGCCCCTCCAAAAGCTCTACCAGAAGGCCTAATTCATGCCACTGATGTACTCTGCTCTGGGGATAGCAGCCATGTGTACTTTCAATGATTTACACTTCCAAGATTGTCTAATGGTAGTGTTATCTGCCTTGTCATGTTTAGGGTCCAAAAGATTAAACGCTGTTGAACTTCCTTCTAACTTCCTCAACACTTCATCTAAAGGGCATGAGGCAGCTTTGAAGAATATTGCTTAGAATTAGTCTATCCATCTCACCCAGTGGCCATTTTGAGTTTACATCTTTTGATTCAGATTGTTTAAACTCTTTTGTGTTAAATATTATTCACATAACTGATAACTATTCCTCTTCTCTGTCCACAACATCTGACCAGTAGGTACTAATCCAGGCTGCCACGCCTGAACCCATCAGTGAGGATGCTGGGGGTTGCCATTTCTTTATAGAAGCAGTGCTTTCATGTACATAGAGTCCAAAAGGCAGGCTTAAGATGGTCTCATTCAAATACATTAGTCATCAAACCACATACTCAACCATGAATCAACATTAAGCTATCCCTTCTGTTCTTACTCAAGGGGTTTGTTTTCTCACATGCAAGAAGTCACATGCTAATCTATCTGCCACTTTAAAAATATACCTCTATATTTGAGGCAATGTAGCAAAACTGGAGATGTATTTGCCTATATTGTATATAGCCTACTGAAATTTATTCCCGAAAAGTAAACTACAAACTTAGACCAAAAGAAGGAAGATGTTCTGTCTGGAGTGCCTCAGGAAAATACTGCGTAAATGAACAAAGCGCAAAAGGAAAGGAAGGAAGGAGATTGTCTCTGTAAGTGGATGCAAGTGGGCAATTCTGCTTGAGTTCCAGTACAAGCTAGCTTCAGCCTAGGAATTGTATTGTTTTGCATGATAATGCTAAACCTAAGCTAACAGATAGCTTCTCAGAAAGCATTAGGGGTGTGCTCTGCAGAAAGCTAACACAACCACATGGCTTTTGGATTGGAATTGGCACGTTGAGTCAGCAAGAGGTTAGCAGGTCAAAACTGACTATTTGCACCCATGAAATGACCTGACTCCAGGGAGAGAATGGCCTAACTTGAAATAACACTCTTAAGGATGTCCAGATTTAATGTCCTTTTTTCCACATTTATTCATCTAGGTAAGGAAGTGTGTCCATCACAAGGGGTAACTCTTCACATGTACTTTATAGGGAGTGGTGTTTAGGCTGAGTAATTCTGCCTCTCTCAAGATGAATCAACTATAAATAGGGGGAATGATTCCTTGTTGGTTTCACTCTAATAGGCTGGAACTGTCAGCGCAATTTCAGAGCACCCTCTGCCATAATTTTCATAGGTGTTGAACACATCCTTGTAGAGATAGGATAAACAGCTAGCATAGTTGTAGCTGAGGTTTTTCAGTGCCTCCACACATAAATAGTGTTCATGAAATGTAGTATTATAAAGAAAACCCAACATTAACATTCTAGGTGAAAAATTCTGCAAATAGTCAGTTCTCTAATCTTGAGAGAACGACCCCTGTATATGAACTGAGGCACCTGCAAAGGCATAATCTGAACTGTGGAAGAGAAAGGAAAGATTTTAGTTGTAAGGGGACAAAAATACACTGTTTTGACATTTGCTGTATTTCCAGTATTTTCAGTATGTAACCTCTTTAACTACATTTAGCATCCTTGCTTTCCCTAAGCTCACAGGCTTAAAAAGCTATAATGTTATAACTTTATAATAATAACAGATAATATTTCCTAGCAGTATTTCAAGATTCTATAAATTGGTTAGTACTTACTTGTCTCTCAGATAATGATGCCCTATTTGTCCAGAAATGTCTTCTATAGCAGAAAGAATGTGATCAAAGGCCTAGGAAAGTGACAGTGGAATTAATATCTTTACAGAAATAAAAACGCATCATTAGAAAATAGCTCAATTTATTTCAAGTTAAGACCCGGTGACTATGCAGAATAATTTTATGGCTGTTAAAAAAATTTTCCCATTTACAGAAGGTCTAACTACTATAAGCTTTTCTTCAAAGGTCCTGAACTTACAAACCAGTTCTTTAGAAATTCACTAAGTATTCTTGAATTACAAGGGTCTCAATGAGAAGGTACTTAAACCCCCATTTTAACATTCAAGTTTGAAACTTTTATGGACTCATTTTACCATCTCCATTTCTGCCCTATAAAGTACAGCTGCCACTATTAATGCAGGTGGTTATTTCAGTTGAGCAATTTCCCCAGCGATTCTTTTTAGATGTTTCAGGAGTTCATACTCCCCTCAGAGTAGAAGTAGGCATCATTCTTTTGATATCTAGGGCAAAATTTCATTCTGAGTGTATTAGATGGCTGATAGAAATCTGGAGGCTTATAACTCTTGATTCAAACCAAGGCAGCTGCAGGTACAATTTGGCCTTTTTCTGTGTATGGTTATTAACATTTTACTCTGAACATTGGAATGATTACTGCAGAATATACAGGCGCTAGATTTGGAACAGCACGGCTGACATTTGGCACTGGTGAGGCTGTATCTCTAGTCCTGTGTCCAGTTCTGGGCCACTCACTTCAGAAAGAACATTGAGGTGCTGAAGCATCTCCTGAGGACAACAACAAAGCTGGGGAAGGGTCTGGAGCACAAGTCCTGTGAGGAGCAGTTAGGGGAGATTGTTTAGCCTGGAGAAAAGGAGGCTCAGGGGAGACCTTATCTCTCTCTACAACTACCTGGAAGGAGGTTGTAGGCAGGAGGGTTGGCCTCTTCTGCCATGTCTCAAGAGAAAATGGCCCTCTGTTGTGCCAGGGGAGGTTCAGATTAGATACTAGAAAAATATTTCACTGAAAGAGTGGTAGGCACTGGAATAATTTGCCCAGGGAGGTGGTGGAGTCACCATCTCTGGAAGTGTTCAAGTGCTGTCCAGTTGTGGTACTTGGGAATATAGTTTAGGGGTGACTATGCTGGTGGTGTGTTGGCAGTTGGACAAGATATTCTTGAGGATCTCTCCCAACCTTGATGATTCTGTGATGTCTTATAGTCTTCCATCTTTTAACCTATATTTATATTGAAAAGTTATGTTTTCTTTTACTGAATGAAAACTTTATAATGTGGCGTGAAAGTGAATTGGAAGAGTTTGTGTTTCAAAATATTCTAAAAAAGTAAAGAAATCCAGGGACACACAACATTCACACTGAATTAAAACTGTTGTCATTAATCTGGAATTTCAGTATATAATTATTCCGTACTGGACAGCAGAGTATCTTTTTATGTAATATGCGAGCTACAAAGCCTGCTTTCATGCCTTTTCCAAAAATTAAGTTCTTGAGAAAGAAAAATAAATTTTTTTTGTACATGCTTTGCCCTAGCAATCATCAATCATTCTCTTCTTTTAGATGAAGGGAAAGAAGCATATTCCATCTGTGCTGTTTCCACAGTACTCCCAGACCCATTGAATTCTCAAGTGAAAGACCAGAATTTTCATATGAATATCTTCTCACAGGACTCAAATCAAAGAGAAACAGTAATTTAAAAATAACTTTCTAAATGTTTGAAGGATTTTGCTCTTGAAATTTGATAGCCCACTCCCTTACAAAAAAGACATATTCACTAACAATTTTGTTTTCTCTTAAGGTGCTCTGTAAAAATCCAAAAGATACCATGTGGGTGTTTTTTTTAAATATCTTACTCTGCCATGAAGTTTTTCATTCAGTTTTGGTTCTCTGTGTTCAGTTTTCTTCACTTTCAGCCACTGTACCAAAGGTTTGATAGTCAGTCCCTAAGGATTGAAACATGACAATAAATACTTGGAAGTCCTCTTAGACTTTCCTCCAACTGGATAAACAGAAATAAAACACATTTGTGTGTTATTTGGCAGTTCTCATACTTTCTCAGTTGATTTCTATTCCTTCTAGAAGATAAAATAATGCAGTACCCTCAGCTCCTATTACAAAGGTTTGAAAAGACAACAGTGGAAAAATATATCATCTATAGGAAAAATATGGTAGTAGAAGAGAAGTGTTTCCTATGCCACTGAATGTGGTATTTTCTTCACAAATCAGGAGTCTGTGAACACAACTAAACTTTCTGTAGTACAGCTCAGAAAATATTGCAAGCTGTTATCTACTGATATATTTTCATTTAAATTACTGTTTTTTCATCCAGAAAGTGCCATTTTGTTTGGATGTTAAATACTTTCTTGTCCCACTGCTTCCTGCTATATTTTAAAACAAGGACTGAGGCTCAGGTAGATCAGCTTAATGCCAGTTTCTGCCCGTTAAAAGCTCTGTTCCCTATAGTTATTCACATGAGGTGAAGGGTGTTTAATCAGATATTAACTTGGAACTATTAATATAAAGCAGCTAAGAGTGAACAATTTTTAGCACAGAGGAAATTGTGTTTTGCCCCATGTGGTCCCACATGAAAACATAATATAGGATCTTTGTTACTAAAATTACAAATTCAATTATGCTTCCAGTTCATGAAACAATATGCAACCTTCAGCTGAGAACTGCTTTAAGCATTCAGTACTTTTGGGGGACTCCTTCTCCTTGCAAGAAGCATGCTTAAGAAGTTAAATTACCTGGAATATAACAGTAAAAAACACAACTATGATAGTTGTGCTGACAAACAGGTTTCTGTCTCTCACTTTATTCCCATCCAGAAGTGCAACAAGAGCAAAAGCAACTGCTCCTCGTAGTCCACCATAGGACATCACCACCTGGTCTATTATCTCCAGCTGGACAGTTCTGTAGCGGTTAAGAATCCACGTCTGTATAACGACACCTGTAACAAACAAATGTCAGCATGTCTAGAAATACCTTTTTGGAATGCCAATATCCCAGCTGCGTGTGTCAGAAATGGTGCCACCAGACTGCCTTTATAACAATCTACACCATCTACTTCCCACTCTCTTATCATGGGGTTGTCCACTTGGTGCCTTCTCTTTACATTGAGCCAAAGGAACTAGGTGAATCTGCTTCTGTGAGCCAGCAGCTCTTCTGAGGGCGCTGCCCTCTGGCACAGACACTCCAGAGAAAGTTCTGCCATGCACTGACCTTGGAAATTCGTTAAGAAAGAAAAAATTTTCTACTGCTGTAACTGGCGATATGCACAGGGTCAGTTAACAAAACCAGGTTGAAACAGCACTGATTTAGGGAGTAAGTGTGGTACCCTTTGCAAATCACTGAAAATGACATTTGAAATGATATTGTCTTATGAAGGGTTGTTTAGTTATGCTAACAGTGTTTTCAGACCTACAGGTGAGATGCTGCCCACTGCAGGAGATCCAAGGCTCTAGCAGTCTCAATGTATCCCAGAACTCCCACCACAGAGAGGGACAACAGCTTCACCCCTCCTGTGACTGCCACAGCATGTGTCCCCCACTGCAGCAGGCCAGGGCTGCTAACCAGTGCAAAATAGATTCTTCTCTTTTTAGAGAACTTTGAATTTGTGCCAAGAGAAGTGTCTAGTTACTGTAAGGAGGGCCTCTGGAGGAGGGGACCTTGGAAATGCAACCAACCTGACTCTTCCAGGGAATGAGAACTGCAATTATGTAAGGCCCAATATCATCAGGTATTTAGTAATTTGTAAATGTCTAAGATCAATTACTTTAGTGGGTGCTTATGATTATAGCTGAATATTTACTATTTACTTATCACATCTATTACAGGATTGTTAACCATTCATTTGAGGAATACAAAAAGTGGCAAAGACAAGACATGGAAAACTGTTTTAAACACCTCAGGCACGTTGGCAGTTACTGAGAGGCAGCTAAATGAACAATGCTTGCAGACTATTTAGGAAAGGAGGGCAAGGAGCTAGGCACTTCAGCTCAGGAGCTTCTAGACAGAATAAGAACACAGAATCTAGGAAAACTACCAGCTAGATAGACGTGTGACCTGTCATTTGAATTTAAGTCAAGACAAATAGGCAAATAAGCTAGTTTAACTTATTCCCAGGTATAAGTACATACACCAAATTGCCATGTGTGTTACTCTCTACAAGTACTTCATTCTACATCTTTTTTTGTGATTTTAGCAAAATTACAGCAGAATTATGTAGCTGGGCGAATCATCCTTGGTATTTTGAAATGTTTGCAAACTTATATAAACCCAGTAAATTGACAGTAGGTAATCCCTACCTGCCATAGCCTTATTTACTCAGTTTTTCATCAGCCCCTGAGAATTATTTCTTAAGCCAGAGAATCTGCAGTGTAATTATGCATGGTCTGATATCCCTGTGTGCCTAAAACCTGAAGTCAACCATAACATTAGCTTAAGACAATCTCTTTAGTGCCAAATTAAAAGAGCTGAAGGAAAGATGTGGCTGACAAGAGTCACATCTTTTGTTAGGCTGCAAGTTAAAGAACAAAGTCCATTTTGCTGGGAGATTTTGCCAATACCATTTGCTGGGTCAACAAAGGTTAGCCACTGAATGATTCATGCTAACTGCTGGGCTACTCATATACTCACACATCATCAAAAATGAAATCCTGCTATATTTTCAGCATATGATGGAACTTACTGTAGAGCTTACCCTACTACTCTAACCCAAATCCAACAATAAATTCAACTAAAATAAATAGAATGTTTGAAAAGGAATAAACTTACAACTCCAAATATTTTTTGAGGAGAGGTGTAAAGAATAAGTGCTTGCATAAGCAGTACAATGCAAGAACAGGAAGGTCACCCTCTTACCAATAACTCTATATACTGAGATGAAGACCAGAGTCAACAGAATAAAAGCCGTATTCCAAGTCCAGATATCTGGATCCACAGCTGAAATACCCAGGAACATGAAGATAATAGTTTCTGCTCCACTGGCCATCATTTTCATAGTATATCTTACAGTTGTAGAAGACTGCTCAGATATGTTAGCCTTGACATATTTCTGACAGCAAATGCCACAGAATGTTATCCTAGAAAAAGAAGCAATTGTTCAGAAAATATCTGTTGCAACTTTTAATATAGTCATATAGTGATAAAAACTTGCCACTAATTCCTAAGAAAAGATAGACTCACGAACACTTGTGGAGTCAACTCTAGGTAAAAAGCATATCTCAAACAGATGTGCTGATGTGACCTAAAGTGGCCTGAAGACAGCATTTCATTAGAACATAACAGACTGTAATTATTTTTAGATTACCATACTGCTTTCAATGCAAATTTTTAAACCTTGTTTACGTTAAACATAATCTTAAACTAATGACCTGTTTGCAGAAAGATTTTCAGAACTTGAATACAATTGCTGTATAATCTACAAACGTGATAAGCAAAACTGAGAAGAAAGGTATGCCAGGAATTAATGGAGACTAAGAGAAGAAAGACCACAGAGGTACTCAAGCCAAAAGTGGCAAAATTTAGGCAAACCTGAATGGCCAGCCAGGACAGAGAGAGAGAACAAAGAATAGTGACATTCACACAGTGCCTTAGAAAAATACTGCTTTAGTTCCAAATTTTAGGGAAAGATGTCAGCACAAATGGACAACGGTTAAGTTTGAAGTATTAATAATAACAGAGAGGAAAGGGTCATGTCTGTATTTTGCAAAGGAGTTCTCATGTTGCTCAGCAAATACTGGAAAACTTGCATTCCTTTTCAGGGCTGAATGACAGTATTTGCAATCTATAATCTAGTGCAGTGTGAACATGGTATTATCCAGCATAAACTTAATGAGTGTCGTATTCTATAGTTGTCCCATATAATTTAGGCTTTCCTTTCAATGTTCTTAAAAACCATATTCCCTTCTCATCCCCTTTGTAGGCAGTAACAAAAAGAGACTTACGCTAAGATGGCAGAAAGAGAAAGCATCTCTGCTGTGAGGTAGGAGAGGTAGGAAATGATAAACACAAATCCAGGTTCAATGATCCTCACGTGCTTGGTGAATCGACTGACCAATGAAAGCAGGAATGCAAAGAAAATGCCAACCAGCGTCCCACCAAGGCTCACCACAAAGAATGACACTGCAAAACAAAACACCTAACACAGCTTAAACCGCAGAAATATAATGGTTTGAACTAGTTCTCTTCCAGAGAGAGGACAGCAAACGGCCAGTAAATCACATGAAAATTTGGAGGATATGTCAAATTAATTTCTAGGCTCAAGGCCTTTGAGCACTTGATATGTGAATGTAGCATTCAGTAGGGAAAAAAAGGCTACTTCTATTAAGCCTCACCATTTTACTTTTATTCAAACCTACTACATTTCTTTGTACTATTTTTTCCCATATTCTGTAAACAAATGTTTTTACATAAGCATATTATGGAATATTACAAAGTCACTATTAAAACATTTTTTCATAACATAATTTAATTTCATGCAATGGGAAATAATGACTAAATTTTCAGGCAAAATTTCTTGATAGTTACTGGCAAACATTGTGATCATTGGCATAAGGAGTATGCATGCCTGTATGCAATGTCAACTTTCCTGGAATGCAGGAAGAACACAGGCTGAAATTAAGAAAATGCTATTAAATATAAAGAAAAGATATATAGCTGCCAGGTTTGGTGGTCTCAGCAAATAAACTCCACATCTGTTGAGTCTCCTCAAAAGAAAACAGATCCAATTAATTTTTCCAAATATTCAGGAAAATGTATTTATTTATCTTCTTAAGACATTTGCCTATGCCATACGAGTGTGTGAATGTGAGCAAAAATGGAAAGGGCTGAAAAATAACAGTTGCCAATAGCATAATAATAATAATATTTTGTTTAAAATACTGCATATATACACCAATTGTGGGATACAGAATTCACTTCTACGCACCTATGCCTTTGAGACATTCAATCCCCGTCACATTCGTTGCACCTATCGCAACAAAAGAGTCAAACACATTGTACAGCACCTGCAAAGAAAAGTAGACTAAGTTAATAACTGCTCCTGAACTGAGCCTATTAAAATAATCTCCTTAGGGTCCTCAACATTATGAAGTCTGAAATTGTGTTTGACTGAGGGAAATTCTGTCTGGAGGGAGAATTTTATATTTTCTCAAAATAAAAGAAATGGAGTGGGCCAAGAAGAAACGTAAAAACGTAAAAAAAAAAGTAAAAAAAAAAAAAAAAGAAAACCCCACAAC
>VYXF01012566.1:58533-70759 GCA_013397295.1 Polioptila caerulea
CATTACATTTCTCACATCAGTATGTTCCCTATGTATAAGAAGCATTGTTACATATAGATGTGTTTCCTAAGGCATTTCTCACTGTAAAATCCAGGTATTTGAAAGATTAATTTATTCACACATATAAGATAAATAATATGCTTAATAAGACAATAATAAAATGCTAATAGTAAGATACTGAATTATGCTGAACATATTTAAGTTGAACATAAAAGAGAATATAACAATTGTGCTGAACTTTTTAAATAATTGACTAACAGTGATTGAGCTTAAACTAAAGAATTCACCTTATCCATATCTGTGCCTAAAGAAGTTTATATGAGCATAATTTTTGAGACATTTGAGCCAATTTCATCTGCTCTTAGTTCCTTCAGTGGGGAAGGAGTACTTTACTATGACTTTCTCAGCTTTCCTTGTTGCAGCTAAACTTGATAATTCTTTTCGTATTCACCCAGTCACAGTATACAGGTTATTTTTTCTGTAACAGTAGTCTTTTACATATTTATATTTGTATTTAAAGACTGCTATACCATCCACTTTCTTCTGTCTTCCAGTCTTTTCTTTTTCAAGGTGGCAACTCCACTGTTTCAAATTTCCTCATGGGCTGTACTTTCTAGCTCTGGATCATACCTGCTCTTCTGTTTGTTCGTCAATGAACAATCAAACATTCTTTTTTTGGTAGACTGTTTGTCTTCATTTCACAGTAACAAAAACCCCTTTCCTTCCAAAAGCCAGTGATGTTGATACTTGGGTTCATCAGAGGCTTATTTTAATATTTGTTTCTGGCAATACCCCAAAAGTACTAATGATACTGATATCCAAGGGCAAATAGGTTTTTCTTTGAGCCATACTGTCATTTTCAAACTCATAGGAACAGTTAGGCTGCCACCAATGACCTTGGAGTGCTTTGCTTCATTGACTGCAAAAAGTTAGTCCTTGAGCCTCATGAACATGTCTTACCCTCCCTTGCAGATAGGCACGAGCAGGAATAGGAAATGATCTAAAAGTGAACTGAAGCTGCACAGCAATTTGGTTGCATAGCATCTTTCTGCCTTAGAACTTCCTGGTCTCTGACCATTAGCACTGCACTACAAAACTATTGACAATTTTATTCTGGGAAAAAAATTATGTGAAAAGGAAAGGTGTTTCAATGAAAAAAAAAAAAAAAAGTATCAGTAGAAATCTGGGATTCTTTTAAGTCTGTTAAAGACTTCCTAAATTGAAAAATGTTTTGGGGAAAAAAAAAAACCCACCAGAAACTTTCTAAAATGTCATGCATTTTTTTTTTCTGAATTAGCTCTTTGTTATATATCTGCTTGATAAACATCTGGTCGAAGTAAAGCTGAGGGAGTAGGCATAAACACTTTGAAGAGTATTCTCTCTCTCTCTCTCTCACTGGCTGAGATATGTGTATTAATTATGGGCATAACACAAATATGGAAAAAAATTGTATGTACATTAAAAAAACAGCAAAGAAAGGCTTAAAATCCCTGGAACTAATTTCATTAAGTCATGAAAGTCCTACTTGAACAGCAAAGGCAAACAAAACATGCACCCCTGAAACTCCATTTGAAGTGTCCAACCCAGGACTGTGTGTTTTACATCACTTACCAGCTCCATATACTTTTCATGATCAAACATCTAATGTTTGTAGGCAAGACAGAAAACACCATGAGCTGCACTACAATAGCCCATGAGTAGATACACACAGAGAGTACAGTATTTCTTTAAAGGGGAAAATGCACTTCAGAAGAAATCCCCTTGAGTTATGGGATACATACTTTGGGGTACATACTTACCACAGTTACAGCATCATTCAGAAGTGATTCTCCAAAAACAATGATGAATAGAACTTCATTGACGTGGACTTCTTCAAACACTGCCAGAACAGCTACAGGATCCACAGCAGCAATTAAGCTGCCAAAGAGGAGGAAGTCCAGCAGCCCAGAGTGCAGTTCACCTTCAAAAACAAAGCAAACAAGTTATAAGCAGAATAATCTCTGTACTATCAATAGTAATGACAGACTGGGGTATTACGGATAATGCCAAATACTGGAAAATCGAGATGCCAAGGTGTCAACTAGAAAGGGTGTTACAGTGACTACTTAAAAAGTTCTGCATGCAGTCATGTTGTATCCTACAAGTTTTGTTGGATACAGCATTGGCCCATGTGGATCCAGGTTGTTTCTGGGAGCAGGACCAGTACTGGCATGTTCTTGTGGCAAGACAGTTCCTGATCTAAAACAGCTTTCTATGTGTGTGTGGCATAGTTTGTCTAACTTTACTAAATTATCCCAGGATAACTGAGAACTTATATAACATTAAGAGGACCATACCAGCACTTCTGAAGTAAATGTTCCAAAATATTTCATGTCACAGGTCAAATTTTACTTTTGGTCAGTAAAAACTGCTACAGTGGTGTTTAACTGCACTCAGTACAGCTGAACACCAATTGTGGCCTCCTTACTCACTGATAGATGTGGTTAAGCCACTTGTTCCTAAATTAGGATTCACAAGGCTATTAAATTGTTTGCAAGTGGACCATAAAAATAGATGAAGGACCAAAATGTACCTTAACATGTTTGTGTTGTAGCTCCTTAGGAATTTTGGCAATGATTTCAAAAGTTTTGAAACCACAAAACTGGTGACAGTGTAATCTGGTATTTTTTTAACTTTCTTTTAGTTATTAAGGTTATTTTGTTCACTTATGCAAACAGACTGAGACAAGCATTCACTGTCATTTTAAAAGTAGCAGAAAAGACAGAGCCAAAAAAAATTGCTTTGCTCAGCTTTCTAAATACCTTGCAAAATCTACCCTCTTCATGAAATCAAGAGTGGTAACCCAGTCATTTTTTCTGGGGAAAAGATTTCTGAGCAGTAAAATACCCTTTGTGTTTAATAATGGATGGAGGAGGAAGTAAGGTTTGTTAAGGAGTGATGGTGCCAAAAATTCTATGAGGAAGAGCAAAGAAGGAACAGGTTGAGAATTCATTCATTAAAACACAGTACAAAGGCCCATGCCAAAATTATCAGGCATGATTTCTACAGATAAAGAAGAAATTCATCTAATTAAATGGTTTTGAAGTGTGAGTAGGACAATGACAGTCAGCAGCCATAGCCACAAGATCAGTAGTGCTTGTAAGATACTTCCAGAACATGGCCAGCCCTTCTGAAAGAACTCTGAAAGGTAGTTTTTTAAATTCAAAATGGTTTGTGCTTAGTATGTAATTGAAACAGAAGCCAGATTCCAAATATTTTTGATACAAAATGGCATAGGCTTATTTACTCAAGAAAAGGATACTTATATGGGCAGTCAGAGAGATGAGTAGACAACACCCTCTTATATGTGACAATGCCTAATACACTGGTGGAGCTGCAAATGAATCTGCTATCTGCCAGTCAGAATATCTGCAAGGTTTCCATGCAGTTTGTAGGGATCTTGGTATGGCCCTGAAAACAGAAATTCATAGCTTGCACAGATGTATAACTACCTTATTTTTTCAAGAAGATAAATAGTCTTGTTCACACTTGGACATATCTGGCTGTGAACAAGGACTGAGCTTATTAGATTTAGCATGTGAGTGGGGTTGAGGCAGTGACCTGAAGTCTGTGCCAAAAATTCTGAGAACAGCCTTGAACCTAAATTTAAGCAATGGTTCCACCAAATGTTGTCCTGCAGGCCTAAGGAAGGAACAAGCCCAATGACAATAACTATCAGATATCAGGGTATAATAGAATGTAAGGTTTGAAAATAAATTGGCTCACTGAGATTGCTTATCTTTTTTATGTGTTACCAATTATAATCATTGGTACATTCTTTGAAGACTTGCAAAGCAAATATTTATGGGGAGATTAGGACACATCTATAATTCCTATGAAGCACTGTTAAGAAGCCTGGAGTTTCTAAATCAGACTTTCATTTAGAGTAATTACAGCAGTTATTTTCAATAGGTACACGACCATGGCTTCCTCCAGTTCATCAGTGACACCTGACCAAGAAAAGTTCACTGGTCCCAGTTTAAGGCTATTGACACACTCAACATGTTGCAGCTATGACCTAGATTGTACAGGAAAAACTGTTCTAAGCATTAGTCACAACCATAGTATTGCAAGTGATAGTTCTCCAGTGGACAGTGAACAGTTCACTGCAATCAGCCTGGAAGATCTAGTATGACATAATTCTTCCTGTTCTGTGGAAGCAGAATGATATGACTGATGGTTAGCAGCTAATGTTCTAATTTTTTATTCCAGTTCTAAAGAAAGATTTCTTCATCCTTATCACCTTCTCCATTTTCCTTCTGCAGATTTTAATATTTGCAAGGGTATTGAATGCCAACAAAACAATGTTTTTATTTATGTAGGAAATCTATGCAATCCATTTTGGATTATGCACTCCTATATTGATGGACAGTACTAGAGGCCCATTGAATGGCAAAGATAGAAGTAATTTGGGTTTAGTTCATCTTAGTCTGTAGTGGATTTACATTTCTACATTTTAATTGTATTACTTAGCATTATTCACTTTAATTGTAGAAAAAGTGGGATAGAAATAAATATATGCCATAGAACTTCAACCAGAAGGCTCCATGCACTCTTCTAGAAACTGAGTAACTCAGCATTTTCTTATCTGAAGCATATAACAACTGCAAGGATTTTCACAAAGTGTGGTGGTTAGATCTTGTTGACCTCTTGGAGGACAACACAATAGATTTTGTGGATTAGTAAGTCTGTGTCATAGATATTTTAGGCTCCTACTCAGCTTTGATAGAGAATGACATAGTTTGAATCAGGGACAGCCCTGTCTGGCCTTTTTCACAGATGAAATTAGAACTCTTGTAGGTCCTCATGGCAAAGACAGGTCCCCACAGCACACCAATAATGCTCTTTCTAAATGTTAAACTTTGCCAGACATGTCAGTTTATTGTCTGCCTTTATTAACATCCTCATATTTCTCTGGTAGAGCTTTGACTGTGACCTGTGGCAGGGGCTGATTCTCCTGTGTAGTTGTAAGCTCAGAGTTCTAGTAAACACTGTCACTAAAAGATTGATGAAGCAGAACATATAACCATCAAATCCAGCTTTTGCAGTTAGTCAAGAGTTGTTTACAGATTGGGAGGAGAAGAATAATTTAAGTGAATTTTTCACCTAAAATAATTTTTTTTTTAATAGTCAACTTTTCCATTTCACATGTTGTAAGGAAATCAATCCCATCCCTTTAATGACTTACAGCAACATATTTTTTAAAGTAATTATCATACATTATATTTCCCAGAATAGGATTTTAAGAAAATATTTTTGGTCATATTTTAAAATTGTTCCAAGCATCCTGGATATTTAGATAAAGAAATCCTTCTCCAGTCTGCAGTAGCAATATCCCTGACATATATCTTCTTCCTGAGAACTTGATTTTAATTATAAATGTGATATTGGGGATGAAATTTATTGTTTAAAGCACAGTAAACCTCTTATCTGCCTAAAAAAAGTAAAAGATTTTTGCATCTGAACTGTCACCTTTGTATCTTCTAAAGAAAATATTTTTGGTTCTAAAATAAGAGTTATAATAAGGCAATCATCTAAAATGTATCTATCATAGCTGTGTATATTACAAACATCTGCAATTACATAACATGAGTCTTGAATGAAAGTCTGTAGAGATTAAGTACTGCTGTTCCATGCCTCTTCTAGCAGCCCTGTGCCCTTATATCTCAATGTAATTAAGACAAAGTGTGTCTTAGAATCATAGAACTGTTTGTGCTGGAAGGGACTCCTTACACCCTCCAGTTCCACTTCCTGGGACACCTTTTGCTAGACCAGGTTGCTCAGAGCCCCATCCAACCCGGTCTTGAACACTTCCATGGGTGGAGCATCCACAGCATCTCTGGGAAAAGCACAAGCAATAGGAAACTCTCACTTTTTGGATTTGTGGTCTAGAAAATTGTGTGTCAGCTACCCTTTCAAGTCCCCTTGGACTGTTCCCATTAAAATGGCTTCTTCTTTTTCTTTTTTTTTTTCTTTTTTTTTTTTCCTTTTTTTTTTTTACTAAGACATCTGCTACTTCATTCTGTAAAATTTCTAGATCTTCAGTTACAATTTCCAGACTCAGAAAATGCAAGAGATGTGTAGATGGGTCATGTATATATATCCACTCAGTAGCCACTTAATATTGGACAACACTTATTATAAATAACATTTAATTGCATTAATAACATTAAATACAGTAATAACATTTATTATTAGATGCCACTATATATAACACATAATACTAAAGCTGACTTAAGGAAGACACTTCCATTTCAGAGTAACTTTTAAGATTTGTATCACAGCAGAAAGAAACAAGTCCTTTAGTGTGTATTTTTGTCCAGATGTCCATTAGCAGAAAGAATCTTGAATTTTATCCTAAGAGTGTTTGCACACATTTAGAGCAGGACAATATAAGAGACATGAATTCAAGTAGCTTTTATACTTTCCTTAGGGAAGATTTTTTAGGTCATTCCTAAATTTGACAAAGATATTACAAACTTCTTCCATTAAAATTGAATTTTTCTGCTGGGAAGAGTTGTTAAATTGTAACTTGTCACCCATCTAACAGTATATACAGTGGCATTCAGAATTGTGCCTTCACAGATCAAACTTACCCATTATTCCTGTCAGATAGACACCGTAGAGAGATAAACCAGTTGTGGCAGCATTCCACACTGTCCCAATGACAGCATACAAAAGGATGGAGCCAAGATTTCCAAAGAACAGTCTGTTTGGCATAAAATATCCAGCATCCAAAACAATGGGGGGCAACAAATAGAAGAAAAATACAGTTGGTGTCAGGGAGAAGGAGGCAATGTGATCTGCTGCCCATACAATTCCTCCAAGGAAAAGACCAAGGACAATCAGCAGAGCACTTTCTGGAACCACCCGAGTGACTTTGTGGGACAAGTGGAAAACTGCAAGGAAACATGAAAACAGTGAGTCAGAAATGAAATGGAGAAACAATTTGAGCAACAACATTTGTTAGCTGGCAATTTTGACTCCACATAAACTTTTTGCTTTCATTGTGATTGGACACGAAAGCATGCATGGAATGTTTGGTATCCAGACACTTATAGAATAAAAAAAAAAGTCGATCTTCAGATTTTATCTGGCATATTTTAATTTATATGAAGCCAATATTCCATGACATTTATATCCTTCATTGGATTATCTTCTCTTAACAAGATCTGTTTAGGAAAATATGATGTTCTGTGCAAAGAAGTTAGTGCAAGGCTGAAAAGCAATGGGGAAGTCCTGGAAATGTAAGACATTATGGTTTATTTCTGTATCTAAAAATACACATCCAGCCTCCTAATAATTGTCTTTTTAAATGATCAGTTTTTTAACAGGCTTATTGGGAGAGGTAATAAGGATGCTGAAAGAAGAACTAGTTTCAAGACAACTCTTTTTAAATTTATAAAGAATATTCTGATAATGTAGCCTACAGCAGGAGCAGAATGAAGCTTATATCGTGGGAGATCCCTTTTGAGCCTTTACTTCAAGATGTCCCTATCAAGGATGTCTCATAATTCAGAGGCTTTCTGGAGGAAGGGAGGCTTTAGTGGTTCCTTCAAATATGTATTTGAGGGGAATGGTTCTGCAACAGGGTGCTTTATTTTGTATAAGGTGTCATAAAATTTCTATGTTACAATAGTCTGTAAAATCTGTTATAAAGACAAACAGTGACTGGTATCTACCACAGCAGAGCATGTAATGGTATGGTGTGGTCAAACTATTAAACTAGCTAATAATTAGAAGGAGGGAAAATTACTGAGTGCCATGAGCAAATCTAAAGAGACAGACAGACTGTTCAAGGTAACAGAAACACAACTAAGACTGCAAATACCTATGGCAACATATATTTATAGTGCATTTGCTAGGTATCAGATAAAAGAAAATTAAAAATCAAAGAAAAGAACAGAGAGAAGTCAAGTCTACAAAGAAAGATGGAACATAAAATAGGAGGAAGAAGGAGAGTTTGATAATAAGTAAGGATGAGTGGTTTAATGACTTTCTTGGGATTTCTGTAAGCTTGTCCTTCAGTTTATCTTAAGTAATAATGTGTCCCAGATGGCCTGAACCCTTGTACTTTCTGAAACTGACCCTATAAATGTGGCTTTACTTACATAGCTTGTGAGTTACACTTCAGGAAGAAAATGTTAGTAAAAGCCACCAGGTTTCTCCTGATTTGAACATCAGCTGTGTTGAAGCTGTTAAAATACTAATACAGCTCAGAACTAGCTTGGTCAAAAACCCACCATTATGAGTTCCAGACTCTTACACCATAGTGGAAGAATCTTTCCTATGACTATGCAGAGATCTCAGACCAGGTTACTTTAGTGAAAGACCATTGTTTTTCTTCCCATCCAAGTATTTGTCTTTGTCAAACATTTACTAGTTACCTTTTAGAGTGTTTTAAGGGCCCCACTCCTCCAGGCTTTTGCCTTGGCTGCATCTACACAGGCACCATCTATCATTACAGCAGCCCCACAATAATGTGATTCCTCAAGCTATAGAACCTTCATAGTCTCATTAGAATAGAAAACATGAAAGGAAAAGTGACCACAGCCTCCCTATGCTAATAATGAGCCTGAATGTAGATGTTCCTGAGCGTGTGCAGACAAGACTTAAAAATATGTTAGAACACAGCTAAAATATGGGATTAATACAAAAGCAATCAGACATGAAAACAAACTGTGTTCAGTGAAGCTGACTAAACCATGCCAGTTTTCTATGTCATCTGTGTCATGCAATCAAGAGATGAATAATACTTCAAAGGAACAAGCACTCTAGTTTTTCTGTCAGTTTCCTCTCTTTGTTATGAAATCCCTTGGGATTGCATTAAAAAAGAAGAGAGAGGAAATTAAATGAAGAAAAATAAACTAGCTACTATTCCATGTGTACAAATTGTGGCATTTAGCTTCTCAAAAGTCTTTCCTACTAGTTATTCTTGATTCCTTGAATTTCCAGTCAGTGAATTATCAACTAATTTATCACCTTACAGAGAGGGGATTATCTCCTTATCCCTGAAAATGAATGTTGCTGAGCTAGTCTTACTAACCAAAGTCTGTTTTTCCAACTCTTCTGTTAGCAGATAAGCCATGACTACAAGAAGTTAAAGTTAAAAATTTAAAATGAACCTGCCAAGACTTTTCAAAACTAGGCATTTGGGAAAAAAACAATGTCCATCTAAAATTTCATATTCTGTACAATTCTTCCCTTTACAACCAAAACCAGTTTTGAATGCTGGGAAGTCGATCTGATTTTGGTTATAACATTGTCTCCTCCTAAAAGTCGCATTTTCCCGGTGAATCAGCTCTGTCTTATCTGTCTCTGCCCCATTTAACTTCACCCACTGATTATCTGTACCAGATTTTAATACTACCAGCAATAAATACTTCTACTCTGTGAGTTTAAGGATGCAGGTCATGGACAGGAAAGTAATTGCATGAATGGGCTCTAGAGAAGCCCCTTTTCATTTTTGTATTTGACCCAAACAAAATCTGAAAACCAGACTGTATTTGTTTTAAGATAACTGCCTAGCTAACCCTGCAGGCAGATAGCATGCTATATAATTAACAGAAAGATATCTATAAGCATAGAAATTTGTAAAAGAAAAATACCACAACATAAAATTAAATAAAATAGCTTTGCATTGAGATGCAATTGGAACTTAGATTGATGTTTGAGCTCATATTTGCACCTACACAGATTCTTTTTTTTTTTTTTCTCGCTATGTGTATCAAAATATATTTAATCAAGATTGTACATTATGAGTAGTTATTGCATTTGTGGAATTTGACAGAGATTAATTCCAAATTCACTTCTTAATGTTTATTTATGTAATTAATTATTCTGAAGCAATGTCTCCAATATATCCAGAGAGTATTACAAACTTACATAATGATAGCACTTCCATTTCATAAAGTTTGTGTTTACTTGTCTAAAAGAGATTCAAAAACTGTCCCACAAAATGAATTGGGCCCCCACGACAAAGTAGACCTGGAAGCTTTAATTACACCGAAATGTCTCGCATGACTTGGTGTTTCACCTGACTGAAGACCAAAATACAATCCAGCAAGGTTTGTAAACTCCTAATGGACAAGGAGTTTAGTTTGATTCTGTTGTGAAAGAAATTTCAATTATCAGGAAGGAGGATAGCATGCAGTGCTGCTCAGATAAATTACTCAGTGACGGATCCAGGGGTGAAATTGTCTACTTTCACTGCTGTTAGAAAAGTACATTAATATATTTTAATGATGAAAGGGAAAAGGTAAAGGATGAACACTCGTAGATAGCTCATGGCATAAAAGAAATAACTGTGCACAGGGAAATTCTGTGATCTATAAATTTTAACATGTAACATTTTAACATTTAGCATTTGGAATTCTTCTACGTATGTCTAGATACAATATTAAAGTATAACATATGCCTCCCTTCCAGTACATCCTATACCTGGTTTGAAAGTGGGTTGAGCCAGCTACTGGGTAATTTGTGTTTAAATTCAAGCTGAGCATCACCAAATTAGAAGCTTTCTACAAAATTAAAAAACAGTTGCACAGTATAAACATCCTGTGATTTTTTTCAGATGCTTCCTTTGAGATCCAGGAAAAGGGACTCTGGCATTTAAGGTATCTGATGAGAGAGACGAAACAAATTAGCAATCTGTGATGTGGTGGCAGATCCACTTTCTTTTGACTCAAATAATGAAACCTACTTTAAGAAGTAAATTGGGACTTATGGCCTTTTATAAATACAGTAACTTAGATTAAATGCTTTGGTGGCATTTACAGCATTCAGTGAATTATCTCTTGCTTTTCTAAGGCCATCTGTGACTGCTTTGGAGGATGTGATTCAACACAGTAAGTTTTTCTCACTTACTCAAAGAAATGAAGACAGGAAGATTGGTCAAAATAAAAAAAAAATAATTTAAAAATAATAAGGAAGTGATACTGTACAATTAATTTTCAAGTTGTAATATTTGTAGACACCTAAAAAAATTCTGAAGTAGGGTTTTCACTTATTTTTTTAAATTATCTCTAACAAAACCTATTTTTAATCAATACTGATTTTTTCTTGTCAAAGAAAATATTTTAATAGCTTTGACCTAGATTTTTTGCATTATTTCCAGCTGAAATGAACAATTCAAGATAGATTTATGACCTTTTGAAAATACAGCACTACAAAAACAAACATCTGAAACTACCTAATTAAAATACTGCTAGATTTCAGGATTTATGCAGTCATTTCAACGCTATTTCAAATGAATAATTACATTTCCATTAACTTTGATAGTGTGAAATCAAGTCTCTCAAAACAGAGAAATTATTTTTGCAGCTAGTATCACTGTTCCAGTCAATCACAAAACCTGCTGCCACGTGCATGGTACACAACATGTCATCCAGAGAAATCAAGAATTGACCTATAACCGTGGTGATAATTCTCTGCTGATTTTTTTCCATGTATCTTTGGATAAAATCCAAGGACTCATAAAATAATTCAGAAAATTAAAATATGATCAGCCTTATCATTTCCATAGTTTCTGTGAAAGCATAGATATGAATCTGCAAATGTTTCTAAGCTCCTCCTATTAGGGTTAGTGGCAGGCATGAGATCTCCCCCATGCATTTTTACTAGTGGTTCAGATTAGATACTGATACTAGCACTGATACTACCTAATTAGTCTGTTTTCCAGTTCTGACTTTTTATTTTCACTTATAAAGTTGAAGTTATCATACTTCATCAAGCCATGGGTGCTTCTAATTGGAGCTCCAAGGCTTGATTCTCTGTAACTGTTGAAAACCCTTGCCATTGACCAAAGTGAGAGCAAAACACTGCAAGCTCTTTGTGCTTCTTTACTTTTCAGAGATGCAAATAACAGTATCTCCAAGATAGCACACAATCAGATATTTTTTTAATAACACAACAAAGGAACTTCTTAAGAGAAGGCATAATAAATTACACAGAAGAATATTCTACCCAAAGGGAACTCTTTTCTCTAAACATCTTCAAGTAGTTGGACACTGAGCAGCAAGCATGAAGTTTCTGTATCTTACTTTATCTACCTGTTCACGTTCTCCTTAGCAGTATAAAAGAATTCAATTCAAAAACTGTTTTGTTCTACTTTTTTGCAATTTTTTCAGTGGTGCCTTCTGCAGATACAAGTTATTTAACCCCCCCAAAAAAAGTGGGAGAAAAGAGG
>VYXF01012567.1:0-11092 GCA_013397295.1 Polioptila caerulea
TTTGCTTAAATTACCTGCAAAAATAGCCTGATTTGCTTCATTCTCAGCTAATTAACAGTATCTGTATAGTGGTAAGTGAAGACAGTAAAATAGTAGAATTTATAGAAACATTATTTTATGTAACAATTATTAGAAAGAGAAAAACCCACTTGAATATATAGGAATATGTACCTTGTTGCATATGTGTATGTGTGTGTTTTTTCCTATATGGAGATTACACAAAAGTAAAAAAAATATTGAGGGATCTGAATGAAATAGTCCTTTTGTATGGGGATGAAAACCAGTGGGCTTAACAGAGTGCAGCATTGTACTGAATATTTCCATCATGATTTTAAATACATGTAACTGTTTTGTGTGATTAAAGCTCATATAAAACAACTACAGAAACAGAGAAATTAAACAGGTGTGAATTTGTGATTCAAATGAGTCTCAAGAGCAAAAGGCCTTGTCTGTGGTGGGTGCCTGGTTCAAATTAAGATTTGCCACACACAGATAAGGTGAATTTAGTTGCAGACATCATTATCTATCAACATCTCGGTCCTTAGCATCTTATATCTGCACACTGGAAGCCTCTATGTGGAAATTGACTTAAAAAAAAGATATTTTAGGGGTTTTTTTAAATATTGCTGGAAGGAAATGATAAAGAGTTTATGCTGCTATTAAACTGCTTTACATTTTATTTTGGAATAAATTCCAGAGCTGAGACCTGTCTCCTGGTTTCCTCTGGGATAATACAGTAATTTTCTCCATAGCTTAAATTAATGTGACTTTGGAATAGAACCTCCAGTAAATCATCAGAGAAATATTATCTTCTACTGAGGTGAGCCAAATTACCTCAAGCAAGAATCTTTTGCAGAGTGGATGAAGTTACAATTTAAATGCAATATCCTACCAATGTTCCCAAACTAAGTGGATAGAAATTATAGAAATAACAGCTGACATTTAGATCCTTATTTAGGAATGCACTGGAGGCAGGTTGTTCTAATTCAGTTGTTGTAATTGCTGTAATTGACAGTCTTGTGGTTTGTGGGTAATGTTTTGTCCTGTGAGAAGCAATGTTTAGTTGTGGTAAACAATATGCCTGCCTGAGTTCAAGAAACCCACACCACCTCCTAGAGCTAGATTAACTATATTAAGGGGGTTAACTATATTAACTATATATAGCCACTGGATGCCACAGCTCCAAGTTGTGTTTGGAAGTCATGGAAGTAGCTGCTGCTTGTATAGAACAGGATAAACTTTATGAATACCTAGGAGAGAGGACACTGAAACCTAAATGAAAAAAAAAAATCCAAAAAAAAAGCCCCAAAAACCAAAAAAATAAAAAAACAAACCAAAAACAACCACCAACAAAAAAAACCCAAACCAATGTAATTTTAATAAAGTAAAACCAACATTTAACAAGCTCCCTCAAACTTATTTAGCAGTATTGAATGCTTTATTTGCAGAGATATCTGCTTTCTGCAGAGACCGTCTCTGCCCTTAATAGTTCATACAGAAGACCAAAGAGTTAACTGCTGTTATCCCTAGTACATGAAAAGTGCTGAATTTTAAATGACAAGGCATTCTTCCTTAAGAGTTCCATATTTATATGTTGAGATTAAACTAAAGTAGCATCACCATCTGTTACTATGCCATGTTGTGATTCCACAGCACCAGCACAGTGTCCTAGGGAGTGTCAGATAAGAAAACAGGAGAGGAAAGAGGACAGATGCAGTCAATATAGCAAAAGTACAAGTTCAATAAATCCAAAGTGTGTTGTAATTTGAAGACAGTCTTTAAGACTGAATTTAGAGCATCATGCTTACTGTGCTCTAAACCTTTACTCCCAACCTAATAGCTGCTTGTCCGAATTAACATAAACGTGTGTCTGCCTTGTTCATCATCCTTAAAACTGATTTTTGTGTAAGGTCAAGTACATAACAGGTATCTCAGAAAGCCATGCCTGCAAAGTTTTTATTCTACTTATTTTAATTGCCTCACCTAAAACTGCAATACATGTTTCTTTAGAATGATCCTGAATTATGTAGAATACTTTATGGTATTCTAGGATTTTGCATTAGATTGCATAATTAGAAAGAAATCATGCAAATATCATCAAAATTTAATGCCAAATATATACTGTGGATAAAAAGAAATTGAGCAAAATTACCTGGTAAAATACCATTATGTATATTGTGACCCTAAGGGATGAATAGCATAATATTTTTTGTCTTTTACTTCAGAATATGTTTTAATTTTTTAAAAAATGTAATTTTATGCACATAAGTTGCATCTCTTTTACCTTGTACTGATAGAGGTGTAAGGCTTCCAGCAATCCTTAGGATAGAGCAGAGTGGCTGAAAACCTGCGCAGTGGAAAAAAACCTTGGGGTGCTGGTCAACAGGGGTTGAACACAAACCAGGGTGTGCCCAAGTGTCCAAGAAGGCCAATGGCATCCTGGGCTAGGTCAGCAATGGTGGGGCCAGCAGGACCAGGGCAGGGATTGTCCCCCTGTACTTGGCACTGGTGAGGGCACACCTTGAATCCTACGTTTAGTTCTGGGCTTCTCACTCTAAGAAAGATATTGAGGTGCTGGGATGTATCCAGAGAAGGGCAATAGAGGAGGAAAAGGGCCTGGAGCACAAATCTTATGTGGAGTGTCTGAGAGCTGGGGTTGTTTAGCTTGGAGAAGAGGAGGCTCAGGGGAAATCTTATACAACCACCTGAAAGGAGGCTGTAGGTGGAGATCAGCATCTCTTCCAGGCAACCAGCAACAGGACAAAAGGACATGGCCTCAAACTGCACTAAGTGGGGTTCAGGTTGGAGGAATTTTTTCACTGAAAGGATGGTTCAGCATTGGAGTGAGCTGCCCAGGGGAGTGGTGGAGGCACCATCCCCGGAGGTGTTCAAGAAACGCCTGGACATGGCACTTAGTGCGGTGGTTTATTTGACATTGTGATATTTGGTCAAAGGTTGGGCTTGGTGACCTTGGACATTTTTTCCAAACTTAATGATTCTATAGTACTTAAGGCAGATTTAAATGCTGTCTGACTTCAGGTAATATTCTCTGTGTAGAATCTCCAAGTGTTCCATAAAAACAGTAGAAAGCTTGTTCAGTGCTGAAAATGGTTACATTAGATCATTTGATCATCAGTTGATCCTGATTTATAATGTTTCCTATGCCACACTTTCATGCATTTTATCCAGGGAGAGTATATCACAATAAAATGAATGACATATATGACAGGAGAACATATGAGTAAGAAGAATCAGTCTCAGTTTGGGGAAAAAAAATCTTAAATTTAGTTAGTGCTTAAAATAGTATGGCGACATGATTTTGCTATTTTTTCATCTCTGTGCTTTAAGCAGTAAGTGAAATTTTAAAAAGCATCCAGTGATTGATAAAGGAAATGGTAGTGAAAGTTAGAAGAACATGAAAGCTATCAGGAAGCAAACATGAAGGAAATTATTACAGCAAGTGTTTGCTAATAGCTTTGATGTTAATAGCATTTGAAAAGAAGAAAGTTGCCAGTGTTCAAATTCTTATGTTCACCCTGATTATACTTTTCTAGCGGCCAAAAGGAGCTACAAAACAAGCTTTAACAAGCTCTGTGAAGTTTACCTTGAAATAAACTGCATCTAAATTACCATCAGCTTAGGAACCTGGAATAGAAATAACTTCTGAAGAGATTTGGATAACAAATCTGGAAGCATTTTCGGCTTTAAGAGTCTCAGTTGGCACCTGGGCAGGCAGACACAGGAGGAGAAAACACAAGCATAAGTTGAAACAGAATTGCCTACCAGGAAAACCTGTTTGCACAGGTCACACTTTGCTTAAAGGGGAGGACCTGACAGGGACTCCCCATCCTCAGATATTAAAACAAAATAGAAAAAGAGTAGATTGAAGGATGCTTTTACAGTGGGTATCCTTCTGTGCATTTTAAGTGGAATCTAGCAGATTGCACGTCTGAATCAGCAGGATGTTTTGTCACAAGCGTTATCCTGAAATGGAGAGCATTATCCTTTGGACTTCTACTACAGTGGATTCATCTGATAAAAAGCATCAGAAGACTCAGTGCAGGCTGCCCTGCCACAAGGCCCAGCAGGGAGTATTACATCTACTTTGACCATATCTTCTGACTTTTGAGCTTCTGATGAATATCTATAACCATCCATGAACTTTCCTACTAATCATCAGAAACTGAAGGAACATTAGTGGGTTTTTTTCTCTTCTTGACTTCTTTTTAAAATATATATATATAATTTTTTTAAGCAATGTATCTTTTCTGTTTGAAGATTTTTTTAAAAGTCCCCAGTAGCAGCCCAGGGTTTGAAAGCAACCTTAAAAAATTCAAAATACTACTCAAATTGTGAGGAAGAAATGTGATTGCTCTTCTACCCTTTATTATGTTATTTAAAGTAGATATAAGGAAATATCTGTGCTTTAAATGAAAATGCCTTATTATTTTCTTCAAGTATTTAGATTACAATGAACTATCTTATAGGAAATAAATCTTTCCATAGCTTTTGCAACCTGCCAGGAAATTCAGCAGCCTGCTGCTCTAATTCCTTTAAGGTGTCCCTGGATCAAATTTTTTTGCCTCAGTTTTGCCAACAGAACACATGTTAGATCACAGTCAAAGAAATATGAGATTTTTCTGTTGTGCTCCTTGTGCACTTGAGTAAAAGAATGGGGATGCTGCTCCAGGTCCTGATTCTGAAATTTCACAAAAAGCTTTTCCAAAAACTGAGAGTCACTGCAATATTTCATAATAATAATACTTCTACTGGAGAGATAGGTATTGTGGGTGCATAAAAAGGAAACAGTAAATATGTACTTGTTTGGCCAATATATCAGGTAGACACAGGAAACAACTATCAGAGTTTTGCTGATGGATCATTTATTCTCTATGTTCTTTGATGTCAGAGGTTTAAAAATGAAGCAGAAGGCACAGCTTCATGATGTTTTCCTAATGGACATAGTACATCTCTCTCAATTGTAATGTCAGAAATTTAAGCAAGCTGGCAGCCAATGACCCAGCAAAAAAAGTGATGGGTTCGCCCTCCTGTCCATCACCAAAACAAAGCAAAAAATCTCTCTCTTCTGAAATCTTACCAGCTCTACTGCATTAGTTAATCTTTCCTCAGGTATGTATCTGATTAAAAAAAATCCTTAATTCAAAGAATTAAATTAAGTAGTCCACACACACACAAAAAAGATAAATTTAAGGATAATGGCTTTCAAAGATTAAAATATTTGTCTACAGATATTGACTCAAGAACTATAAATCTGTCTCTGTAAGGAGCTGACTGTAGTCAGGAACAAAAAGCCTAGTCAGAAATAATTTAGTAGATGTCTGAGTTCCAGCAGTTTATTCTGTACATTATGGAGGAATAAAGAGCTGCAGTGAACTTTTAAAGGTTTTGCAGCAGGAGCTGAAGGAATACACTGAAGTTTTTAACATTAATGTATCTGAGACTTTAATTTTTTAATTTTCCAAATGATATTAATGTGTTTTTCTTTATTTTAAATATAAACCATGTTTTTCCCTCTATCTTTTTTTTTTTTTTTCTTTTTAATATGATGTTACCAATTTTAAGTGGGTAAAATTTTAGGAGCATTTTGTTAAAGCATGAGGCCCAGTTGGCACCACTAGCTTGATGTTAGGAGTAGAAAATTAAAATAAAAATTTGGTCTGCACAATCTAGAATAACTAAGATACTCCTCATATGATTCAGCCATTATAATACACATAAATGTGTATTTTATTTGAAGCATATCTTCAAGTAGCTTGACTGGAGTCCAACCTGCTAGTGGTTCAGCAGTGAATCAAAAAAAATTTTTACAAAAATAACATTGTCCTATCAACTACTCCATAAATTAAATAAAAACAAAGGCAGTGTTTGTCAGAACAGGCTTCACTTTATCATATGTGTTCTATTTGAACAAACACCACAATTTATTTATTCTATGCAGCCTCTTGATTTAATTGTATATTTTTTAAAAGCTATGTCAGTTTAATTCAATTGTTTGACCACTTCTGCTACGTCTGATCAGAAACCAGATTTTCCTGTAAGAAACTCAACCCCAGGGAGAAGAAATTATCTGACCAAATCCTGTTCCACATTTAAATTCCAACCAGAGAAAAAGATTGGTTTTTTATACTGCCTTTTGAAGTTTTCTTTATTTCTTTTCAGCTTGCAATAATAATAATAATATCTTTTATTTACTGTGTCCTATCTGTCATAGCTCCTCTCTCGATCTCCCAAAAGGAGAACTGCAATTCATCACTTACCTCCAGACCCCCTTGCCATAGGGCTTACACTCAGATTAGTCAGTTCTGATCATTCAACAATGTAAAGCAGTCTTGCCAAAGCAGGTGAGGCTTTGACTGCAGGGAAAAATTTTCTTTTTCATTTTTGTTCCCTAACTGATGATTTTTTCCTGAGCATCAGAAGCCTAATCCTCTCTTCTGCGTCACCAATTTTGCATTGATATAATACATTCTTTTGATGGTGCAAGTCAGAAGTAATTCCAATTGGAAATTAATTTTTTTCATATTTACATTTTTTTCATCTGATCATTTACTTTCTTCTTCCATGAAAAGCTGTTACTTCAGTGCCATACATCTGACAATCTGTTTAATTGTTCAGTTGAACATGCAGAGGCAACACAAGTGGGGCAGTGGGAGTCGACAGACTTCCACTCATGCCCAGAACAACATATGGAGCATATGGATTGTCAAGGGAGTTGAGAAGCTTTCATTATTTCCTGTTATCTGTCAGTTTTCACATTACAGGAACAGCATATATCTAAAGCCTGTTTTGGGGGCTTTTTTAGTTGTGGGATTAAATTCAGATTGTAGCTTCCATATTTGTAGCCACTCAGCAGAAGTGTTTATGTGAAGAGCCCTTTGTGGACTCATCCTGGTTTGACTAGATTGCTGCTAGAAGCCATCAAAGAGCCATAAAATCCCCAGCACTGGTTTTAGCTTTCCTGTGGGCATTGAGCAACATGACAGTTGTTTCACTTCACAGCTATAGCTACAGCCTTTCCCTTTCAGCTCCCCAAACCACTCAGTGCTGGAATGGCAAAGCCTGTCTGCTCTGACCTGCAAAACCTCTCTCATTTCTTGCTGTCTTTGTGCCCAGGAGAGGATCTAACACTGGTACAGCCTCTGATTAGACACAGGGCTCTGGAGAATGGCTGACTCCCGAGCAGAAGTGCCCAAGCCAGAAAAACATTGATTTCTAACACGTGGATCTGAAATCTAATCAAATTTCAGTAATATCAGCCCGTGACCTTTTCTTTTATTAGTGAATTTATGCACAGCTTAGTCTCTGGTTCCCTTAGCGCTTTGTGTGTGCCGGTGTTCCCTTCAGCATAATTATTGGAAAAGTTTGAGTGCTAATTGAGCATGATTGAATTTTGATATAAATCATGTGTACTGTATGTGAGAAGAAAAACGTGCTTTTCTCAGAGTGGTAAGAGATTGGGAAAGCAAGACTTACCTCAAGGCACAGAATTCTGATTTTTCATGATCTAGTTATTTTTAATATAGTTCCATTACCAGGAGTCTGGTGACATAGTTCCATGTAGAACAGTACATGTTTCACTTAAAATCCATTAAATGCATGATCATAAGGCTCCTTGCAGGACTGAACTGAAGCTCAGATAACACTGCCATTGATAAACCCCTCTATTTTCAGGTGTTTAACACAGCAATGAAATTTTGCTTCTGGCAGAAGCTTGACTAATGCCAAAACATTGAAAACACATTTTGTAAAATAAGTTTTTACACTTTCTGAAAAGTCTTGTTTTTCCTTTTGGAAATATACAAAGGTGATGTCCTAGAATACTTTGCTGAGTATTTTGATGTTCAATCTGTAATCAAAGCTGTTGCTTTCTTTCATCTTATATTTTCATTAAAATTATTTTCTCTTAAAACTGATTTTTATTCACCTATTGGTGAAGATGCACTGAATGCATCTATTGGTTAAGTAAATTAATGTGATTTAAAATAAAAAGCATTAGTATGCTTTGTCTGAAACATTCTCAAGCAAACAAGAATTAGAAATAATAGTTGAATTCCCAGAAAGTAAAATATCAAAAAACACTTTTGAAAGAGTTTGTAAATAATCTACTTGTCTAAACACTTAGACAAAAATTTAGAAACACAAATTGATTCATAAGGTGACTTTTGCCTAATTTCTTTGAATTTTAGTTTATTAGCTAAGCCTGTGCTAGCTGTTCAAATGGCTCAGTTAATTTTTCCATGTGAACATTCCATCCTATTTTCATTCTAATTTCAGGTGTTATGAAATTTTTTTCCCTTGCAATAAAGTTACTTTTAATTTGGAATAAGGAGGAAGGTAGATGATAAATTGTGAAATGCCCAGGCCTGATCAAGTTTTCTTAGTAAAATCAAGCCTGAAGGGTCTTTTCTAACATATAAGCTCCATTACTAAATTGATAGATTTTAAGTTAAAACAATAAAAATTATTTGTGATTCAAGATTCCATTTTATGTTTGCAAGTTAAGTATATTTTCTGAGAAAATACTTTCTTTTTAAAGACTATTTTTCTAGGCAGACTACACGTTCATTTAAAAAAATGTACTATGCAATTCTAGTATTTAAAATTTCAAAGACATAGTCAGCTAAAGCTCAGTCCCTCAAAAATCTCTTTTACATTCTTTTTAAGGACAACATATGAAGTTTTGTAAGAAAAACAGACGCTGTCTTCTTAAGCAAGTTGCAGAAGAGACCACGATTGCAAGAGGAATGCTCTAAACCAGCTCCTCAGAAATTTAGAGTGGATAAGAAGTGCATATATACTTAAAAGTACATATATACTCCTAAAGAAAATTATTTTAAGAGCCTATAAAATGAATTTTTAAATGTTATAGCAATCGTAATTAGCAGACTGAAAATTACGTGGATAATTCTTTTATAAGGTCAAATTAATCCTAAGGCTTTGTTTGGATTATGAGGAGAAATTTAATAACATCAGCAAACATGAAGAAATGTGAAGGGAGAATCTTTTCTATTTATTAATATTTTCTTAGTTTCCTCTAAAAACTCTAAAAATACCCATCTCAGGACAGCCTCTTTCCTAAGAGACTGATTGACAGACATTCATTTCTAATCATGAATCTGTCAATAGAACATCCCACACTAATACTTTATTTTAACACTTTTTAATCTATTGATACTCTGCTAAGATTAAGATTTCTGCAGCTTTATTAGTTCTTCTTCATTTGTCATGCACAGTTCTTACCAGGAGGACATTCAGTGTTTCTGACTCCACAGGATGAAGAAAGTACTGAAGACTAACTAAAATAAAAGGCAGAGATATTTCATATCATATGTCTAAAGCTCTTCAGCTGGGTGTAATGAAATTCTTCAAAAGAATCAAAATACTTCAAATACATAGACAAATGGTCATAAAATGTTGGATTTCAGACACAACCTGTGCTGTCCTCTGTCTTTCTTACATTATACAGCTTAGTATTCCTCATACTAGCAGTGGCACAGACAAGAAACTTGCCTGCTTCAGAAGAACTTAGAAGCATTTTTCCCATCCAGTGAGGGATTACGGTTTTTGGAGTTTTTTAACATGCATGTCTCATTTTTAAGTACATCCTTACTTGGTAGTGCTCTGGTGTAGCCTGGAAAAAAGATGAAATTTCTCTTCAAGGCCAATTCATGATGCCACTCGTCAAATTCTAACAACCAACTGCCTCTCCAGTGGCCAGCACTTACAGACCACAACATGCAGGGTATGAGTATTCAATGGGATGAGCATTGCCATGATTTCACATGGGGGAGAGACTGAAGCCTGATGGTTTCAAACACATTAGAACTCAACACTGTTTTACATCTTTCAGGGCTCCAAGGGAAGAGTAGTACATCATTCATTAAAGCATAGATGAAAAAGAGAGAAGGCAAAGTAACTATTCCTAAATGTAACTGTACAGAGGGTGGGATGAAACAGCATATAATCACTTTTTTGAAGCCCACTGGGAAAAATTTGAACTTGTATGATACAATAGAAAACATCATTGTGATACAATTGATCCGAAAGCTTTGAGGTTTGGGGAATATAGTGTTATTAGTATCAGATAATAATAACATGCATAGTACTAATATTCAATAGATGTTACAAAAATAACATTTAAAACTCATCATGCATAATTTGAGAACTTGAAATGTGTGACTTTAGGCACGACCCTTTTCTATAACACTTTATGCATCTAAATTGTGTTGCAGCTGCTTTCTGGATCAGATTGATATTAAGCACATCTGGTAAAATGTATTTCCTCAGTGTGGTACAACTGAACATAGAATCATAAAAAATCCAGACAGCCCCTGAACAATTTCAGGGGTGAGGCATCCACAGATTCTCTGGGCAGCCTGTTCCATTGCTCACCACCTAAATCTTTAAGTTTAAAACCCCTGCTTGCTGCCCTGCTGCTACAGGCACTGATAAAAAGCCTCTCTCCATCTGTGTTGCAGATGCCTTTCACAATTTGGAAGGCTGCACTAAGCTCTCTCTGGAGCCTTCTCCAGACAGAAGGAGCTCAACTGGTTCAACCTTTCTTCATAAGGAACAGTGTTCAAACACTTGGCTCTTTCCTGTGGCTCTCCTCTGTACCTGCTCTAGTAGGTCCATATCTGTTTTGTACTGGGAATCCCAGTGATCAGCCATTCTATGATATTTATTAGTTTGCTTATGGAACAAAATCAATATTCTTATGTCATTCAAAAAAAAAAAAAAGGTAAAAGTAATCAATTATTTCTAGTAGCTTGTTATCTGTACTGTTCATTACATTCTTGCTGGACAGAAAAAAAACAAACAGCAGATATCACCTGGGGAAGATCCACAGAACCTCATCTTTACCACGCCTTTTAGTACTTTTCCTTTTCAGCTAAATGTCAATTTATTTTCCTTAGGTTTACTTGCTATATTTTAACAAAATATTGTAGTATCAAAATAACTTCAGAAATACTATATCAAAGCCTTTCTTATTAATTATTCCAGTGTTATTAAAAAAAAAAAATCAACCAGTGTAAAAAAAGGTCTTGTTGCCCAATCTGATCTGAGAAAA
>VYXF01012567.1:11901-54033 GCA_013397295.1 Polioptila caerulea
TGAAATATTAGATATTTATTTTATGTACTATTATCATTAGATCATCCCTAGTATCCTGTTTAAGTAGGAAAATAAAAAGCCAACAAAAAAAATTATATGCTTTCATTAAATAATATTATTTGAGCTACATTTTGATATCATGTTAGTCAAAAGTTGCAGTGTTTCTTCTTTAGGAAGTCTCCTTTTGAAAATTAAAAAAAAATCAAGGGAAATTGAAGAGACTTGAAGAGAAAAAAAAAAAACTGTAATAGTACTCAGATCTTGTAAGATACCTGACAGTTATAAAGAAATGGAAAAAAATAAGATAGAAATATTATTTCTCACCAGCTCACCTTTATCATTGTCCTGGAAAAACCCAGACACAGGCAGATGCTGACCTGTCTCAGCAGCTACCCGGGGCTGAAGAAGAATGGAAATGGAACCTTGCTGGGCTTCTTTTCCCGAACCCTTTGGAGTCCAACAATATTGTATCCATCAATCCATTAAGGTAGAATTCATATCTGTTTACTGTGTCTTCTTTTAAAACTGAAATTTGGGCAAGCGACTTGAGGGAAAAATACTAAAAGAAAGCAGCCCTCACTTTCCTAGGCACTGCCCAAATGGTGGCGATTAACCCCCCGTGTTACTGGTCACCCACTGAGAGCTGGATAACTGCAGAGTCAGACAAGGATTATTGGTGATTACAGCCAAGGATGTTTGGTAATCACACACTGTGAGAAAGAACATGATGTGGCTGGAAAAGCAGGCCCTACAGAGGTAGGGCATCATTTTTTCTGGGACAAATGTGCTTGGTCTAGTTTCTGGGGACAGCACAACTCAATACTGTGCAAGTGCACACTTGCTCTGAGCTTAGGCTCCAAGATCTTGGATACCCCAGCCAGACTGATGTTGGAGCCAGGACTGGTGATCTCTTTTTCTTTTTTTTTTTTAATTCTTTCCTTTCTGTCACCCTCTCTTGAATTAATCTCTCTCATTCTCTACTCCTATTTGCCCTACCCTTTTTTTAGAAATCCACTGTCCTATGCTTATACCAGGAGGTCAAGGAGTAATATACCAATTCCCATGTCAGGAGTGTAATTTTTTAATAATACCTTGTAAGATTTTGTGGGGGGGGAAAAAAAAAGCCTCTTGCTTTTGCCATTCCTTTCAATCGTATGCATCCATGAATCTTGGGTGTTCTCTACCCCAAAAGGATGGGACACCACAATTTGTGTCATAGAGGATGTCAATGCTTTTGGCAGAGCTTCAATATACCTGAAGGACTCTGCAACACATATACAGGATACATAGTACATAGTTAGGTACTTTCTGTGTTTCTCCCCTTAGTGTGTAAACCTCAAAATCTGTGGCATAGGTATGGAAATTGAAAGGAGATGAAGATTTCTTTCCTTCAAACTGTACAGTTCTGTCTTGCTATGGCAGTTCATTGCCCATGTTCTTCTGAGAAAAAAAATATACCAGATCTATCACATCCAAAACACCTCATTTTTTCACAAGAATTTCAGTTCTCTGGAATACTTTGATGTCTTAATTTCTCTGACAAGTTGTGCTGTGCTTTCCCAGCAGAAGGAGCAGGAGGTCTGGAGCCACAAGGCTGTCTGTCCTTTCGATTACTCCAAGTACTGTATTGAAATACCTTTAATGCTAAGTACACACTGGCAAATTATCATTTGAGCTTTGCTTTTTGGAAAACAAACCAATCTTCTAAACATCACCTTTGTATATAGGTTAACATTAAATAAATTATAAACTCCTTTATAATGTAAAGTTGCATATATTGAATTACTTGAAAATAAATTTTTAAAAAGTACTAGGTAAGTTAAGTAGATTAATGGGTTAAATCTCTTCACACATTCTCAGTCCAAAGTCATTCTCCCATTTCCCCTCTGGCATAATCACTATTCTTAGCTTGCTTTTCTAAGAGTTGTTGGATTTTTCTCAATCTGGAGGAAAGTTGAAGGACTAGGTGATGACTGAAATGGGTGACAGATGATTCACTTGTTTTACTCTGTTTGAGGCCATCCCCAGTAAGCACAGAAGATTATATATTGCATTTGATGTTGTACAGTGAATTACAGACCTGCCAATAAGTTATTAAGAGTTTTCTGAGCTGTTTGGAGAAGTCAGGGTATTTTCTGTCTCTTGTGTTGAGTTTTAAACAAACTACGCTCTCCTGGCAGTGTCCCTCCCATATCTATTCCTTCATGTCAATGAGCCTTAAATCACTAACCATAAGATCTTATATCCCATTGCCTGTCCTCGTTTTCTCATTTCATAATTGTTTTTTGGTTTTTTTTTTCACTAAGTGCAAATATCCTTAGGGCATGTTATTTCCTTTCTTTGCTTTCCCCAAGAGTTTTAGCCTTATTATTTCAGACAAAGATTTTTCACACCCTCCTCCTCTAGTTCTGCTTGCTTAAATCATGAAGCTGTACTTTTTCTTTCACAGAGCATGTGCTTACTCTTTCTGTGCCATCAGAAACTGCCCCAGTTAAATATTTATTCACTTTTTGCAAAATAACTGTTGGATAGTTCATTTTGATCGAGCACTTTAACTGGTTAATTTTTTCTCATTAGAGATTCTGAAGAAACCTCTCTGTTTGCTTTATGATGTTTGGAAAACCAAAGAATTCTTTTTTCCCTGTCTCAAGGACATGCAGTCTATCAGTCTTGGCACAAATTCATATTAGATTGCGTGTCTGAAAATATTGCACAAGATCTAATTTTTTATTCTCTTTTCCATTTTTATTTTTCACTTTCATATCTCAGGAGACTCTTGCACTGCCAGAATAACATAGGGGAATACATACCTACGTTTTGTTATTATTTAGCAGACTACTTCACAAAAGAAATTTCTTGAAATTATTAGTCCAGGAAGTACCTCATTTAATAGTTAAAGTCTTAGAGGAGTCTGCAAAATCTTCTTCTGACTTTTCCCATTCTGAACTCTGGGTCAAAAAATTTATAGTTATAAACAGCAATGCACAGATAGTGATATCTGCATATTCCAACAGCGTCCTTGGGCATCTGATATCATTACAGAGATTAAATGATAATTCTGCATTGTTGTGTAAATGGAAATGTCTTACTCATTTAATTTCTTTGGTCTATAGTGCCTATAAAAACAAAACAACCAAGCATAAGGATATTTTTGAGCCGGAATTTTTTGAAATAGCCAGGTATATGACATGACTTAGAAACTCCTAAGACAAAGGCAGTATTGTTCAGATGCTTTTAATAATGCCAAGGTGATTATTTTTCTCTGGATTCTGACCATCAGAAAATACATTAGCAAAAATTCAAGAGCTTTACAGTCTCTACCAGTTTCTGCCGGTTTACACACAGCAAGCAGTGATTTTTTTCCTAACCAAGTTAAACCGTTGTTTAAGGAACAATCCAGACCTTTTAATTCCCTAAATATTGCCAATGAGTTGGTTAGAAATGCTGCTGAGCATCTTCACAATGTCTGTGTAACAAAATGTCACTGGGAAAAGTTCCTCCTCTGCCATGCTGAGTGTAATACTATCTCCTTTCAACTCCATATCTCACAGGTAAGAAGGGTTTCTTCAAATATATTGATGAGGTCAGAAGAGATTCATGAGGGAGAAAAGATCCCTCGAATAGGCCATAATAGGACAGGAAAGCACAAATGACATGCCACTGTAGTCAGCATTGAATAGAGCATTATGACAGAACTGACTACTTTAAAATACTGTTCCTGTCAGCTCCTCCTGCAATTATAAGAATGAAACTCCAAAAGAAGTGAAATAAGGAAACTTTCTGGGTAACATTCAAGTACTTTTCTTTCTCATAAATGTTTTTTTTTGTCCAAAACTTACATACTTTTTTAAAAGTATTGAAATAAATCCAGTAACGTTTTTATCAGGAGAGATAAATGGGAAATCAGAAAGAAAACAAAAATAAAGTACATTAGAGAGAAAACCATAATTAAAAAAAAATGGATAGTTTATTTTTCAATTCTTTGAAATTAAAATAATAATATCAGTTATGCTTCAGCATCTCATTTTAAAGAAGTGATATCTCGGTAGAGTCATGAGCTTTTCCAGCATCATGTGTAAGTGAGGGATCTGTCTCAAAAGCAAAGAGAATTAAGAATAATGTTCCTTGTGTAGTGTATTTTTGGGTTATCATATTGTATATGGTCAGGTTATCTGTGACTATTATCTTCCAAAAAACACTCATAAATCAGGTGTATTTTTTTTTTTTAATTTATGATGACTTTGCCACCTTAGTAGTACCTAGTCCATGATATCATATGCAGCCAGTTGAGTGATATTACAGTGGTTAAATGGCAATTCTGAGTTTTTGTGCAAACAGAAATTTCTTGCTCATTTCATTTCTTTGGTTTGTAGACCAAAGTCAGAGTATTTTTCAATATTGGCTCTAAGACAAGACATGATGCATCAGCAGTGGGCATTATAAAGTTATTGGAAGGCATCCAAAATAAACTGCCTCGTGACACCAACCTCACATCTGAATTCAAATTAAAATCTAATTTAAAAGGAGGCCAAATTAAAAAAGCCCACTTAATTCCTTCAATTTGCAGAACTATTCCATTCCATTAGGCAGCTAATTTCTACCTGTCAAATATAGAATAAAAGTGGTCCCTCTCTGGAGGAAACTTCTTACTTGTAGTAATTAGGTATCAAGAACTGGGGAAGTTGCCCATACTTTGATAGTAGCCCATGCCTGACTCTCAAAAGTGCATCAGCCCATGAGTAAATGCAATTGAAGTGTCAGTTTCAATAGTTTCACACTACAGAAGGCTAAAATGAGGCTACTTATTTCATAATTAAATAAAAAAATTACTTTAATTTTTGTTAGAGAATCATGAAAAGTTACCTTTGTGATAGCTATATATAGAAATCCCTTTTGTTGATCTATTATTCTAATAAACTTTTAGAGACAGTATGAAGAGGTCTTGATTACTCTTAGAAGATAAGAGCCAGGAGAATGCAGGTAATAAACAACATCAAGGAAATAATAAACAATATGAAGCTAAGAGAATTCTGCAGACAAAATGAAATTGCTTCTCCTGCAATTCCCTTTGGATTGCACCTCCATTTATCTGTTTACTTCTTACCTAAGAGCATGTAACAAAATAGGTGAGAAAATAAAACTCATACACAGTTTGCTGGAGGAAATGAAACACTGTGCTTGTCACTTAAAACTACTTCTCTGTGTTTGCTTAGACACAGTGCAATTTTTAAGCAAAGTGGAAAAAAAAATATCTTCATCAAAGTTTGTATGCTTTTCATTGCCTGTTTTTACATAAGGATATCCCATTTCTGGATGAGATGGAGTTTGAGTTGACCATCCTTCAGTTTAGAGCAGACAGTATTTTACTCTTTTTTATAGCAATATATATTTCATTGGTTGGGCAAAGGGGGAAAATAATTACGATTTAGCACATTATTTCAATTTAAATCAAGACAAGTGTGACATTTGTAATTTTAAAAAGTCCAAAGTATTATAAACTGATTTGGACATTTATCAGTGACTTGTGGGGAGGGAAGTATTGGGAGTGGTGGAAAGATTAATTTTATTTTATTATCCTCTCCCTGAAGTATCTTCATTTTCTTACAATGTGAGCATTAAGCTGGCTGTAAGTCCCCTTAGGGTTGAACAGAAGCTTTGCAAAGTTTAAATAGGAAAAGCTCAGTAAATCTCGGTTAAGAAAACAAAAGCACCTTCTAACTGTTTCCATATAATAGGAGGAAGGGTAATTTGTATATTCCTGCAGAGTTCCTTTTATTAAATTGCATAATTATCTTGAAAGTAAGTTGCTAACAGATGAATGCACACACCAAGAATTCCACAGCATACCTTCAAGAATGGCATATTTGGAAAACAGCAACCTTTTATTTTACATTTTCTGCAATGCTTACAAGTAATTTTGTTAACGTTTTAAAATTCATTTCATCAGTAGGGGGTTATGATCCCACAACATCAAATTAGCATAAGCACTACCCTGTTACATACAGTCGAGGACAGAAAGGCCTTGTTAGGAATTTATGTCAGCAAGAAATATTTGTTTTGTCCTAGAAGGGAACAAATTCTGAAAGGTGCACCCCAGTTTTGCAGAAAAAGTGGGGCTGCCACTTTTACCTGATGTCATAATTTTCAGATGTAGATAGAGATTATTTGAAAAATTGGTATTATTTGGGATATAAATATGATACTCCATGCAACTAGATTTTACTTATAGGGATATTCTTTATTCTANAGCAGAAAAAGTGGGGCTGCCTATGCCACTTTTACCTGAAGCCATAATTTTCAGATATTGATAGAGATTATTTAAAAAATTGATATTATTTGGGATATAAATATGATACTCCATGCAACTAGATTTTACTTATAGGGATATTCTTTATTCTAAGCAATTCCTCAATTTTTAAAGGTTTTTTTTGTGGATGATCTTTTCTTAGTATGAATATACATGTGTCTGCATCATGTAACTATGCTGAAAACATCTTTGTCACCCTTTTCTTCTACCAACAGGCTTCTAGTAGGCAGTGAAAAAAGCAATATGAGTAAAAAAAATTCTCAGATTTCTAGACTGAATTATAAGTTTTTAAAAATAATTATGATCATATTTTCTAGGCATGGAATCTGGTCTTGTAGGGAGCTGGAACAGCATTCCTAGGTTCTTGCCTGGAGTCTGGAAAGCAAGAATCATGGGAAGGCTATACCCACTAGAACAGCAAGGTGAAGTACTTTATAGACATGGTTGAAAATATGTTGCATATAATAAAAATACATATGCATATAATAAAAATAAAAAAAAAAAAANGAAAACATCTTTGTCACCCTTTTCTTCTATCAACAGCATTCCAAGGTTCTTCCCTGGAGTCTGGAAAGCAAGTATCACAGGAAGGATATACCACTAGAACAGCAAGGTGAAGTACTTTATAGACATGGTTGAAAATATGTTGCATATAATAAAAATACATATGCATATAATAAAAATAAAAAAAAAAAAATCTCCTCTCTCAAGAGGAGATTTCAATCTCCAAAAAAGAATGTTAGAGATATTCCCCTAAAAATAAATCCAGTATTTTCACATCAGATGAGTATCTGTTTCAGCTTGTTTGCTTGGCTTTTGAATTTTGCAAGCATCAGTTGTATGAAAATATTTGGTTATCTATATTATATTGAATATTTCTACAGTACAAAGTGTTTGTCTTATTTAAATCATATCTACCCTTTAATTAAAATACAGAATTTCCCTTTCATGTGGAGAAAAATTTCAGTTCTTCATTTTGACTTGAAATAAAAATAAATTCCAACACAGTAGAAGATGGAGAAAGAACTTTAAAGGTGAGACACATCTTGCACCTTTCTTACAGATAAAAGGCACTAGCAATTTGGAAATATTCTTTCATAAACACAGCTTGACAGCTGGGGATATCCCTGTGAAAAATGACATGATATGGAAAGGCAATATATAAAAACTGATCTCTATATTTACTTTTTCTCATTTTAAATGTTTCAGTTTAAAGAAAGAATAGATATTGTAATTGATTTCCTACAAATTTAAAACAGAGACAAGCAAATACCGTTTAATTTTATATAAAATATAAAACTTGTGGAGCCAGTTTGTCATCTGAATAAGGGAACTTTGCCTTAAGTAATGGGACTAGAAGTAAATATTGAAAAATTATGATTAAAAACTCATTTTTCAAATAATCAGTAAACAACTAAGTTTAGAGGGTTTTTTCTTTTGGAGTGGATTTTTTTTGTGTTTCTTCTTTTAATTTTGTTTGATTTTTTTAGGGGCAGGAGCAGGGAGTTGAGGTCTTTTTGAGGTTTGGTTGGTTGGTTGGGCTTGGAGTTTCCTCCCTTAGACTTTAGGAATAATCTCCTGTGAAAGTGATACCACTAACAGTCTATTTTCATTGTATCTTAATAATGGCCAATGTTGGAAAGCCTGCACAATAGTAAATGATCACTGATATATATTCTTACTTTTTCCATTACTTTTAAAATCTGTGTCAGCACCAAACAGAAGCAAACACTGTTGAAATTCCATCCTATGTCCCTCCTTATTACCTGTCCCATCATAAAAAGTCATATATGCTCTAGTTAGGATTATGGCAAGGAACAGCCTGTCCTCCTCACAGATATGGGTAGATGCCCTGACCTTCTCCCCGAACTTCTGTATTCTTTAGGGTATTACCTAGATAATACCTACCAAAAGAGGTAGTTTAGTGGCCAGTTTTGGAGTGCAGTGAGAGAAAAAGAAGATGAACTAAACTAAGAACATTTTGTATTATTCACCTGAAAAAAAAGAGGGGGAAAGATTTTAGGTCTGTGTTTTCCGCCTCAGTCCTTTTCCATTGATTAGTAAACCACATCCAGTGATAATTCTTTGACTCTTGATTGTAGCCATAATTACATAAATTTTCTAATCCAGTACATTTTTACCTGATATTTCCAAATAAAAATACCTGGAGATTAATTCTAGTAATCACAATTTACAATGGCCATTCATATCCTTGTAAAAGCTATGCCTATAAAAGTTATTTTTCCCATAGCTTTACTGTTTCCCATTCAAATAATAAATATGTTATAAAGATTGAATTTCCATTTGGGGTTCTTCTGTCTTGTATACAGAAAAAATGGGTTTCTTTGTAGTTTTTTAAATGTAAAAAATAGCTTCTCTTTATGTTAATTTCTTCCCAGAAATTGGTATAGAATAATAATACAGTTAATCTTTCAGGCAGCTAAAACTCCTAGTGAATTATTGTATTGTACTTGTCACTAAAGTTTTCCCCTCTGAAAATTTTTGGAAAATGTAATTAATTTAACCATGAAGTAGGAAATAATCAAATAGTATGATGAAAATTAATGGCCCTTGCAATTTAAACCAAAGGTGGGTAAAGGCAAATGATGAGCCAAGGAAATAAACCAACAGCTTCAAATCCCTAAGATGTTTTCAGAGCCAAGTGCTAATTAATATTCTGAATAAAGTGATTAGTTTTATTAAAAGGTAGCCAGCTAAAGTTGTTTGGGAAGATAATCTATGATTAAGTTATACACTATAAAATAAAAAAGCTATTGGCTTCAGTCTCTATTTTGTTAGTTATCTCCTGAATAGATTTAGGGAAAGTCACCTTATGTGTACATTAGATTTTTTACTCTTTAAAGGACTTAACATCCAATGATATTAATTTAGTTCTTTAATGCTTTCAAAATTTCCAAAAATTTCTTTGATGCAAGAGACAAAAAAACCCTAAAATCTCGTGTAAGTTTGACTTACAGCAGCGAGAAAGAAGTAGTATTTTTTTAAAGTCAGTTAAATATTTGTGGCCAATTAAAAGACACAAAAATTTATTTTATATTAGAAATGCCAAATAGATGTAAACATTACCTGAATATAGAGAACTAACATTAAGAAACTAACATGAGATTGTTCCCAAAATAAGTTTAATTTCAATTAAAATTGGATTATCCCTAGACATACATCATCCTTGTGATATTTGAGTCAGAAGCTATCCAAAAACAGCAAATTTGTCATGTTCAAGAATCATCTCAAGCTACAGACAAATCAACATAAAGGAAATTAGGCTAAATGCCTAATGTGATAGGTTGTTTTTTTATGGGTTAATTGACGTAGGATTTCAGGAAAACCATGTTTGACAAATGAACTTTTAATATATTTAAACCCACTTGTTTGTAAAGATTTTAGATATTGAGCTACAGTAGCATTATGATTGCTTTTAAAAGTTAGAGTCTCTTAGCATATTTTAATGATAAACTGATTGTGTGTGTTTATGCAAAAACAGACTTCTTGAATGTTTTGAGAATTCTTACTAAAATACAGAAAGTTCTTACTAGTCCTGCAGGTGAGATTTGGGTGAATGCCTGGTTTTGCTAACAGGAAGAAAGATGAGAGAAGCTAAACTGCTGAAAAAGTCATGTGTGGTCTAGCAAAGAGAAGGCCAAGAAATTGTCTTGTGAAGTGGGATGTAAGATGATTTATTTATACATCTTCAGGTAAAAATAGTGTGAATGATGGGTTTGCAAGTTTTTTGCTTATATGGCTTACAGGTAATAAGATTCTAAGATAGAAATAATTGTTTTATTAAATTTACAATTTAAATTATATAAAAAAAAAGATATTTTAAAACTTAAAAATCTTGTATCATTTTACAGTTTTGAAAAGAGTTAGAGAAAAATGGAAAGAACGTGGTAAATAACTTCAGAGAATTTTTTTAATGCTGACACTTTAAATAGTATCTCTAAACTAGCCACAATTAATAGAGAATGCCCATGATAAATAATTCCTTTATAGTGGTCAATGTATTAATGTATATATAAATATATGTTTTCTTTCATTTTGAGAGTACCAACAAAATGCCAGAAGCTCTCCATCTTTACGGAAACTTTTCAGGAATATAAAACAGTAATTCCAATACTTTTACAATAACTGGGAGTACCACTAGTACTCTTCACACAGAAAAGCCTGCTAATTAAGGAACAATCTGGAAGAAGAAAATTTACTGTTGAATGTGATGCTGAGGAAGACTTATTTCACTGCAGCAGTGTGCCATGTTCTGGATCAAAGTTTCAAGTACAGTTTTGCATTTTAATGTTTATGTATGTATTCCTCTAAGCTAACAAGTAAACATTCAAGATGAATAGCTTTATTTATCTTCTAGCAAATCTATGACGGTCTTAGAACTATCTCTCGCTAAAAAAGTGCCATGCTGTTCATACTCAGCTGTCATTTCAGTAAACCATGCTGATGCCACAATACTTACTATTTATTTTTCTTAATCATATTAAATTAAAAAATAAAATTAATACATTTAAATGATGCAGCCTTGAAAATGTTTCATGTTTCAATAGAGTGATAAAATATGTAAATACCACCAGCGTAATAGTCTTCAACATAATGAATTATATTAAGTCATGGAATGATAGAGTGTTTTAAATTGGCAGGAACCTTAAATGCCATCTAGTCCAAACCTTACACCAGACCAGGTTGCTCAAAGCTTCATCCAACCTGGTATTGAATACTTTCAGGGATGGGGCATCCACAACTTCTCTAGGTATCATATTTCAATGCCTTACTATCCTCACAGCAAAGAATTCTTCCTTATATCTGATCTAAATCTACCCTCTATCAGTTTAAAACTGCTGTTCCTTGACCTGTCACTTCAGGCCCTTCAAAAAGCTTCTCTCCATTTCTTTTATAAGTCCCCTTTATGTGCTGGAAGGCCTCAGTAAGCTCTGTCTTCTCCAGGTTGAATAGCCCCAGCTGTCTCAGTCTTTCTTCATGAGAGATGTTTCAGCCCTTTGGTTGTCTCTGAGGCCTGGTTCTGGACTCACTCCAACAGAACTATGTCCTTCCTGTGCTAAGAACCCCAGAATTGGATGCAGTACTCAAAGTGAAGTCTCAGAAGAGCAGGCAGAGGGGCAGAATTCTCTCATATGACCTTCTGGCCATGCTCCTTTTGATACAGCCCAAGACACAGATGGTTTCCAGGCAGCATCCCTATATTCCTCTTGGGTTACATGCCCCTGGTTCCACTGCCTATAAAGTTTCTTCTTGCTCTTTATTTTGGACAGGAGGTCCTTACTTACACTTAGAAAAAAGTGCTCTTAGGAACAAATCCTTAAAGAACTGCCAACTCTGTTCTGATCCTCTATCCCTGAGTTTCCCAGGGAGTCTCATCCACTAATTTCTTAAGTAACTAAAAGCTCACTGCTAAAATTCAGGGTCTTGACTTTACTCATTGCCTGACCTATATCCTGTGAGATCACAAATTCCACTGGGTCATGACAGCTGCAGCCCAGGCAACCATCAATCCTGATCCCTTTTAATTATTTCATCTGTTTTGATAAGCAACAGGTCCAATAATGTTCCTCCTCTTGTCAGGCTTTCTGTCTCTTGGATTAAGTCATTACCTCAGACAGGGTCCAGGAGACTCCCAGACTGCTTACAGATTTCTCTACTTTTCAAGAAGGGTTAGGATGAATGAAGTCCCCAGCAGTACCAGAGCTTGTAAGCACGGTGGTACCAACTCCCCCTCTTTGTAAACTACACTACATGTACTGGTACAGACTCCCGTTGGTCTATGAACCGTGTCATAGTTTTAGAGGAACAAGTTATAATTCCTTTAAGACATTTCATGGTTTTTTCTCTGTTGGTTCCTGAAAAAATCCTGGAAATCTCAGCAACTCCTGGATTTTCTGTTACTGAAAGTTCTCTTTCTTTCTCCATTAAATCTATGTTAAAGTTCTCCTTATAAGTCTGTCCAGTTTTGTGTCAAAGATCTCTTGTTCCACTTCGTCATGTGAATTCCATCAGCTCCCAACAAATCTGACTTCTCAAAGGTCAATCCATGATCATCGAAGTCAAAACCACCAGCCATGCTTCCATGCATTCCCTACTTTAATTATTCTCCTTCTTCCTGAACCCTCTTCCTCTGATTGTGAAGAAAGAGAACACCTGTGCTCAAGATGTAAGGAGCTGAGTTATCACTCAGCCTGGGACACTTCATAATATCATGCACAAATCTGCTGCTGAAATTGTCAAAATTGTGTTTCCTGTTCAGCTCCTCTTGTTGTTTGATGTAAGTAACCCATGATGGCTTTGATGTATTTGTATTCTAATGAAATGTTCCTTATAGAATATAATGTATCTCTTCCCTCATTACTAAGAAATAGGAAAGGCCTTTCATACTGCTAATAACTATTGTTTATTAAAAACTTTCATGAAGAATACTTGTTACATAGCTTCAAAGTAGGTTCATGAAACCTGTAAAAGATTCCAGCTGACTACTGCAAATCTGCAATATGAGTTGCAATAATTTTTATTATCTAACAAGTTGGTCATGGGAGCTATTCCTGTGCATTATCATGCTTCTCCTTTTAGTTCTGTCCCAGCATTTAACTTCGTCTTGTGCTTTCTGGAAATGAATGGGCCTTGATGATTTTAAAACTGAACATGTCTATGTGATGCTGGAACAAAGAAGAAGCTCCAGGCTGAGACCCTGGAGAGCTGATTTACCCATAACTTTCAACTAGCTAAGAGAAAGCTGTTGACAAAAAAAAATATTTCAGTGAAGAATAATTCGCAAAACTGTCTATGAAATATGTTTTCTATTTTTTGGCAAGATACAATATCTCATCTCCTGGATGATAGCATACATTTTTAACCAGGCTAGACATTCAAGAGTTTTTTGTGCATAAGTTGAATTTTAATAGCTCCCACAGGGAGACATTGCGGAAATTGTCACACCATGTTTGATCACTATCTCCATCTAGGTTTGACACTATGAGAGGAAGGAGACATACCTGCTTCTTTAAAGAAAGATAAATCCTTCCCATTCTATTCCACATGATCATTTGTAATTATTATCAGACCTGTTTGCATAGGGGCTATTCTCTATGGCAACAAGGAGAATTTACACTTTAAACTGTAAGGTTGGATTCTGTTTTATCAGGGGGTATATTTTTCTAAGGCAGAAGCTAATAGTCATAAAACTGCTAATTCTGTTAAAAAATCAGTCCTTTTTTTTTCCTTAATGTCCACTTATGGTTGTGAATCTTAGCATTTAACAGCAGACTGCATAGGGGAATACATACATATCTAGGTCAAAAAAGAGAAGTAATTTTTTATTAATGAAAACAAAAGAAAAAAGAGCAGTTTGTTTTGCTTTATTCTTCTTTCAAGTTCTCTAGCTTTAAATTGCAGGAAAGGAGTGTTCCTTTTTGTTTTTCTGTAATACAAGAGATTTATACTATCTCATAAAATTTGTGCTGCAAGGCATAACAGCCTTAACAGAACTGAGAATGCTAGGAAGGTCATAGAATGAACCTTTAATTTTTTTCCTATTAGACAGAATCAAAATAATTAGATTTTAAAAGATGGCAGAACATGTTAAAAGAAGCTGGATATTCTTATGCTTTCAGCTGGGAATGGAGACGTATTTCACAGATTTCACAGAATATTCTGAGTTGGAAGGGACTCACAAGGATCATTGAGTCCGAGTCTTAAGTGAACGGCCCATACAGTTAAAAAAAGAAAAATGTTAAAAGAGCAGGAAGATAACAGTGTCTTCAATTTAATTAAAACTCTTAAAGGTAAACTCTAAGTTGATTTCAGAAGTCTAGCAGGATGAAAGCTTTTCATTTTCAGTTCTCAAATAAACTTAACTTACCTAAGTATAATTATAAATTGTAACTGTGGAAATCAAAAAATGTACTTAATTTAGATATCAAAACCAGCGAAAAAAATAGAGATCTCTCTACTGAGTTCTGCATAGTGGTGAAAGAGCTCTGAGACCATCTGTCCTAAAGAATTGTCAAAAGGAAGAGCAACTTCTATGCAAAGCATAAGCAAAGACTGACTTTGTCAAGGAGTTTGTTCTAAACAACGTGAAACATTGTGCTCCAGTGGCCTTAATTACGCTGCTGCATCTGAACACTAACTTCCCTGCGTGTTGCAGGGCTCCTGTGGAGTTCTTCTGTAGCTCCTTTCCTGGGAAGTTTAGCAGCTCTAAAAGATGCTGGCATTATCTCCACTATGCTGCTAATGGCTGCCCCAGCTCCCCCTGGCTCCAGCAGCGGGTTGGGTAGCTGGGGCTGCAGCCTCAGTGCAGCTGCAGCCTTGCTGAGGTGAGCCTGACTGCCCTGCACTACCACTCAACACCCCAGGTACACCAGCGAGGTGAGAGATTAAACTTGGGGGCTTGTCCGTAGGCTGCTATAACTCTCTGAAGGTGGAATTCCCTCTCAGGAGACATTTTATCTGTGTGGAGCCTGTGTTCTCCCTTTTTCTCTCTCATTTTCATGTGCTGCAATTATGAAGAATTCAATAAAGAAATAAGCGAACAGGGACGATGCATATCACGTGGGTAGGACAGAGAAATCACGCTGTAGACAATCGAAGCATCATTGAGCTTTGAAGGTACATTTATTTGCCTGCTAGGTAGATAAGATAAACATCTGAGAGAACTCAAGAACAAAGAAATTCTTGTTTCTTCAGCTTCTGTTAACATGCTTTAGAATTTCAAACCAAGAAGGTTTTTTTTTGTTGTTGTTTGATTTTTTAAAAAAGTTGGGCCAAGTAATTTCAAGAGTTTTACCAGAAAGTAAGATAATTGTTCCACTGGGATTAGAGGAATTTTAATAACTGCTTAGCATCAGCCTAATGGCTTAAGGTCAAGCTGTCTTCAACCACCTCTATAATCAATTATTTTGAAGCTGTTTCTCTTGAGTGCCAGAAATTGAACATCCAGCATGAGGCATAAGTGAGATTTGGGAAAAGTGAAATTCTGCACCAGATTCCAGGCAGACTGCCCTCCAAGCTCCAGGGAACTGTGGAAGGGCTTGGCACTTGTCTCTCAATCTTCACATAGCATAAGAAATGGAAGAAAAAAAAAAAAGAAACTGACAGACTTTGCTCCTTTGGNTTTCTCTTGAGTGCCAGAAATTGAACATCCAGCATGAGGCATAAGTGAGATTTGGGAAAGTGAAATTCTGCACCAGATTCCAGGCAGACTGCCCTCCAAGCTCCAGGGAACTGTGGAAGGGCTTGGCACTTGTCTCTCAATCTTCACATAGCATAAGAAATGGAAGAAAAAAAAAAAAGAAACTGACAGACTTTGCTCCTTTGGCAAAGTCCTGTGTCTGCATACTCTTTTTTTTGATATGTCACTGAAAAGAAGATGATAGCAAAATATAAGATAGTCAGAGAGCACGACTTTTTTCATTCTTTGTATGTCTTTCAAGAGTTTTCTCTATTACCTTTAATTGTCACAAGAAGTTTCATGTAAAGACCTTCAAAGAAAAAATATAATTGACCACTGAAAAGTATAGTAAACTGAAAGGATAATTTATATTATATGTTAGTAAATAAAACAACAGTTCTCTGTTCCATAATTTATTTATTTTTCTGATGAGCCATCACTTAGGAGGCTCAAAAATCTGACAGGGTAAGTTTGTACAAGTTGCATTAAGGCAATTAGAATATACGAGGGTTTTTAGCACTTGAGCTTCCTGACAAATGGTCTTATAACAAGAACTGGTCAGCTTATCTCCTTTTCTGTCAAGCATTCACCTTCAGTGAAAGCTTTGCATGCATTTTAATTTGTCTTAAATTTATTCATAACTAGATTAGCAGTTTCTAGCAATCATTTGTTTTGCTTTTCTGCTTTCAACCATCTCTTCTTTTTATACCACCTGCTGTATTTGCCTTCTGTTCAGAGTACGCTTTTGACAGTTACTAATAATGCAGATTAAATTTACTTACTATGACAGGCAAAACACTGTGTAAACCCAAAACAATAGAATCCCATATTCTTTCTCCCAGTTTAAGTAGTAGCTTAAAAGGCCAAACCAAATTTTTAAGTGCATCAATTAATTAACAAAGCAGGTGTCTTATAGGAGTCAAATACTGACAGTGAGAAAAGCTGACTATGGTGATATAATATTGCAAGATTTTAACAGGCATATATATACATCTCAAGAAGAAAATATATCTACAGGTCAATTTTGATTTTTTTGGAGTTCATTACCATTGGCTACTAATCAATATAGAAATACTTTCATGGAACAAAAATTAATTTAATTCAGATGTCTTATTAACCTATTTTTTACTATTTCTCATCTCTAAAATTCCTTCTCCTTCGTGATTCAAAAAAAAAAAAAAAAAGAAGAAGAAAACCATTTACTGCCTTTTAGATATGGTGATCAAGCCCAGACAGAAGCTGTGTTTATTATGCATCTAAGATGTGTGGTTAGATGATGGCAGAAGCAGTGAGTGTATTAAATGACTGCCCTTTGCTCCAGTGGATCATTGACCTACAGTATCCTCCACATGGCAGCCTGGCAAAACTCCTGAATTGTAGAAGTCTATACCATTTCCATGTATTTAAGCTGGAAGATGCATGAATTACAGTCACACAGAAAAAGCTATAGTGCCTCATGGTGCATTATGATAGGATTGTTCCATAATTGGCATTGTTAATGGAAAAAGATTGGGTTGTTGATTTTTTTTTTTGTTTAAACCTAGGTCAAGATAGAATAAGCATGTTAGATGTAATTTAGCCCCCAGATGCAAATATAAGGACCCTTTTAAATGGAAATAGGAATAATTTATAACATTAGAGAAGAAAAGATGACCTTCAAAAAGAGGAATTTCTGTAGAGACATAAAAGGTATCTTATAGAATATGTATATAATAGTGATTCATAGGTAGTCAACTACACAGAATTCCAAATTAGCTGGAAATTCACTGGCTGATGTATTTTTTAAAAACAAAAAAAATTATGTGAATATAAAATTGAAGCTGTTTAAAAATGTTATTTTTCTTTCCAGCTCAGGCCTCTTCCAAAGACTTTCATTAGACCTACAGATTGCAATGCAAAATGTTCTGCTGTAACAAGGGGAAGAGGATTTTTTTCATGGTGTCTACATTAGACACCTAATTTGGGAGACAGTTAATTGCCTAGGCTCATTATATATCCAAAGAATAAAAGTAAGCATCTCCAAAGGGCACCTCAGAGCATCTCAATTAGGAGGAATCTACCTCCATTTATTATACAGAGAACCGAGACTTTAGTTTTATGGATCAGTTTTCTTAACCTGTGCAGAGCCTGTGAAACTTACATCGAGTAACCAGAGTTTTTAAGGAGGTGGATTTCCAGGAAATTGGAAGGTTATTTGTCACCTGCCGTGAAGAAATATCCATGTTTCTCTCCAGCTGTCATTAACAGAGACCTCAGCCATCACCAAGTAACTCATTTAATGTATGTTGGTGAAGGAACAATAAAATCACCCAGACTCGAATAGTAGCAAGATGAGGGTTTGCTGTTTTCAACAAAAGGACAATAGTGCAAATGCATGGAGGCACAGTCAGTAGAGAACATGGAATGCTAGCAGGGGAAAGGAAGCTGCAATAAGAGGGACTACAGCAGAGTCTAGGGTGAAGGAAGCAGCAGCAGCAATGACTAAGTGTTTTGGTTACTGCCATAGAGCTTTCAGAGTTTGTGAAGGAGAAATACTAGGAGCATCTGCTGCAGTAGGCTACAGTAAGTGAGTGGGTTTGGGATCTCAGAAGCTGTCACAAAACAGACAAAAAAAGAGAAACAAGTGCTGGGAAAGAGCATTCAGAACAGAGCCCTGTAATAGCAACCTCCACCCATCTTTAAAACAACTGATATAATGCAGCTGTGGGTGTTACAAAGTTATAAAATTCTGACTTAAAAATAATGGCAAAATGATCATGGCTGCATTGGTAGTAATACAGTAAAACTCAGTAACTGTGTTCTGGTACATAATTCTAGATTAGAAACTCATAATTACACACTTTGTAAGGTACTGTGATTATCTGAAGTAGCTACATGTACTCACTCACACTGAAGCATTTACAATATTAAAGTAGAAAAGAAAATCATCAGCAATAAATTAATACAGATGAGAAAATATTTCAGGGAATACTGAACTTCATATAAAAAAAAAAGACACATCAGGAATGATAAAGGAAGTGCTGAATCTGACATATTTAGTGATGACTTATCTAAAAAATGTCAGAAACGCTTTCTGATAACATAGGTGGGAGTGACAGAGACACAGAAATTGGGAAATAAAAGCATGAAGGAGAAAAACAAACGTCCCTCCTGAAGAAAACAGGTCTGTGAATCTAGGCCTAAGCAATCAAGAAAGCATAGATTACTGTATATTCAGATAATTAAAAGCTCATTTGTACTTGATACAAAGTGACAAAACTTTATATCACAGTACCTTGGTCTATATGGACAGGTCATCCTGGTGCATAGCATTTTGCTGTGGCACCAGTGCAGGTAAAAGATTGTAAGGAAATTGAGAGTGCCTCATGTCAAATGAACTGATATAAATGCACATGCAACACACATCAGAACATATTCTCATAATCTGTACTCTATATGCATTCAAAAGCCTTTCTGCCTTCTTAAATCATAAGATGATTAACTATTGAGAGGTGATAATAAAGCAGAACAGTGCCTTAATACTTGACTGTCTGCACTGAGAATCACAACAGAAATTGGGCACAGGACAAAATGGTGAGTCCAAGACTTCTGAATTTAGCACTTGTGATATTCTGTAAGTTCATATGCATCATGAAGATACATATTCATAAGAAATCAATCTATTATGTCAAAGAGCGTTACCTCCACTGACACTGAGTTTCGTTCACTTGCAAAGCTACGCTGGTCACTTTATCTAGCTTTGGTCACAGCTACTGAGTACAGAGCTCTCCTAAAATTTACTGCTTCGTTGCAAACCCTTTTTGTGTCTGATTTTATATCTAATTTACTTACTGACCTAGGCATTTCAGAGACTCTCATTTTCTCCTAACTAGTCTCAGTATTACCAACAGTTTTTGTGATAATGATTTGGTACTATGTGACATTTCCAAAGAATTCTGTTTAACATGCAATAACTTAGGACCTGTGCTCCATGGGGTCATGTTTTGTCACCCAAAGTCTTCAAGTCTTTAAAAATTTTGCATTAAAATGCAAAAGCAGCATTAAAAAACTCATTGTTTTAATTTAAAACTGATTCATTGTCAGGGAGAGAAATATAGTCTTTAAAAAGCCAAGATATCAGTTTGGACTTCTGGATCTCTGAAGTCAGAGAAAAAAGATGACAATTAGACAAAGAATAGACAAGATAGAGATGTTCATAGAGCATTATAATTATTAATATTTTTGAAAGGAAGTCCAAACATGAAAGAAATCAGAGAAGAAATGTGCAACACAGCTAGCTTTTATCTTTTATTTGCTATGAGAAACAGCCCCCAGAAAGAACTTGGAAAGATTCAGGCACAATAATAGTATGCTATTAATAAAAAATACAACAGCAAGATGAAGGAAAAATCAAGGGACAAAGAAAGGTACATGAAAAAAGAAGAAACAAAGGAGACAGAGAATGAAGCAGAGAAAAATAATTCACTGCAAATTTTCATTCCTATCCTTTCATTTTCCCCCATCCATCTTCCTTTGTTCTTTCTTTGTGATATTTTGAGATATGAAGATTGAGTTCCTCCTTCTGAATATTGACTAGCACGCTATGATTGACATGTCATCTGACAAATGTTTTGCAAAAATTGAGCTATATATCATGTATAAATTGTTCTGCAGTTGGCTTCATAAAATTGCTATGTTGCAGTTAAAAATCTTCTAGAAGTTACTTACAATGGTAACATCAGTCCACAGATAAGAACTGAAATGTTTTTATTTCAGGCTGGTTGATTCATCTTTCATAATTCTATGAACAAATCATTTGCAGTTGGGTTGCAATACACTCTGGTGTCATTTTTATTTTCCCTAATACCTTTCTTAGTCCCAAGGAAACATATTAGATAACATCAATTCCAAATAGAACCAGTTTTTTCTCGAGTATTAACTGCACTGAGTTCACAGCAGTGTTCCATTGTTAAAAAAACAACCAACTAATAACGAAAATAACAAGAAGGCAAAACCCCCACTTAATAGCACTGAAGCTAAGAGTTTAGCCTTTAAAAACACATATCAGATACATCATCCACAAGAAACCAACTTTCTTATATGCTTCTGTTTTATTGTTAAGTAAGTCATGGAGTCATAGAATCATAGAATTGTTTAGGTTGGAAAAGATTATTGAGTCCATCCATTAACACAGCACTGCCAAGTCCACCACAAAAGATGTGGCACTTGTGTCCCCAAGTGGCTACACATCCACACATCTTTTAAATACCTCCAGGGATGGTAATCCAAGCATTGCCCTGAGCACCTGTTACAATGCTTGACAACACTTTCAGGGAAGAAATATTTTTTTAATATCCAACCGAAATCTCCCATTGCAACTTGCAGCCGTTTGTTTTTATCACATTTTACCTGGCAAGAGAGACAAGAAAAGCCTATTTTGCATTATATTGACCAGCTCAAGATCACAAATGCAGAAAATCACATTTTCCATTTCCACAGCCTCAATTCCCAGTAGAAGTTTAGCACCACATATTTTCACTTTCAAATAGATAAAGAAAGGAAATATGGAGCTGGAACTACAATTTGTCCAGAATTTCCCCCTAAATAAAAAGACAGTGAAAATCCATAGTAGCTTTCAATTTTAATGGATGTATAGATTGTAAAAGGATGCTCTAAAGTTGCTCAGAGATCCTGTGGTCTCTGAAATGTTTGAAAAAAAAACTAGCTGAAAATAGAAAAGATTGGTGACACCGACACAGTGAATTTGAAGTTAAATGAATCTGTAGCCTAAAAATCTAACCCTTCCTGAGTTAGACTATCAGAAGAGAATATTGTTTTCTACTTTATTTTTTCAAGTATCTTAAAATTTTTTGCCTATTGAAATCATGACTTTTGGAAAGCATGTGTGATAATGCAAGGAAAGTCTCTTACTTGTGCTGGTATATGATACTTGGGGTTAAAAAGACAAAAATAAAATCTGGAATATAGAGGTAATGTTAGTTAGCTTACATAACTCACTTTTACACTCAAAATAAGCTAGGGTCACATAATGCTTACTTTTCTTTCTTGTCTAGGTAAAAAATACTGTATATTTGTTTCTGAAAATGAAAATTTAAACATCTTGAAAAATTATATTCTTTGAAAAAATAAGTTTTACTAATATTTCTCTTTTTCCCCTTCTTTTTTTTTTTGACTACAGAATTCCTTATCTGAAAGTGCCCAACAGGGAATGAAGATGGAACTCATAGAAGTCTAACTGCCTAAATTCCATCAGGATAAACAGAAGTAAAATACATCATTATTCCCTAATTTCCTAATTACAGTCGGATGTATACAGGCATCAATGTTTTATGTCATACCCTCTATTAAATGGGATTTTTTGGCACATGAAAATTTTTTAGCATCAAACAAATCTTTGAACTGCAGAAACATGATTGCAAATACTATGTGAATATGGATAGATACTGGCAATAATTTTAAAGTATTCTAATTGTTTCCCATTATTCTTGAGATTTTCTTTTAAAACTTTCTAACAGATGTTTAATGTATCTTAGTTGTGGATTAAGCTGTTTTGACTGATTTTTGATTATTCTTTAAACGTATTTCTCTTTATACTCGTGTCCATACATCAGTTTATAATTCTTAAAGTATTATTAGCCTGATACCAAGATTAAACTTTGTAAAATCTAAATATCCCTGAAAATGGCCACCCAAAGTCATAAAATTATAGAAAATACTGAATTGGATGGGACCCATTATGTCATCAAGTCCAACTTCTGGCCCTGCTCAGGACACCCCAAGAATCACAAAGTGTGCCTGACAGTGGTGTCCAAACACTTCCTGAACTCTGACAGGCTTAGTGCTCTGAAGTCAGATATGAACTTTGCTACCAGTTGCATTTTCTGTAAGTTTGAGCCTTAACTTTACATATGAACCCTACCACACTTCAGGTATTCACAATACACATTCAGATTTCCTAGTCCTATCATATCTTCTCGGGTGTACTCTTGGAAAAGAACAAGTGATCATACTGAAGTGCTGCAATCTAACTCTGGCAGTCTGAGTGCCCCATTGTGGGCAACAATAACAGTTCAGAAGGGGGTTCTTTTTTGCTCTTCAAAATCCTTTTGATTAGGCTGAAATTGCTAGTGCATAATTTAGTTCTGGTGAATGGTGAAGAGGGTAACTTTTGAAAATGAAAAAGAAAGAGAAAAACACTGATTTTCATAGAAGTGTCTTGAGGACTTAAGCATACATACCTAGATTCTGATTTTTAAGTGCATTGATTGTTTTCTTTTGTTGAGCATACTTAGCTTCTAGTAAAATTCAGCTAAGTCTGCAGATTGTAGCTGCTAAAGGTGATTTTTGACAGGCTTTCCTTTAAGAAGATCTGGCAAATATAAATAGTATAGGTTCATAAACAAAGTAATAATTCTTTTGATTCCACAGCTCTCTAAAATGAATAATGCTGAAAATTATTTGCAGATTACCAAGATAAAATAAAAATATGATTTATTATGAGCTTACAATGAAGAATGCTTTCTTTTGTTCTCAATACAAAAAAAAAGTTTAAATGAAGCATTGGACTTAAAGTTTTAATTATTAAATTTTATGCAAATAGCTGTGTTTGGGGAGCCTTTCTGGAATAGAGACAACATACAAAGCCACAGCAAAACTCTGCACTCTGTATTTCTAGAGATTTTCTGAAAGTACAGCAGTTGAGTACTTCACACAGGAAAGGCACTGTGAAAATGGGTTTTATTTCCTTCTAGAGCTCTCTGAGAAATGTCTCTTAAATTGCGGCTCAGCATAAATGCAGAAAGAGGACATAAAGCTTGTACCTTAAAATTTTAATAAATATGTGAGTCATTTGATTACTGGTGATGAATTGACCTTAATTTCCTGTTCTAATTTGTATGACACAACTCCAGAGTTAGAAAGGAGAACAGCCTTTTTTTCCAGGGATCAAAATTCACTCGCTGTGCTGCTGCTTTTAAAGAGCAGTTGAAGCTGTCAGCTGTGATTGGCAAAGGAGAAAACAAATAATGAGTCCTTGAACTGGGTGTGATTCACTGCTGTGGGAGACTTGAAATGCTACAGAGTATATATCCCAGTGCTAAAGCCTTAAACAGGGCTTCACAATGTTGTCTGTATTCCTAAAATCAGTTTTATAGTACAGTTTTGAAGTGTTACAATGCAAAACGACTGTTCTTTACAAAAAGTGGCTTTGCAAACATCTCATTGCACCTGCACTCCTCAGATATGAGACAACAGTCACAGAGTCATAGAATGGCTTGTGTTGGAAGGAACCTTAAAGACCACTTAAATCCAACCCCCTCTGCCATGGGCAGAGACATCTTTCACTAGACCCCAGTGCTGGGTGAACTACACCACAATGACACAATGGGATGTGTGAGAGGAGGGCAAATGTCATGATGTATTTACCATTCCCTCATCCAGTGATGCTGAACCCAGGAGAATATATCTACATGCCCACAAAGTCAAAGTCTAAACCCCAGGGATGGAGATTCATATTATGGTGCATGCTCCTATGTACAATGTTGCCTCATGAGGCCCTTGACTGCTGTACACAACACTTCAGTTTACATGAGTGTTCAGAAATATGGGGAATAGAGTACAACAACTGCAATTTTATATAAATATGAAGGCCACAGGAAAAGCATTTTAATTGAAAAAGTATAATAAGACAACCCTTGGAAGAAGAATTCTTATTTAAAAGTTTTTATGTGAAGGTGGCAGGCACCTGTTCATGTAAAATTAATGTTTTTTTTAAGGACAGTTTTGATCGGTCTGTGGCACTAAATCTGCTGATTAAATACATTAATGAAAAAATTGAAATATTGAAAAAAAAAGCATCTTATCTATCATTATTTGTGTAGTTAGAGCAAGGTGTAATCTTTGTGATTTGCAGCACAAAAAATTTTTTGACAATTGTCCTATTTGTCTTTTTGAAAAGAGCAATACTATTAGAATAGAAGATTTAGAGCAGAGGTCTTAAAAATGCATCTAGAAGCTTATGTAGCAAAAAAGTTAAGAACATCTTTTAAAGTTATTAAAAACTTCATTTGAATAGCTAGGAGCTTCTTTCCAAGCTTGTTAAAAGACTTTCAGAATTTGTGCTTTTGTTCTCACCAAGCCTTGAAGGCTTAGAATTTAATTTAAAATACTAAAGTTTTATTTTCTCAAGCTCAGATGCTCCTTAAAGCCTAAGTAATTCATAGGACAATCAAATTCTCTTGTACATGATGTGACATAATTACTTTTAAGAAAATTTAAAATTATGCCATGAACTGTACTAAGTCTTCTGGCCTTCATCAACTCTTGCACTAATTATCTGTCCCAGAAAAAGGCTTTTGGAGACACGAATTGGTTATAAATCACTAAAAGCATTCCTGCCGTACTTTTTAATTAGCTGATTTGCAGCACTTATTAAATGATAACTTTTCTTTTTGGCTCCTGTCTGTCTGAAATGTTTGATTAGACAAAGACTTCTTGACACCTAAGAAGAGTTGTTTTCAATCACTTTTATGTAAAATAATTGCTCTTTGACATCGCAGTTTAATACATAGTGTCAGTTTTGTCAGAAAAAAAAAGAAGAAAACCAAACCAAAACCTCAAAAGCCCTGAACTCAGCATTCAGGGCTTCACTCCAGGTTTTATACACAACTTGTTCTGGATTGCATTGTAGGTTCAAGAGGTTAAAACATCTTTTGTTGACATGTCAGTGTATATAAACCTGAGTTTATTAAACATCTTCCTACTTAATTCTGACGTTACCAGCTAACATTAACTTTGCTGTTAAAAAGGTGTTTATGCGAAATCCAGAGTAAATGTGACACTAATAAAACCTGCACTGTAATATACTGAATCTTTTAAGTCTGTTGTTTGTAAAGCAAAACTATCATTAGGATACAGCAAGGAAGTGTGCTTCATGGTGAAGATCTTTTATGATGATACATCAAAGAAACTCCCTGATAAATCTGATCCTTAGAAGATAGCTGTGGAAATCTAATGCCAAAGTCTTGCATTATTTGGTATATCTTGACTAGATAATGATATGATATGAAATTTAAAACTACTCAGTAGGTGATGTAATTGGGTCTTTTTTGTTTATCAAATAAAAAATTATTTTATATTAGGAAATAGCAACTTTTCATTACCATTAATTGAACCAGCTCAGTTTTATATAGGAAAAATGTTTTGAGAGGCAATGTTTTCCTAAATTCTGTTGGTTCAATATTTAAGGTACCCCCTGGACTTGGTTAAGAAAGCCTTCTGAATATATTACTGCAGGCAAGGACATCTGGCATTGAGTATACCACAAATAAAGAGGTTTTGTTACAAAGTTTGGAGACAGTATTATATGATATATTTCATATTAATAGTAAATCCATGCTAATGTAGCAGTCACTAGGGAGAGCTTAAGAAAAAATAGCAGTAGAAAATGTAAAGCAAATGTAAGGTTGATTTTTTTTTTTTTACATCTTTAATATCATTTCTTTGAGACTCCATTTTCCTGATATTTTGTAGTAAGAATATAGAGGATGTTTGGGAATTGAGAATATTTTTTCTTGTCTTCCTGTGACTGCATACAGTAGCTGTAGCAATCCTTGATACATGTTCAGAAATACAAAGATCAATTATAAACTCAAAACTGGTGGTGTGAATTATGGTTCTCTCTCCAGGAGAGAAACAGTGAATTCCTGTTCCTCTTCAAAGGTTAGTGGTTCAGCTGAGGCAATGTATGTTTGCATTATGAGAAAAGACTCTTTCTTAATGACACTGTTTTACTCTTTCTGTATAAATTTCATTGTTGTAGTAGCTCGCATACATCTCACAAACGTGGAATTTATGTCACTCCTATGCTTGGGGTGTGATTGGAAACAACTGCAGACTCACAAAGATGTTCACATTCTAGCTCTCTCAAATAAACTTAAATGCTGCTACATACATTTTAGTTCTCTGCATATTTTAGAATAGAAATTGGAATTCAGACTCTAACTGGATGTCTATTTTCAAATTCATGTTTCTTTCTCCATATCCTCTTCTTGGCCCAAAATTCTGCAAACACCTGTCCACCAAGTGGCGAAGTTTCAACAGGAAAAGCTGCAGTGCCATCCTTCTGGCCTATATTGCCAGCCATATATTATTATAAATAAATTACTTATATTCTCATGTAAAGAAAAATAAATCAATTCTCTGGAGGGTTATAGAGCTGTAGAAAAAGAGGTCTCTTATCAATCCAGAATTAATATTCAAAGCTCTGGAGAGGCTGAGATACCAAGGAAAGTTTTTTACATGTCTACCTGGGGCAACCAATAGCCTTCTCACTCTCTTAAACTACAAGCTGATGCCGGTGTTGTGGGATGAGCTCAGGCATCAAGCCCCTGGGTGCAGATTCTGCTCTGAGAAGAGGCTCTTCAGGAGCACCACTAGCATGCCCAGCTTCCATCTGATGATGTGATGTCTGCTGTAGATTCTCTGCATTCTGTCATCTTTACCTGTTCTTTCCCAATTATAACAGATTTTCAGTGCGGCCAGAAATGCAGGACTGTTCAAGCATTGCTTTGATGAGGATTGTACAGAGCATGTTTTCCCCAATTTAGATAGGATGGAGTTGGTGTGAATTTCAACAAATTTTCTGTGACCTTAATCACAAAGTTTATTTTATTATTAGAAATTAGGAAAGAAAGGAAGAAAGAGGGATAATTAGATTTCTCCCTGCTTCAGGATCCATCAAAGATACATTAAAAATTAAGCTACAAAGAGATATCTAACAGAACTTTTTAAAGATAGAAAACTAGTTAAACAAAATGGATAAATACTTCCAACTTTTCCTAACAGATAAAGCCCACACTGAGTACTTTGAATTAATGCAAGAATGTTTTACATAAAAAATGAAGCATAATATGAAGATCTAAGAATATGTTACTATGCTTATCTATGTAAATTGCTTAACATCTTTTTTCTCTTGTACAAGACTTAAAAAAAAAAAAATCTGATTTCACTGTATCTTCTTTTCTGTCAATTCCATCCTTTTTGTGCCTTTTATTTAAACTTTCCTAACCTACAAACAATGGTAAATGCATCCAGCAGTCACAGCCCAGTTGCTCTCCCACTCCATTAACCTATAGAGAACTTGGCCATGCAGCAGTCACTCATCCAAGTGAATCTTCCTTGTAATTATCTATGTTCCAATTATTATTTGTTGATCACAGCAAAATGCAAATTCAGAGGAATTGTTTGATGGAAGTAGTTTTGGTTTTTTTCCATTCTTGGACTCCTTGAAGCAGAGGTGTCATACGGTTTCATAACATTTACATCTTTGTTTTCTACCACCAGAAAACAACCTCATCAATTTAGATCAGGTTTTAATCATAGTCATGAAGACACTCGAGGCCATGTGCAATTGGCTGCACTCCTGTACCTGAGGGGATACAGCTGAAGGACCTGCTGGAGCACAGAAAATGTCACGTCTCATTGTTTGGATGTGATTGACTGATGCAGTACCGCATAATGCTTTAATGAAAAACTTTCCAAAAACATGTTTTTCCTTAAGCAAATACATTAAATTTTAAAAGATTATGTTAAGCTTTCTTTTCCTTTTCATCTTGTTTAGGGAAAGAGAAAATAACAGATTAAGAGGCATCCATTCTACATAAGAATTTTGATGTAAGGGAACAACCAACCATTAAAAATGTCCATCATTTGCAGTAATGATGTTATCTGCTACTCATTTTACAATTTATTCCAGAGAGAGATTCTCATTCAGATCGTAGACACATTTTCCATTGTACTTAACTGTTAGATTTGAAGAGGTTGAAGAGAAGTTATGATTAGTATCAAATGAAAGTAGTACTGCTGATTTATGAAACAGTCTATGTGATTGCATTATTTTGTGATTCATTCTAGTTTTGCTGTGAGACTGTAACTCATACTGTATATGAGCTCTATGCTTAGCCTTTGAGACGAGTCTACTAATTCTACCTCATTCTTGCACTCAGTATCATTTGCCTTAGGATTAAAAAACAAATCAATAATATTTCATTATTTACGGTGGCCCGGCAAGCTGCTTATCAGAAACCAGTCCCTGGGGTGGAGGGAAAGTTTAAAAAAATGTGACAACTTGTGCCACAGATTTTTATCTTACATCTTAGCTTGGATTTTTTCTCTTCTTGTCTAACTTCAAGAGAAGATTTCATTGCATGCTAAAATTTGGGGAAAAACCCCAAACTTTTCATTGAAGGAAATTCTGAAGATCCATTTTTCACTTTATACCAGTTTAAGATATTATTCTACTCTCATGCTATTCATGCTGAATAGAAAACTCTAGAATAAATAAGGAACTTATAAGAGTGCATATTTAAAAGTGACAATTGTCATCTTTAATAGTGGTCAAAAATAATTTGCTCTTTGAAGACTAACTCAAGTTCCAAAATATTCAGTTGCAGTCATTCTGCTCGACAGTTTTTCTATTTTAATCATTATCCTGATGAGCTAAGAGCTGGAGGGTGCATCAAAGTGGAAGATTACTAAATGCAACATTGTCATATTTGCAACATTTGCATGTTTTTAAACTAAGATGAATTTTAATCTATATCATACCATAAAATCATAGAATGGCTTGGGTTGAAAAGGGACCTTAAAGATGTAGTTTCAACCCCCTTTCAATGGACAGGGTCACCTTTCACTTGACCAGGTTTCTCAAAGCCCCATCCAACCTGGTCTTGAACACTCCCAGGGATAAGGCACCCACAACTTCTCCAGGAAACCTTTTCCAGTGCCTCACCACCTTGAAAGGATTTTTCCCCTAATATCTTATCTACATACACTCTCTTTCAGTTTGAATCCATTCCCTTTGTCCTGTCGTTACAAGCCCTTGCAAACAGTCTCTCTCCGTCTATCTTGCAGGCTACTCTCAGGTACTGGAAGGCCAAGGCCTTCTCTTTTTCAGCTGAACAATCCCTATTCTTCTAAAGATAACCTGGAGAAAAAGAAAAAAATTACACTTTTGAGTGTGGGTATCCAAAATTGATTATAAATTTCCACTTTCAATTTTTCATTGTGTCTGGCCAAGATTTTCAGTTTTATAATAGCATAAGTAAAGGGAAGATGTGACCCATATTGTCATGTTCTTCAGAGACCTCATAGGAAAAAAGGTAGAAAAATGTTAATAACTCTTTTCCATGCAAAATTTATGTCTTACAAGAAAGATTGCATTTTGTTTTCTCTTGCTATCTCACAGAAACAAAGGTTCATGCACATTTTAAAACCTATAATGCATTTGCTATTTAAAATGCAGTCATTATAATGACAACATATCACAGATGGCAGATAGTAAAAGGGACAGTTTTGCAAAAGTAAATTGCTAAACGACATTTATGCAAACTGACAAATAAATACAATCGCAAGGTCAGTTTATATATTCCCTGTTCACATTTTTGAACACTCACAGACATGGGAAGTGCCATTACAGTCAGTGAGATAATTCTTTTGGATAGGTCTCAGCATCTGCAAAAGGTTAATCATCTGATAGAAATCATTTTATAAATGATTTGACAAAGAGAAAACAAGGACTACAAAGGTACAACATTTACAGTAAATAATTTCATCAGTCGCACTTTTGGAGAAGTGGTATTTTATTAAAAATGAAACAGGGTTACTGCTGGAATAAATAAATAATAACAAAGGACAAGAGGGCACATTTGAAGGAGGATATAAATCCACATATGATAGTGAACCAATTGGTTTGTCACTGAATAGTGTCCATCTAAGCAAGCTCGTTGATCTACTGGCAGAAACTGCTCTTGTCAATGGCTAATCCTATTTTTATCAGAGTGTGCAAGAAACTCTTGAAATGATCTTCTCTTTTTCTGCATCTCTATACTCTCACAGAGTCATAGAATGGCTGGAGTTGGAAGAGACCTCTGTATCTCACACAATCCCCCACTCTCACTCTAGCAAGTTCATCTAGAATGGGATGTCCAAGATCACATCCAGGCAGGTTTTGATTATCTCCAAAGAAGGAGATCCTACAACCTCTCTGGGCAGCTTTTTCCTGTGCTCTGGAACACTCACATTAAAGAAGTTTTTCATCATATCCTGATGGAACTTCCTGTGTGTCAGTTTGCGCCCATATTGCCCCTTGTCCTGTCACTGGCACAACTGAAAAGAGCCTGGCTCCATCTTCCATCTTGCCTTTAGGATATTTGTATGAATTGATAAGATCCCCTCTCGGTCATCTTTTCCCAAGAAAAACAGGCCCAACTCTCTCAGCCCATTGTCTTCCCATAACAGTAAATAAAGTAGAGATTTTATGTTTGCATTGAAATATCTATCTCTTAAAGAGCATGAGTATGTACAGCTTCACTCTGTCAGCACAAACTCTTAAAATTTACAAAAAATATGTCCTTGAAAAGTCATAATAAACAGAAGAAATGTAATATTTTCATATGTTCACATTTCAAACCATATTTTCTAGGTTTTCTTCCACACTGTTTTGTTTTCTGAGAGTGAGAGTTTGAAGTCATGATGATTGACCAATATGTGAAGTTTACGTTCAGACAGAATTTGATTTTACCTCAGACTCAGACCAAGTTATGCAGGTCTGCTGGATCAGTGTCTCACTGTTGCTTCTTATATTTTGCTCACAACAACTCTTGCATTATACAAAATTTTATTCCCTTATTTTCCTTGTTACTGGGAACTTTCAATGATATTGAGTCCTACTAAAATTCAGGATGCTTCCCTCTCTCTGCAGTAATGGTTTAGTACATTTTTATTTTGCTGAAACTACTATATTCTTTATTGACAATGGAGGGAAAACTAACAGGGTGGGAGAGCTTTCATAAAGACTGACTTAAAATACCTGAAGAAAGAAAAATGACCACTGGTCTCATATTTATATTCAGATCTGGTATCTTTAGTTTAGCATCTTCTACAAAGCTAAAAAAAAAAAATAAAAATCTTATAATCGTGGTTGTTTGTTAGTCTGGACTGCTGAACTCTTCAGAAGCAGAGCTGCTCCCCAGGAGAACAGCAAATGCCCAGGGAATTCAGCCGTCTCTACCAGGAACCATGAGAACTGAGGTCTTGAGCCTTTTCAAGGAGACTGTAAACATGCCCGTTCTTCATTTGGAATTACAATGAAGCCAAGTCTAAAAAATATATATATTAAACCTCTTTATGAAATAAAAACTTTCACTTTTTTCCCTTTACCTCTCTGTCTCTCACCCACCCTTAAAGAACGTAGATAATTATTGCTGGAGGGTGAGAAAGCAGAAAGAAAGTGGAAGTTGTTAATGGTTTCTATTTTTACACAGATATAAATGATGTTACCCAGTGGGACCATATAGAATCTAGGTGGACAGACATCAGCAATCTTGTTACACATCTAGAAGGAGTAAGATTATATACAATGAAAATTATGAGAATATTTTATCTATTAAATAATCTTTTGAAACTGATTATTGCACTGTAATAATAGAGGTGCACAATAATAATAGCAGGAGAGGAGGGAATAGGGATTAAATTTTTCCATAACTTACAAGCCAAGTAGGAATAGATAACTGTAACTTTCAAGAAATTACCATTCTATTCCTGTAAAACCATTAAAATATTGACCCAAATGTCTCTTAAAATCAGTACAAGTACATAAGTGTACTGTAAATAAAGCATTTTGATTTTTGAATTATTTTTGGATGTATAAACATATTTTGAAATTTGAAAGGATCTTTTGACGACTCTACAAATCAAGATCTGCTCTTGTTTCTTGCATTGCATGCATTCCCCTTTTTCTTGCTTTGGGTACATGTGCACTTTGATCCTAACGTTGCACTTAAATGGAATAATCATTTTACAGGACAAACACTGTCAAGGTTTAAAACAATGAGTTGAAATCTTGTTGCTGCTATAGCACAAAAGTCAGTCCAGGCACCTGAGTTCACCAGCATCCTGGAACAATATTTAGGCAGCTGAATTGGTCTGAGACCAGTGCAGTTTATTCTCAATGCTAGCCAGCTGAAAGCAAGTTTGGAGATAGTCACAAAATCTGTACTCCTGGCTGCTTTTGAAGGCATTGACTTAAAGATGTTATAACCTTACTCACAATCCCCAGAAATGTTAGCTGTTCTGGGCAAAAATCTCACAGGAACAGCTCACTGGTTTTGACTTAGGAGACCCCCAAACAGCTCTTGTAGAAAAAGCCACTTAACTGGTCTGACAAACTGACAATTAATAGGATGCTTTGTAACTTGCATTTACAATCAGAAAGGCAAAATGATTGAGTCTAGTCATTAACAGGGAGATCAGTTCCCTGGTGTTAGATTTCTCCTGTAGACAAACTTGGAGAGGCTATATTTAGTAACCTTAAAATGTATCTCTTATTCAAGTTTTTAAATTTCCTAGGATGTATTTTCTGTAAAATGGAATTGCTTCCTTAGGGTTTGTCTTTTTCTTTCTCCCTATGACTATTTTTTGCATGGTATTGCTGCTTATAGGGTTTACAGAGAGAGTTAACTTTCAGAATGTGAGTTTCTAAATTATTGTTCCAAATGCTGGCACTGTAAAGCTGAATATTTACACTTACAGTGTAAGAATAGTCAGTGATACCTGTGTCCAGTAAAAAAATTTTGTATTTCAAGTTAGGTATAGCCAATAAATATCCTAAATTACATCCAAAAGCACCTGGATGTTTAGACAAGAAATACAATAAATTATATCTCTATGATAATATTGAAAGACGAGAATCAGACTCAGCAGATTTACACTTAAAAAAATGAAATCAGAATTTAGTTCTTGCACAGAATTAAGCCTCAGCAGGCACTTCCAGTGTTAATATTTCCCCTACAAAATTCTGCCAATGGAGTACATCTCTTGCTTGCATTGCCACTTGCTCCAGAAGTCCTCCTCCTACTGAGTTACTTCCTCTCTTTGTATCTCTCGCCACAGACCGCCTTTTTCACTTCACCCTGCAGCCAAATCCTCCCTCTGCTCAGCTCAGCACATCTTGCTGTGCTCACTTCGGGCTGAAGGAGAGCACTGGCATCTCAGCGCTTTAGGCTTTTAGTGTGCTTGTTCTCTTACTTTTCTCTATCCCCATACAGTATGTCATTTTCTCCTAGCTATCTGCATGAGAGTAACTATTGCTAGTTCTGTAAAACATTTGTTCTTTATTCTGCCTCTCTTCCTGCAGAACACTTTATCACAGTTTTCATAAAGGCCTTTACAAAATGGGGAGAAAGAGGGGCAGTCTCTGCTCTATTCATTCCTTCAAACTGAAAGTCGAGCATATGCTCGCACTTGCTTTCAAAGAAAGATGTGACGAGAGATTATACCTGCCATATGCACACAGTCCTATAATGTTGATGGAAAGGAAGGTCAAAACCAGCTTTTCATGAGCTCAGCACCCAACAGAGCACCAGGTCCATTCACAGTGATATTCCCAGCATTAACAGACTGCAGAGATTCAGCTGGGCATGTGATTCCTCTCAAGTGATTTTTATCCAGTGCCATGGCAAGCATTAAGCCTTTTTTGTTCACCTTTACTGACAATGAAAGGTTCAACTGCATCCCAGAGCATAAGTGCGACAGATAATGCAACCAGAAACCTCTGAGAAGTTCCTTTCTCTCTTGTAACTCATTATCTCTGATATTGTCTCTTTGTGTTATTATGTGTCTCTCCTCTGGCCACCCCTGCAAGCTGCTTAAGCAGAAAATAGAACTGCTTTTCCATGACTATTTAATAAAAAAACCCAAAAAAGTTCTATACTTCTCTATACCTCTCTACTTCTCTAGGTTTATGTAAGAAAGAGAGAGCTCTGGATCCTCAAACCTGACAGTTAGCATGGGTTGACTTGAGCTTTACCCATATCACTTATTGAAATTGATGCATTAAATTAAATCAATATGCTGGATATTACTTTGCCATCTACTATTACATCTAGGCTGAAATGATCTGATGTGGAGTGAATTCAGGTGGGAGTCAGATGAAATATTCTATACCAGAAGGCAGCAACTCCACTTGTTAATTGATGGGTTGTTAGCAAGACTTTGAAGAACTTGGCAACTGGCTGGCAGACCTTGTTCAGTGGGTGAGCACATATGATGTATTGATATTTAAAAAGATATAACCCACTTACCACCCATATAATCACACTTCTTCCTCACACTTTTTTCTACCTAGTCTTGTCAAAGTCAAGAGCAAGGAGTTATGGCAATGGAAGAGATAAAAACAAAATGCTTTCTGCATTCTTTCTCTTTCTTTAACCTGACAGCATTCTGAAAACAGTGAATTTCACTGTTTGCCCTGTAAATTTCTAGCTGAAGGACTAAGTTTTGTTCACCTAGAAAAGAGACCAAGTACCCTTTTTCACTATGATATGTTATTTTTCTAGTTCTATAACATAGAAATGAGTTAGAAATAAAAAAGCTCTAGTCAGAAAACTTAAAAATCTTCAAGCAGACCAGGATTAAGAATCATTGCAGGTTTGCAGTGGTTTTCTCTCCATACAGTAATTACTACACATTAAGTTCACCATTGTTTTTTTACTGCTTCATGTCCATATGTGTTTATCCCACTGGAGTGGGATAAAAGTACTTCACAGTTTTTATTTCTCCTTACAACTATTGTGCACAGAAGGTATTTTACTCATAAGTAATGAAATGTAGCACAAAGAAAAAAAGTTACTTTCTCAGTGTTAGAGAACAGAGAAACTTGATAAAAACCTTTTGGTCTCAAAGTTGTGTACAAACCTGGAGTGTGTGTTTCACTGGCCTTATAGAGGGCTATAGAGGGCACAGTTTCACTCTTCCCTTGCTTCAGATCACTCCAGGGCCTCCATCTACTCTTTGATGCCAAATGAATCCCTCTCCTCACCAGATGACTATCTTCTTTTACTGGGACAAGTCAACACTGTACGTGGAAAATTACTAGACGTCATCTGAGATGCTGAGCCATGTTTAGTGACAGTCTCAGGAACAGAATCACCCCTGTTCAGAAGAACAAAGAGTTGCAAAGACTTGCTAATGATGTGGTAAGTGCAGTGTCCAGAACCACCACCTCTGAGTTTCTCCCTAACCCCCTTTAAGTCCAAACCAGGAACTTGCTTCAAAGGAGACTTATCCTGCCCTACCCTATATGCTTTAAATCACATTATGGAAATGTCTGAACTGAGCTGTCTGGAAGATATGTGCCAAGAGTTGTCTTCAGCACTTCTCACAGCACCTCACAGGACAGATGGAGCAAGTCAAATGCAGGCCCCCCTGAAATATACCTCAGATGGATACTGGTCATCAGCACCTAATGCCTCTGATTGCAGATTAACCTCTGTGGCACTGAACCACTTGATAAGGTAGAGCCCTATTTTAGGCATGAACTTTTTTTGCAAGATTCACAAATTGAATGAACACTTATAGGTCTAGGTAATGTGACTCTTGTGTGGATATTCACTGCATAGTCTGAATTAAAATGGATTCCCAATAAGAACTCTTTTAAACAAACTTGATTATAAACACGTATGGGATAGAAGTGTGAGAATTGTAATGGTTCTTCTAATCTAAACAGCATTGATGGAGAATGACAATTTCCTTTTCCTTTGACTTTACACTGCTTTAGGATAATGAAATACATTATTGTAGCAGGCTCTGCCTAAGTGGTGGTAAAACAGTATTGGGCTTACACTGCCTATGGTCTTGAAGAATGTTGAGACCAACCTTACTCTGCAATCCTAAAGTTCAAAATTCTAAGGATGTGAAAAATAGTATTTCCTGACAGAAACTGACAATGGTGAGGATATGGCCAAGTTGCTGATGAAGGAACCAAGAAGTGATAGCACCAATATCTAAAACTCCTGAGGTAAAGGCTGCTGAGCTGGCACATGTAGCCTAGAAATATTTGATTGACATTCAATCACTTGATACTATAAAAGCTCAATCCCACCGTTTTACAGCACTAACCTAACAGATTTCTTCTGGAGGTGTGTGTGGAGATTCCTGCCTTGAGCAGGGACGCCTCAAGGTTACTCCCTGAGGCTAAGTGAGAGATTTTCCCACAGTCATTGGCACAGGTAGGCAACATAAATCTACTTATTAATTATTGAGCTAGCTTTTAAATTATTGATTTAACAAATATCAATTTATACTAGAACTTTTAGCTATCTAGACTGTGTTAATTCTGATTAATGTCTTTTTAGTCTAATTATTATAATCAATTTAAATAAATTATCGTTCTAGGAACATATTTATATTTATATAAAATAATATAATATTTATATGTTTTTGTTAATATTCATAAAAGATAAATGCATATAAAGGACCAATTATTCCTATATAGTCCTTTAAAGGTAAATTGTTGACCAAGTTCGTGGCTTGGATTGGATCTAACCATAGCTAGACTCCTCTTTGAGAAGGAGTTTGGAAAGAGAGCAAGGAGGTTGAAGTTCATGACTCAACAGGACTGCTGCCCAGATAAACTTTGCCTGCAGCTCTCATTTTGTCTGTGACAGCAAAAAAGAGGAAAAGCATGATCGTGTTTCCATTAGAATGGTGGAGGATTTTGGTGTTAGCTGCAAGGACTGAATATCTTCCAAAAGTCCTAAGGTATGGCATGCTTAATGGTAGTTCCATGTCCAGGGCATCTCAAAATTTCTCTTGAGCCATTGGATATGTTAACAATCACCCTTGTGAAGAATTAACTGGCAGTGAGGAACTCAAAAAACTTGGAAATAATATGATACTGTTAATCTTCTTGATTTGCAGTTTTATGATACAATTTCTCACCCAAATGAAAGCTCCACTCTTTGAGGTGAAATGTTTAAAGATGTCTGCACAACTGCAATAAAATTATTCAAGGTTATGAAACACCAAGAATATGATGAGGCTATTGTAATTATGGCAGAGCTTGGAGGTACAAACCATCTGGCAGAACTGCTAATTTCATAGCAGCATATTCTCAGTGTGTTAACTTTGTCAAAAGCTTTGGAAGTCAACATCCATTTATATTCTGAGCTACTGTTTTCAAAGGTCATTCTCTAAAGTGCTCACACAAAGACAAAGAGAATAGAAAAAGCCTGACTGCTTGTTCACATTTTACTTGCACATAAAATGCAATTCTGAATTTAACTGGGAGAAGAAATGTTGTATCCATTCAACAGTTAAGAAACATTGAGCTGTAGTGCTTAAGGTCTTTAAACCTACTGATGGGACAGTACTCTCTTATCCTGGAATTATTAACACTGTCTTTTCTTTAATATGTAGAATTATTTTTTAATTATAAGTATTTCATTTGACTGTCTGATGATACATACCCTATACATTTGCTTTCTGTCAGTGGAGGAAAATTTTTCACAGGACCAATGGTCTGTCATAAATTTTTGATTTAAAATGCTCTAATATTTCTGAAGAAACACTGTAGTTATCATCAATTAATCCCTGGCTCCCCAAAGACTGTTGTCTCTACAGACCACATAGCTCCCAAGAGAGAGACAGAATAATGATGTAGTCAGGACCAAATTAGAAAACGTTTCTGCTTCCTTGAAATACATCTTCTTCAAATTCATCTGCATGCAAACACATTTTGTTCTTTATTTCTTATTTGAGGAATTTAAGTCACATAAAAGTTATTAATTCATTTTTGTTAGAAAGGAAATTTTCCTTTTGCAGAAATCTCTGCTGATAGCAATGAATTTTTATACTGTATGACCAAGGCAGAAGACATGTTTAAATATTTCCTTTTGAAAACATTATATTTGGCATACAGTTTACATTGGGCAAGCACACAAATGAATCCCATAACAGTTTTTTGCACTGATTTTGGGGGGTTTATATCCAATTTACCAAAACTAAATGGGATTTTATATGTAATTAATTTGTTTGTTTGCTTGAGATTACCTATTTATCTACCTCCAGACAATGATGAAGTCAAATGCTTTCATACTTGACACAATGTGAATATTTCATCCTGAAATTAGTTTTAAATATTAAAAAATATTTTTAAAAATCCAATAAATATAGATATTTGTTGTTTATAAATTGCATATTTCAAAGATATGTCAGCTGGTATTCTGACTGCTGATGAGAAGAAAAAATCTTCATTTTTTCTGTGCACAAGTTGCTAAATTTAACAGTGCTATACAGCCAGTATCCATATCTGAAAGGCTCATATGTAGTGAAATATATTAAGAAGTAGCACTCAAAATTAGTAACAGTAATTTTTTTAAAAGAAATGTCATATTCTATTAAAAATTTAATAAATTCCACACTTAAGCAAAATTTTAAAAGTCAATTTCAAGCTAAATGTTTCAATTAACACCAGAATAAGGTTTTAGAAGAAATACAATTAAACATATTTTTCACTTCTGACGTGTTAGGTTTGTATTCATGTTTATTGAGGAAGTATCTGAAATTATGCTTGAAAAATTCCTGACTGGAAAAGCTTGTAGGAATGAGAAATATGAACAACTAAGATATATAATGAGAAAAGGAAGGGCTGGATTTATAAAGAATGAATGGTTTCCTTGGTAAACCATAAACAAAATGGAAAACAAAATGAAGTAAATTAAGAATGGACAGAAGAGAAAGAGAAAGAACAATGTATGTGAAACAAATTTAGGAAATAAACTGAAGAATAAAAGATAAAAATATGACAGGACAAACTGTGATTGGAGTTCTGATAATTTTTTAACTGACCAAAAGCCGTGTATTTGATGCCTTTGGTTGTATACCTCTGAGCTAAAATCTTTTCTGAAGATTTTCTTAGGTCATCCACCCTTTTGTCTGCACATGCAGTCACAGTCCAGGGCTCTTAGGAGTAAAGTCCAACATTAGTTTTCTCTGTAGCTTTTACTTTGTAGCATATGGCAATAGAAATTGATTCAAAAATCTCTGATTGGTAAATCTATGAGAGTTATAACAGAAAAAAAAAAATTAAAAATTTAAAATGCTTTTATAAGTGTTTTGGACATATTCATTCATAGCAAAACTCTATTTTTTCAGCACATATTCAGTTTAACCGAGTACTATTTCAGGGAAGGCTTTTTTTGTAAGAGGTAGCTTGAACCATTGGGTTTTTGGCATGATTTAGGAGATTTCAGTCTAATTCTACTGGGCCTGCACTGTCCTCTATTGATGCAAAGGAAAATAAACAGCAATAAATAACTTTTTATAGGCATCTGATTTAAAGGCAACTGTAGCCCTGTATTCAAGGAGGGTGATTGCCTTTTTCATTCAATGGAAGTCAAATACAGAATAAAGCCCTAAATAAGTTTGCCAGCACTGTTGCTGCTCCCTAAAGAGCAATGAGGGTTGTATTTGTGCCCTCATCCTGCAAACAGCAGGATGATGAGATGTGTGAATATTTACAGGCAGACCTGGACAACCTGACTAACATTGCCTCAGTGTTGGTAAGGCAGTGGTGGTTGTCACAAAAATAGGCAGTGTTAATGAGTAGAGTGACCCTGAATGAGGTAGAATACAACCAGTTTTTCCTCAAGGAAGATTTTCTTTAAAAGAGATTGGAAATCACTACCTGTAGAGACAGCTGGTTATCCAGGTCAGATGTAATTCAATTTTTCTGCCCTTTGGTTATGACTATTTTTATCATGTTGTCTAGAACCCTGCAAAATCAGACTATTACACAAAAATTATATCATTCAGAATATATTAAAATACATAACTTGAAAAAACCCACCTAGTTTTGGGGAGCTTAGGTATAACAAAATAAACTGCAAATATAAAATGTTGTGATGGAGCTCCATAATTTTCCAGACATTAAAGTGGAACAGTTGGATAGATTTAAAACCTAATCAATTACACAGGATTTTGCAGGGGAAACAAAACAAAATAAGAAGCAAACCCAAATAAAAAAACCCAGTGTGATGAAAAGATGGTTCATGTGACTGTTGTAGCATCCTATACCAGTAATATCCAAATTAAAGATTAATCTGCAAAGAAAGCAATAAATAGCATGCATTCAGGAAGAGAACAGGAGAAAGCAGTGGAATTCTGTCTTTCATATTTGCAATATAAATTTGAGAGAAAATATTCCCCTCCATTTTACAAAGATAACAGATAATCTTCCAGCCAGTACGTTCCGAGCAAGAAAGAGTGGCCCACAGAGAAGGTAATAGAATTTTGTGACTGACAGAGAAATCTAAGAGGCCAAGGTAATGTGGAGGAGCATAAAAGAAGGGAGTAATCTTACACAGGGTGTCCAAAGATACAGTAGTAAATACATTCTAGGCAGGAGAGTATCAACACACAGTTGATCTGGGGGGGTTTGGATATTCTTAGAAAGCATTATTATCAGGTAACCAGCTGCTTCTTAAAGTTTTTGTCAGAATTTTTGGAAGGTTTTTCTAATAGGAATATAAAAAACGCATCATCAGTGCTTTGTAGAAAGTTCTTCTGAGAGCTACAACACACCAGATAAATTAATTCTCTGCTGGAAATGAAGGCTATGAGAAGCTACACACTGTACATGAGAAGCTACTTTTGTTAAAAAGAACTTCCAGTAGCTGAAGAAAAAGGCCCTAAGTTATACAATGGAGAGCAAGTAAGCATGTGATGTGACTAATATAAAACATCAACAGAATTAGGGAAAAAATGTGACAGCTTTGGTTTTCCATGCTGTGATGATTTTGACAGACAGAAAGTTGATTTTCTCCATAGTAGCTGATAAGGGGCCACGTTTTGGTTTTGTCCTGGAAACTGTTGACAACTGTTGATGTTTTAGTTGCTTCTGAGCAGGACTTTCAGAGAGTCAGGGCCTTTTCTGCCTCTCACATCATCCCACCAATGAGGAGGCTGTGGGTGCACAAGGAGATGGGTGGGGACGCAGCTGGGGCAGCTGATCCCCTACCCACCAAAGGAATATTCCATTGCAGCTCAACAGAGAAAGCCAGGGGAAGGAGGGGGAAGGAGTGATGGCATTTTTCTTCCTTAGTCCTTGTTATATGTGGTACAGCCAGACTTTCCTGGAGATGGTTGAACACCTGCCTGCCAACAGGAAGTGTTTTAAAAAATTTCTTCTCAGTCCATGAGTTATTTTCTTTCTCTTACCCTTCTGATTCTCTTTCCCATCACATGAGCAGGTGGCTGTGTGGGGTTTAGTTGATGGTTGGGATTAAAGCAGGACACACGCACACTATATATAAACATCCTAGCTGCACAGAAAAAACCTGAATAGCTGTATGTAGTCCCTTGTTGTCCCTTTTTATAACAAAGGGACCTGCCTACTTTTGGAAATTATTGAAGAAATAATCACCTCTGAAAATTGTTGTAGAAATTCAGTATAGACAGAAAGAGAATAATATTGTTAGATCTATACCTTTGTATGAAACCACTGAAGTACAAAGGAAGGAAAGTTATTTGTCATGGATTGTACTCACACATTTGATGCCAAATTGTCTTTTCAGAAAACTGGAGCTGGATGGAGTTGGTGAAAATATTTTAAAAATGAAACAAAACCTCTGTGGAAATTGTCATGAAAAACACATGAGAAAAGTAATTTATTTAGCTTGAGAGCTGGTAAAAAATAAGGCTTTAAATTCCACTGACCCTCTTTAACTGTTAAAAAAGCCCAGAAACTTAATTAAAAAAAAAAAAAAAAAAAAAAAAAAAAAAAAAAAAA